>CAOKZL010002799.1:0-156830 GCA_948472985.1 Iguana delicatissima | reverse complement strand
ATCTTCTGAGCTCTACGAAGAAGATCGCCGCTGCTGTTGGCTGCTGGACAAGCGAACCTGAGATCCAGTTCGTTCTACACCCCGGCCAACCTAGCTTCTGATTGGCTGACTGGATTACATTGGAGCCCACACAGGAATGTAAGACCCTGAGAATAAAATGTATCCATTGGACAAGAAGATTGTTTCTCCTTTTCTCTATGCCTCTCCCTACATGCTGCAAAGGGAAACCCAAATGAGCCTGGGAATTATTCAAAAGAAAAGAGGATAAACAATGCCATTTCTTTAATTTTCACACTGGGCTGTTTTCTATCCTATTTGAAATCAGTCTTGTACACAAAATCTTAAGAAGACTATCTCCTTCTCTGAGATGTTTCAGTGCAGAGTTCAAGGTACCTTTCCTGTTCCCATTCCTTTCATTGATTTGATTTTTTAAAAACTTTTTCACTAAAATGAATTTTCAACTACTATTCATGGTGGAGTTCTTCCATGTGGTCCTCTTAGTTCAGGACGACTGATGAAGATAAGTTAACTTTGATGAGGGGAGAAATATGCCATGCAAGAAAAAAATATATAATATAGACCTAGATTATTTGAGCAATCATTATGAAATTGACACAATATACACAATAAGAAATATTGCTTTATACACTGCATAGGTAAACTACAGAGCTTGTTGCTACAATAAGATATAGTGACATTTTTAAAGGGGGATTAAACAAATTTATGAAATGTAAGACTGTCAGTTGCACTTGATGTCTATATATTAATCTTCGGTATCAATGTATGCCTCTGGATGACAGTTACTGAGAAACACAGGGTTGGAGGGAGGTATTACATTCATTCTGTCCTGGTAGGTTTCCCTCAGGTACTCAGTTCATGACTATGGGAGAGGAATGTATGAAGAAACAAAACTTTGACCTGATCCTGTAGTGCTTTTTGTATATTGGTTGTATCTTCATTTTTAAATATATTTATCAGTTTTAACACAAAAAAACAAAAACACCAACTGACATTTTAACAGAAATATAAATTAAAATTAATATACAATACCAAATCAATAAACTAAAAGAACTCTAAACACTAACTTGCTAGAACACCAGCTCACTAATTGACTAAATACTAACTTACTAAAATGCAAAAGGGCTTTGCCCACCTCCCAACCAAACTGTAAGAAGAGAAAATACTAAGACAGAAAAACATTATTCTACCTTTACAGATCCATCTAAGCTAACTGCTAATAACCATATCCACAATTTATTGCACTGTTTGATTTCATATTGCTCAGAAAGCCCATAAACATTTTTCAGTCTTTCAAGAAATCTTCAATTGGCTTATCTTTTAAAACCCACATTAGTTTCACCATTTGGGACAGTTCAGCAACCTTAACAATCCAATCTTATGTCGCTGGTGCCTCAGCTTATTCCCAGGACTGAGCAAACAATATTCTTGCAGTTGTTATCATACAATGAAGAAGCATTTATGTCTTCATTTTGATGGTGTGAATCTTGTCTTTTCCTTAGAGGTGGGAACCAAGGCAGTCAATAAGCATTAAAACACATGCAGGTAAAACTCATATAGGGAAAAAGATTTTTTAAAAATATTAAAATATAATTAACATTTCTCTAGAATTAGAAACCATTTAAAACATATCCATGATAAAAGCAAGAAATGAAAATAGTACAACACACTATTTAAAGCCTTTCCTTTATAATTGAGAGTTTACCCCCTGACATCTTTGGAATAAATAACTAAATAGACAGCTTAATATCTTCACTTTCCAATGGAAGAACAACAAGGAGGGAGCCATTCAAGCTTCCCTAGGAAAAGAGTTTCAGAGCCTGTGAGCAGCCATTGAGAAAGCCCTTTCTCCTATTCCTCCTAGAAATGTCTTTAAGAGTGGAGAGACCAAGGAAAGGGCTTTCCTTGAAGAACATGAAGACTCTTTGAGAGTCTTTTATAGGAGAAGACTTGTCATCGGACAGCTTAGACCCAAGCTTTATAAGGCATAAGAGGTCACAACTAGCACTTTGGATTGTGCTCAGAAACAGACTATTAGCCAATATAGCTGTTATAACAAGACTGTCATATGCTCCCTATGATCAACTCCAACCAACAATCTGACTGCTGTTTTTTTTGACCAGGTAAGTTTTCTGAGCACTTGTAAAGGCAGTCTCATAAAAGATGCATTACAGAAATCCAAACAGAGCATAACTAAATAGTTAGGATAATTCAAGGCAAGACCCTATGCTGAAATCCTTGGTTCAAGCCCAGAGTCTTATCTGGAACTTGCACAGCAAAGAATGCCATATCATTAAGCACATGCAGAGTATTTTTCCTAGCCTACAAAGAACAATAACTAGCTGCCATATCTTTGATGTGACTTAATCAAGTTTATACAAACAAAAGTAAGCTGACAACACTGTTCCTGAGCAGTACCATACCAGACTGCAGATGAGAAATCTCTCAATGAGAGGATCAATAAGTTTTAATGGTTGGGTCCCTCAAGAATTTGTGTTGAGATCAGTGCTTTTTAACTTGTTCATAAATTACCTGGAATTGAGTTGAGTAATGTGATGTCTGAGAGCTAGCATGATATAGTGGCTTGAGTGCTGAACTATGATCCTGGAGTGAGGATATAGTTCCCTGCTCAGCCATGGAAACCCACTAGGTGACCTTGGACACATCACACACTCTCAGCCCCAGGCACATCACACGGTCTCAGTCCCATGATAGGTTCACTGTAGGGTAGCCCTAAGACAAAAGTGACTTGAAGACACACAAGAACACCATGTGATGGCAAATTTGCTGATGGTCTGAAACTATTTAGATTGGTAAAATAAAAATGGATTGTGAGGTACTCTAAAAGGATCTCTCCAAACTGGGAGAATGGTAATTAAAATGGTAAGTGGGATGCAGTGAAAGCAAGTGTACAGCAATGGCTATTAGAACAAAAATATCAACAGCAACTTCACATATACGCTGCTGGGCTGGCACGCACTCACAACAAAGAGAGATTGTGGCATGTAGCTTGGTGAAAATGTTGGCCCTGTTGGTAATGTGATATTATAGACTTGGTTGTTTAGGAAATCACTGATGATTGCCCATGTAGATCAAAGGTGGACAACTGTGGTTCTTGAGATGTTTTTGGACTGTAACTCCTCTGTTACCTCATCACTGGCTATGTTAGCTCAAAGTGATGGGAACTACAGGCCAAATTCTTTTTGAGTGTATAGCAGCAATAGCTCCAAAGGAAACATGTAGAGGGAAGGGATAATAGACTTACTGGGAGTTCCAAAAGCATGAAGGAGAACTGATGAAGAAGCAACAACAAATGCTCTCCTGTAAGAAATGTAATATAGGAGGCCACAAGCAAGTGAAGGAAAACAAGGATTGAAATATGGGCTACTTTTGCTTTGCATAAGACCTACTTTGTCTGAACTCCATGTGTTTCTTGTATGAGGAGAAACAATTTAGCGAACTTCAAAGTATGTGGTCAGAGGGCAGCAACAGTAATGTAGTTTAGTCAGGACTCTTATGGAAAGGAAATAACAGGAAAGTAAGGGGGTTATTATACACTAATCTAGGAGAGTGCTAGCAGTTATAGAGAAGATATGACTCTTTATTGCATTCATTAGCAGGATTTGTTGGGCAGTGAGCAAAGACAATTGGGGAAGTGTGAGGACGCTAAGTAGAATGAATGGTGATGTTGAAGCCAGGAGGTATATATGGAATTTCCAGAAAGTGATCGGGGAAAAAAATAGACAAAGGAAAAAAAGAATGCTCAGAACCTAGTGCTGTTTTTAAAGTGGGAAAGAAAAATCTTCCAAAGCTGCTTCCCATAGACCAGTGGTTCTCAACCTGTGAGTCCCCAGATGTTTCTGGACTTCAACTCCCAGAAGCCCTGAATATTGACCATAGTGGCTGGGGCTTCTGGGAGCTGAAGTCTACGAACATCTGGGGACCCACAGGTTGAGAACCACTGCCATAGATTCTGGGACATCTGATTTTCCAATCATCATTCTACAGTAGCTGTTAGCATGTCTCCCCCTGCAACATGCAGCATATGTTTTTATGTGATGCAACACCTTTGGAATTAGTTTTGTAAGTGCACAATCCACTTGCTGGGGTCTTGAACCAATAACCTCCATTCCTCTCTTCCTGTCCCACCTTCTTAGTCTCTGGAGAATCTGAAGGAGACAGAGACGTTAGGAAATGAGACCTTTGGGAATAACATCTTGCTCCTAGGTAAAGCATCCTTGGTCATGGAAAAATTAGAGTCTTAGAGAAGGTGATCAAGGCTCTGAAAAAGGTTCTGAGAAAGGGGATGAACTGATATACTTTTGTATTCAGCTTACACAGCAGGTTAGGGGATGGTAGAGAGTTCCTGGTCATGGGAAATTTGACTATATAGAGATATAGGAACGCGAGCTTGTAGTTAATGTGGATTATATGATGATTTCTCTGCTTGGGGTAAGTGTATGTATGTGTGTCACTTTGTCTTGTTAGGCTGATAAAGCGTACTAAAAGATTCAGAAGTCCCAGTGCATTTTGGTACCAACAATATATTGAAATGTAAAAAAAAAAAATTACTTCACTCTAGAAGATAGACTGTGTAGAAAACTGAAATCAAGTATCTTGAAGGAAGCTTCTTCTGAAGTTTTATACCTTTCAGGTGCTTTGTCAACAGGTCAGGAACAATTGGGGTGTTTCACCGCATGAATGAGATTCTCATGAATGGGATGAAAGACTGAAAAGAAAGGTAAAGAAGTTTGAATTTCCCCAGAATGACAGGGAACTATTCAAAACCACAATAATAGAAGCTCATCCAGAATGCATACCACAAAATGATAGCATCAAATCCAACAGGATACCAGTAAGATTAATGAGGAAAGTCACTGAGGTTATTAGAAGCGAGAAGACATTCTTCAGAAGATTGAAGTCTTCCCCAAAAGAAGAAAACAGTATGGAAAACAAACTTTGGCAAAAGGAATTCAAGAAGACACACATGAAAGGATGCAAAAATAAATGTGAGGATCATATTGCTCAAGTCAGTAACATCATCAATGGAAAGTCACTTAGATATGTCAGAAGCAGGAAACTGGTTAGATGGCAGCAGTGTAAAAGGTCTTCTAAAAGACAAAGAATTTGTTCTTTTTTAAAAAAATATCAGTCAGAATGGCTTGACAATGGACACTGGATTCTGACCGCTTTTTACTAAATGTCCAGACTTCCTGGATGTATACTTACGATGGACGCGTTGTTTGCTGGGGCTCTTACTCCAAAAAAAAAAAAAAAAAAAAAAACATGGTCTGACAGCTGCCACAGCTTACTGATGCAGAAGAGACTGGCAGCTTGCACCTGGAATACCTGATCTATGACATGAACAAAAATCTAGCGGTTTCTTAGTATTAGACAAGGACTCATTTATATTGCATTTTGAATGATCCTCACACTACCATAGTTTTTTTCTTAATTAATGTATTCTAAAATGCACGTTTACAGAGTCCATATCCATAGTTATTCACCCTTTCCCACCTCCAATTCTGCCGTGTTCTATCATTTATTATTTTTGTTTTTAATGGGATGAGGTCCATTGTTTTCTTGCTTCCCCACTCCCAATACAGGCATGTTTTGACTTATGCACATAGTGAGAGCATATCTGCTATATAAACTACTGTATGCTTAAGCAGTGTTATTGACATATTAGAAATGTGCACATCTTTCTCTGCACACTTGTCAAATTGTGCATGGGGGAACAGATCAGCAGCTGAACACCAATATGAAGATTCTGGAGTGCAAGTTGCATCCACCCCACAGGCAGTCCAGTAAATTCAGAAGGATACAAGACAGCTGGATCTTGGTTTGAAACGTGATTCTTCACACATTCCTATTTATAACTAAGTCAACTATCCTTGTACCAGGATAGTTCTCTGCACTTTTAATTTACATGGAGATGACCTTTACCATGTTAGACAATTGCAGAGGGGATGGGACCCGAGACCCCTCTGCAGGCCACACTGGCATGTCTTGGCATGCTGGAAGTGTTGCCACATAATTTCTGTATATCATTTTTTTGGGGGGTGAATTATGTCTGAAAAATGGGTTTGGGATAGAGGTATATGGTTCTGGGGGCTGGGGAAAGGCAAAATGCTATGTTTTGGTAGCTCTGGGTGAAAATCATGCTTTTTTCTTCTTCTTCAATTTAGGAAGGCACAAGGTGCTTCCACTGGATTTCAAGGGCCACAAAAGTGGGGCTTAAGGACCATAGCCAGCCCAATGGAAGCATCTTCCCCTGACCTAAACATTCTGGTTACGTAATTTTCTGTCTCTATAAAACTAGTTGGATGGAGGTGAAGCTGGGTATGTTTTGTATCTCCAAGATGTCCAGAAACTCTATGTATAAAATGGTTTTGCTGGTAGTTCTAATGTCCTAGTCCAATCCTAGGCCATTCAGTTTTAAGTGGCTACTGCTATTGCTGATCATGGTGTGTAGTATAGTCATGATACTGGAGAAGCCAAAGATAAGTTCTCTCCAATATGACAAGTAGCACAAGCTAAATAAGAAAAGTGTGAGTGGGAGATAATGCTTCCTTTGAAATGACACAGAAGATGTAATTTGAATACAGTAAATTTTCAGAATGTAATTTGTGCTTCACTATCATTAGAGTTCTTAGCACTGAATAGAAGAACACCTCCTACAAAAGTTGTTTCTAAATCATGATTGCTTATTTGCATGGAAACCTGACAAGCTGTATTGTTTAATTGTGATACAACCTGCAGAAAATATTTTAATATGTTTTTGCACTAATATAATATGCATTCAGTTTGGGGATCGGGAATTAACAGCACGTTAAGATCACTAATTACATTCCTATTACAGTTTTTCTTCAAAAAATAATGAAGAAAATTGTACGTGGATTACTTTTAAATTACATATTGGAGAATAATACATTTACTCCCTGTCAATCTTAATTTTGTCCAAATGATGAATGCTATTTGCACCCTTTATTTTTTACCTTTTAAATTACTTTCCTGTCATGAGAAATTCTTTAATAATCTCCTGGAAAATTCCTCTGAGACTTTTTGCTCTCTCTGTGTGTACTTGTGTGTGTGTGACACATAAAATGAGCTTACCAAAATGCCAAAGCCAAAAAGCAGCTAAATATTCTGTCAGAAATTGTACAACTATCTCACCATGTACAAAATCTAAAAATTGCAATCTGATTACGCAAAAGGTGGATATGATCCTATCATTAATATTTAGGTCATTGACAAAACCTGACTTGGAGGAGGGGTACTGTTGTTAAAAAAAAGAAAAGAAACACACAATACTTCCCACTGCAGTTTCTGCATACTTTTGTGTTAATGAAAGAAGCAACTTCTCTGATTTGATCAATTATTTAGCATGGACAAAGAGGTGATCTACTTCCTGCTCTTACACCATTTTCTGACTGCATCCTTCTTTCTATGAGCCATACCTGAATGGAGAACAAGGAATTGTGATATATATTGTTAGTTAAGCTGCCTCAATTTCCATCAGTCTGCTGTAAGGCTTGTATGCTGCATCTTATCCACTGATTTGTTATAAATCTCCTGCTGACTTCCTGCAAAACATGGGTTGCAAATGAAGACCTTGCCTTAAAGGAAACTCCCATTTATCTCTTCAGTTGAAGTCCTCTCTCCTTTCCTTTGTTGGACATAATCTTAGCTCAGTATTGTCCCCATTTATGAATCCTGCTTTCAAATTCTGCTTAAAATTACACTCCTATACATACCAGTAAATCCCCTTTAATCCAACAGGGCTGAATTTCTGAACAGGATTATGATCTAAAATGAATATAATCCTGCTTGGCTTAGGGTCTTTCCACACAAAGCAGTTATAGTGCTATTATTCCATCTTCAACATCCTGTGGAATTCTGGGGTTTGTAGTTTCTGAGGCCAAAGAGCTCTCTGGCTGAGAATTCTAAGGGCCTCTCCCTAAACTTCAAAGCCCAGGATTCCATAGGATGTTGAAAGTGGAATAATAGCACTATAACAGTGTAGTGTGGAAAGGTCCTCAGACTGCAGCGCTCACTTTAATTGGCTGTCAGTCACATTCAGGCCCTTTCCGCAAGAGGCTCTCATCCCGGCATGGGGACAGCAGAGGAGTGAGACTGCAGCAAGGCTTCCACAAGATGTTGTCACAGTCCCATCTTTCTCCTGTCGTCAACTGGAGTGATCGTGGTGTAAATCATTGATGGGTTTTACCCGTCAATGACCCCAGATCACACGATGGTCCCACACTTACCTGCCCTGCGGAAGGCCCTGAAGCACACTGGAGGTGCTTCCTGTCCCAGCACAGTGTGGAAAAGTACCTGGCTGTGCTGTTGAAGGAAGATGCACATGCTCCATTCGTTCCTCAGACAGCTGGTCTAGTGTACAGGGGAGCATTCCTATTGCATTCCCTTCCTGGCAGAGGTGCTGCCGGGATCATGACTGGAGGACTACACAAGAAGGTAAGGTGTGGAGAAGGCCTCACTGCTAAACTAGAGGGTGATTTGTTGAACTCAGTAGGCATTGAGGGTGGTTGCCTGGGACTCAGAGAATTCTGGGGCCACCATATTAATCAAGACAACACAGAGCTGTGTTCAGATTCATATGCAGCCTTGAGCCTCTACATGGGGTCTTGGAGCCGTCAGTATCTCTCAGCCTACGTTACCTCAGCTGGTTGATCTGGGGATAAAGGGGAGGGGAGGGGAGCTCTTTGAGGAAGACCATTATTAAAACCTAATAAGCAAACAATGCTTTCTCCTATGTTTCACTAGAGCTTGAGAAAGTTACTTATTCAACTATAGATCCCAGAATCCTCCAGCCAGCATAGCCACTGTAACTTTCTTATAATTTTTATAAAAAAGTATTTTTCCAAGCTCTGTGCACCAGTCCCTACAACAAAAGCGTGCAAAGCATGGCCTGCCAAATGGTGTTGGACTCCCTTCAGCTCTATGCAGAGAAAGCAATGGTGAGGAAAGCTAGGAAATGCAATCCAATAATACTTAGAAGGCCATACTTTCCCCAGCACTATCCCACAGTTTTCCTAGGTGCATCTTTCTTTACCCCGTTCCATGCAAGAAAAATGAAAGGTCTGTATTCAGTTATGCATTGTACAAGACAAGTTTAGAAACTGGGAAGTCTAAAAGACACAAACACAACAGTTCTCCCAGCATGCAGTAGGGTGGGAGAGCAGTTGGAACAAATTTAACATTCACTTAAGACAGAGAAATATCTTGAGGCAACTCATTGGAAGCCACAGACAGGATTTTTTTCCACTGAAACACCACTAAGGAACTCTCATGAGTTTCAAGAGAAAGTCTTTCTAATCTGCAGGTTTTTTCGTTGTAAAGCTGATTAGTTTTTAATTCTTTTTTTTAATTATCATGAAAATGATAGGGCAGTAATGTAGCACTAAGTTATCCTTCCATATTGACCATCACAATGTGTTTTCCAGACAGCAAACCTGTTTCCTTCTTTTTCATTTGTTTGTTTTAATGGCAGTCTGTGATCACTTTCCAAAACAAGATGTTTTTGGAATCTGTTTGATTTCCATATTTTCTGTCTGATAATTTCCATATTACTAATGTGCTATAGAGAAAATGAGGCTAAAAACAGCATGAAGGAAATGTATTAAAATGAGGTCATAAAGAGTTTTGGGATGGGGTGTCACTGTCATGAAACTTAGTGCTATTTCTCCCTTTGGACTGGCTGGGACTGCGCAACTGCTATAGTAAGGCCAAGATATTTTCTTGGGCTGGATGAGGAGCAATAAACTGAAGCTGAATTTCAATGAAACGGAGGCTCTTTGGATTGGTGGCCCTTAGATTTTGAATTAGGTATGCATCCCACTCTGGATAGGATTGCACACCCCTGAGAGATCACATGTACTGCTAGATTTACCTCTGCAACTGGAGGACCACAGGGAGGACTGTGGCTGGGAGTACTTGGGACCAGCTTCAACTGGTCAGCCAGCTATGGCTTTTTGTAAACAGGAAAGGTATCCATAGTACTCCGTGCATTGGTAACTTCCTATTAGACTATTGTGATGCACACTATGTGGCTTTGCAACTATGTGGCTTTGCACTATGCCTTTGGAACAACATGGAAGCTGCAACTAGTGCAAAATGCAGCAAATACAGTTGCCCCTCCACAGAACCCTCACAAAAATGGAAAAAAAATATTAATATCTTCCCCCTTCCCACCTGAATGAGGACCTTGGATCCTGTTTGGGAGGTAGGTAGGATATAACTGTAATAAATAAATGCACCTTCCCTTCTTGCACTCTCCCTTCCATCACTTTGTCTCCTTCCCGGTCAACAGAATGCATGTGTTCACCCTCCCTCATCATACTTCCCCTTCCTATTGCATGTGCCTTCCCTCCTCATGCTCCATGCTCCTCGTGCTTCTTTCTTCTCAAAGGAAACACTGCTAGTTTTAGTATTTCTTTCCACTGCAAGAAAGTCAGCAAAAACTGTACTGTTTTTGAATACTATTCATAGTCTTGGATTTAATCTGTGAATAATGTGTGCATGGTATGTTTCTCAGCAAACATCTTTAGGGAAGTGTTATTTTCTGTTCAAAGACGATGCTGTTTGTGCATGAAAATTGCTGTACTGGGGGACTTGATCAGCACTAAATTCACAGGTAGTACTTTTGTGCAGAAAACAGCATCTTCCATGTAGGAAACAGAATCTTGTGCACAGAAAATAACATTTCTGTGCTGAAATATTATTTTCTGCACAGAACATACTGTTATGCGCTCAAAAACACCTGAGATGAATTGTGCACAGAATAAGTTTCAGACTGCAAAGATTGTTATCAATCTAAGATCTTCATCATCAGGGTATCCCAACACTCAAAGAACTTTTTTTTTTTTACCATTCAAAAATATTTTTGAAAATTCTTTCTTTTCTAGAGGGACTTCCAGTTCAAGACGGAGCAGATAATGTCGACTTGAGCAAAGCTTCTCAAGCTTAAGCCGAGATGGCGACAGCTTCTAATGGGCTGTCAACATCACAGCCCATGGAAAGTGGTAGCCAGGACTCGGGGGCACCCAAAGGATCCCGGATCAGCTGCTTTGTGCCTTTGCCATCGCCACTTGGACAGCAGTGACAATTGTGAAGAAGAGCAGTAGAAGACGTAAAGCGAATTTCTCCACTCACACAAAGATAAGCTGCTGAACCTCTTGAGGACTGTATGAGAAAAATGGAGATAATATAAAACCCAAGAAGCCCTCTTCAGCGGTAAGAAACTTGTTCCTGGGCTGTGGGGTTCTCTTGTAGTTGTTTTTTGTAAATGCCCCCCCGAAACTGCAAACCTCAGGATTCCATAGGAGGTTGAAAGTGGAATCATTGCGCTATAAGAGTGTTGTGCAGAAATGGCCTAAGTCTTGTGTTATCTGAATTTCTTTTTTTTCTTTTTTTCTTAAAAAGAAGCTTACTTTCGTGATCTGCGAAAAGCTATTATTTCAAAGACTTATTATATTGATTCTATATTGTTTTTGTGTTGAAATAACTCCCTTAAATACAGACTTGAGTGGTTATTCAGCCTTGTTGCTATTTTGTGTTCCTTTACTGAGAGGGAAGTCTAAAATGGCTGCTGGCTACTGAGGTAACCTTGAAAACCCTATCTTATCACCACAGACTTATTGTTATTAGCATTTGAGGACTTAGAGGATTAAATCATGTCATCATTGCCGGTCTTCCTTGTTCTTTCTTTGATTGGGGATTTTTTTCTTTTGAACTCTTTTGAAATTATTATAATTATTATTATTGTTTTTTTCTTTTTTCCCCTTTTTGGATATTACTTTTGATATTATTTAACATTGGATATCGGAGTTACTCATTCAAGGTTTATTTTCTTATTTGTGAAATTTTTGAATTTTTGAATTTTGGGTTTTTTTTTTTTTTTGGCTAATTTTTTATCCCTCTTTGATTTTCACTCTCTCCTTTTGAAAGACTTTCTTTTGTATTCTTTTTGTGTGTGTGTGTGTGTGAAATTCTTTTTTTTCCTTACTTTTTTGTCCTTTTTTGACAAATACTTTTAATTTTCAATTTTGAGAGAGAGAAGGGAGCAAGGAGAAGACCTGAAAGAAGAAGCTAGTTATTAAGAAGGAGAAGCAGAAAGAAGGAAGGAAGGAAGGAAGGAGTTGGAGGAGGAATGAGAAGAAGGAAGATAAAAGTGGAGAAGTAGAGGTAAAGAAAGTAAAGAAATATTAAGAAAGAAGAAAATTAAAGAAGGAAATAGAAAGTAGAGGAAGGTGTGAGGAAGTAAACTTGGAAGAAGGAAAGAAGATAGAATTGAAAGGAAAGAGGAAGAAACAAGAGCACTGATGGCGGGAGTAAAGACGAGATCTCATCAGCCTCATCAGATGCAGCAGACCCAGCAGGTTCAACAAAAAAGAGGATCAATGGAAGAAGGTGTCCCCTATCATATGATGAAATTTATGGAGGAGATGAGAGACTTTAGAAAAGAGACAAGAACCTTTCTTGAGGATATGAATACTAAATTCAATGCTGTACAAGACCTTGTATTACAAATGAAGAAAGATGTGAAGGAAAATAAAAAAGAGATCCAAACATTAAAGAAGGAGGCATAAGAATTGAATGAAGATATGGAAAGACAGTTAGACTGGATGGTTCTGGTGGAACAAAGGGAAAAAGGGTCCTGGCTGAAAATAAGAGGTATCGCGGAACATCCAGGAGAAAATATAAGGACTAAGATTATAAATGATCTGGCAACAAATTCATAATGGGATGAAGACTTTTTAGATAAACAACTTGATCATGTGTATAGAATTAATTCATCAATTGCCAGACGAATGAAGCTAGTTTATAGTCTAGTGTGCCTGAAAAATAACATGGGATATGATTTTGGAAGCCTATTATAACAAAAGAATCAAGATTGATGGTAAATTTGTATTAGTCTTGAAAGAAATCCCAACTCGAATTTTGAAGAAGAGAAAGGACTATGCCTTTTTTGTGGATGTCTTGGAAAGAGTGGGAATTCCTTTTATTTGGGATAAACTTGAAGGAGTGAACTTTACATTCCAAAGAAAGAAATACAGAATTAATACATTAGAGAAAGTCAAGGACTTCTTCAAGTAATTTAGAAGGGACCTGGGAAATTCAAGTAAGGACTTAAAAGAAGCTTCAGTAAAAGTGAATGACAGCTCAGAACATCAAGAAGACATATATCAAGGGAAATAGCAAGAGAAGGACAAGAAACAGAAGAAAGAATACAAGAAAGGAACTGAAAAAGACAAATCTCATGAAGAAGTTAGTCTCCTGGATCTTGAGTCTCTGACACAGAATAGAGAAGAGAAAGACAAGAAAGAATGAAAACTAGAGAGAAAGAGATGAAGAAGGTATAAGGGAAAAGGAGTGTAAGTAAATGAAGGGACAGAATAGATTAGTGAGAAGTAAGAAATATAAGAGAATTAAGGATTGGGATACAAAGTTATTAGTATTTTAGAATTTAAGTTAATTTTAATTTAATAAATTGTTGTAAAATTTTTAATATTCGCTGTCTTGATTGATTATAGTGATGGGGGAGTTCTGATTCCAGCATGAGCAGGGAGACACAGTTCTTTGGTGTCTCCCAAAGAGCTGCTGCTGCCACACGTTACCATTTGAGCAATTTAAAGTTCAAATGGTTTGTTCTGTGCCTCGGAGAAGAGGGGTGCAGCAAGAGTGTGACAAGCAAGAACAGCGGGTTCAGCTTCCCCCACTAGCGTCTAGAAAGACTGCAAGGAGGAGAGACGCCCCAGCAAGCTTCACCACCATCAAGCCTCACCCGTGCCAATGGGAGGAGGGGGGAAATTCCTTCCCTCCCTCCTCTATCCCTGCCACCAAAATTTCTTCCATGGGTTAAAGAAGTCCATTTCTATTTGTGGGAAGTGTTTCCCTTTGTTTGCTTTGTTTGCTTGGCTATTTTGGCCATTTGGATACTCAATGGAAGAACTCTGAGGACTACAGCAGGTAATCTCCCTAGAGGAACAGCTGTTCATGGAATATAAAAATCCTTTCCCTCCTTTCTTTGAGAAGGCTTGGAGAGGGCGCTTTGAATCTTTAAAACTCTGTGCACTCCCTCCTCTCTTGAAATTTCTGGGCATTGGCGTTTTCTGTTGGAAGACCAAGGAGACAGACGCCAAGCTTGAAGATGAGTATTTCCTGCCCTTTTGCTTTCCGATATACTTTTTATAAGGCATTTGCTGACAAGGAGCAGTATTTCTTTCTGCTCTTCTCCTTTCCGTTGTCATCTTACACACCTGAGAAGTTTAGACCCAGACTGACTAAGAGTTAAGTATTACAGCTCTGAACCACTCTGGAGATTAAGTTTTGTTTAAATTGCTATCTGGACTCTATGCGTGTTAGACTGTTTAATGGTTGAAAATTGAGTAAGGACCAACATTTAAAAGCTATTTGAAGAGAGGTTGTTGCTTTGCTGAAATTGATGTTGAATGAACTGGCTGAATGTGGACTTGGCAACAAGAAGTGTGAACTGTGAACAGTCTGTGAAATATAGAAGAGCTCTTCATATGCTGAAGTATCCACATATTAATGGAAGATTTGATGAATTGCATCTTTTTTTAGTTGGACTAAATAATGGATTAACTAACCAATGGACTATTTAATTGTGAAACTTTACAATGAAATTAGTGATGAGTAGCAGGATGGTGGAATCTATTAATTAATTAATTAATTAATCAATTTACTGAAATTACTAATTGGTATCTGGTCTGGTCCTTAGATCCTTAGAGATTAGCCCCACTCTAGTTTCCTTAGTTTTTGGACTGTGATTATTGACTTGGGGGGTAATTTATTGAGTTAATGAATGAATTATCCACCCCATTATTTGTGGAATTCCCTTATACTGAGGTGTAATAATTGAAAGCTAGTTATGAACAACAAGGAGCTTTATTTAACAATTTAATAATGAACTAAATAGCAAATTTTAAAACAGCTGTTTCTCAAGAACTGTGAACTTACTCTCAATTACTTACTGTAACTAAGCTTTAACTCACTTTCTTGCTATACAATTGGAGTTAATTAATTTAGGAAATAATTGACTGAAAAGCAGCTAGTGTTACAGTTATCAAAACAGGGTAAATAAGCAAAAAAAAAAGGTAAAAGTAAAAACTAAAGTAAAAGTAAAAAGAAAAATGCACAAGATGAGATCAGGCAAGGCCCGAGATGTGGAATCACAGGCAAGAAGAGACTCCATAGAAGAAGCCCCTGAATACCAAAAGAAGTTTATGGAGGAAGTTACATGATGGACACAAGGCAAAATCTGAAAGATTTAAAATCTCAAATGTCGGAGATGCAGGATACATTAGAGCAGGTTAAGAAAGATGTGATGTGTAATAAGAAAGAGATTGATGTGAACAAGAAAGATATTCAAGTGTTAAAACAAAGAATGTCTGCATCCTCCTCAGATCTTGAGAAGCAATTTGACAGACTTGCTTTGTTGGAACAAAAACAAATGGATTCATGGATATGCATCAGACGCCTCAAAGAAATAAGGGAAGAAGATATAAGAAAAAGGATTGTCAGGCTGATGGCAGACTGTTTGGAGATTGAAGAAGAGATAATCAATAGTGAGATTGACACCACATACAGAGTCCAATCCATCTTTGCTAAAAAGAAAAATAAACCCAGGGATGTTGTGGTACCATTTACTAGGAAATCTACCAAAGAAAAAATATTGGAAGAACACAACAAATCACCTCTAATGGACCAAAGGAAACAGTTAATTGTTATGCGAGAAATTCCAACAAGAACACTGAAGAAACGGAAGGACTATGATTTCTTAGTTACAAAGCTAAGAGAGAATCAAATTATGCTGGGACCGTTTAGAAGGGGTGATATTTAACTCCAGAGACCAGAGATTTTGACTCAACACTATTGAGAAGGCTGCAGATTTCCTAAAAACCCGTGGAGACGAATTGAGTAAGATCAAGGTAACATCTCCAAAGAGAATAGAGAGACAGCCTAAAAGGAAGATATGACAGTGGAGACCCAAAACGGTAAAGATCTCGACCAAAAAGAACAGGAAAACAAAATGGGCAAAGGAACTATGGATAAGAGTGTAGAAGAGACTAGACCTTTGGAAACAAGTCTTATCAATTTGAATTTAGAAGATTTGGCTATGTTGAAAGTTAAAGAAAAATGAACTGTGTTATCATTTTTTGGAATGTGAACGGACTGAACTCAATAGTCAAGTGGAGAAAAGTATTCCACCTTATGAAGAAGATGAATGCAGATGTGTGTTGCCTTCAATAAACTCATATTAAAAAGAAAGACAAAAAATGGCTCCTATATTATTGTTTAGGGGAAATGTTCATCTCCACTGCCTCTGTTAAGAGAAGAGGGGTGGTTATGTATGTCAAATCACATTTAGCTCCAAAACTAATATTCTGTGATGACAAGGGCAGATTTTTGGGAGTGGAAGTTAAGATTGATGGCCACACTTTACTTTTGATCGGGATATATGTCCCTTGTAATGAGAACAGACGATGTTATGAGGATCTGAAAAAGCATATCTGGACTCACCAATATGAAAATGTGTCAATTCTGGGAGACTTTAATGGAGTGGTGAATACTCGATAGAAGTTCGCAATCTAAGACTAAAAAACATCATGGGGAAATTCAAAAGGAATCTCTATATCTGGCTAAGGAACTGCAACTATCAGATGTTTGGAGATATAACCATCCCTTGACCAAAGATTTCACTTTTTTCTCAAATCGACACAACTCCTGGTCGAGAATAGATTTAATCTGGCTCTCAAAAGTATTCTTAAATCACGTCAAAAAGATCGAAATTCTTCCAAAAGTATTGAGCAACCATAACCCTGTGAAATTGGTTCTGAGCTTCCATACCAAATCCAGATGTTGGAGATTGGATGAAAACACACTACAGTATGGAAAGACTGTGGAATATTGTAAGAAGGAATATGATGAATTTTTTCAAAGAAACTTAAATAACGAAGTGGATATTGCAATGATCTGGGATGTGGCTAAAGTTGTTTTCCATGGAATTCTCATCCAAAAAAATATGTGAAAGAAAAAAGCAACAAAGAGCAGAAATGGATGAACTACTGGGAAAGATCAGAAACACTGAAAACAAGCTGAGTTCAGACCCAAACAACAAAGCTTATATTTCCACAATGAAAATACTACAAAGACAACTATTTGGGATGGTCTCTGAAGAAATGGGCAAGAAATTGAAATACGTGAAGCAGAATTTCTTTGAAAATGCCTATAAACCAGGCAGATGGTTGGCGCACAAAATAAGAAAAGAAAAGACAAAAAGACTTATTCTACAAATTAAGGAAGGTAATAGAAACATAATAAATGAGAAAGAAATCCGGAAACTTTTGTACAATTACTTCAGTAATTCATATTGTGACCGACATGTGGAGAGCAAGCAGAAATTGGAAGACTATTTGCCTTCTCAGAAGCTTCCCCAAATTAAGTCAGAAAACAGAGAGCTGCTGAACCAGCCTATTTCTCTGATGGAAATAACAGAAGCAATTGGCAGAACCAAATTGGGGAAAGCTCCAGGCCCAGATGGGCTTCTGGCCAATTTCTATAAGCACTTCAGAGACCAGCTAGTGAAACCACTACAGAAATTGTTAAATTCGATATTGGAAACTAATAAAATTCCAAACAGTTGGCAAAAAGCAAATGTATTGATTCCTAAGACTGACTTGGAAGAAGTTATATGTAAAGACTTCAGGCCAATTTCTCTCTTAAATGATGATTACAAGATATTTGCATTAATATTGGTCAAGGCCAAAATGTTTGAGAGAGCTAAGAATAGATGTTGGAAGTGTGACAAAGAGATCAGCACCTTTTTCCACCAATGGTGGGGGTGCCAAAAGGTAAAGAAATTTTGGAGGATGATCTGTTCTAAAATCCAAAAAATATTGCATGTCAAAATAGATTTAGTACCGGATTTTTTTCTTGCTGAGTATTTTCCATTTGGACAAGCAAATAGAAGAAAAGTTTGTTGTGGCATATGGTTACAGCAGCACGAATTATCCTTGCCAGACGTTGGAAAAAAAAGTTGATACTACTCGAGATAAAATAGTTAGACAAACTGGCTGAAATTACTGGGACAGAAAAACTTGCCTGTATGATCAAAAATAAACCAGATGATATATTCTTAAAAACTTGGCAACCATTGTTAGAGTATTTACATATCAAAAACTGGGACTGACTAATGCATTAAGAGGAAAATGCGTTTGAGAGTTTATCTAACTGGAGATTTAAAGTGGGAAGTCTAGGAAAAGCGGTTTAGAAAGGGCTGTTACAGTTAACTATCCATGAATATGGCTTTTTTGTAACTATGAGACTAAGAAATTTTCTGTATATCTTGTGATAATAATATACATATATTAAAAGTGAAATTGACTAATATACAGGTTAATATATATATATATATATATATATATATGAATGTAAATACATAGACACATTCATATATATTTATATATATAGTCTCATTCTTAGCTTAGAGGGGGTTTGATAAGAATATAATTTCATGCTATTTTGTTATCAGAGGGGGAAGTCCTCTTTGTAATTATATGTCTAATTGTCAGATATTTTTGTGTAAACCTAAGCCCAAGAATATTCTTAAGCACTTGTATAATTGGACAAGATTTGGCGTATTAGGGAATATTATTTTACCAACTTTTTGGCCATTGTAATACAGACTTTTACTAACGTATGACACTGCTATGCAGATGCTGTTTCAAAATGTACTACGGATGGATTGTGCCAATGTATGTTCTGTAAACAGCCATGAAATGTTGTTATCTATGTCATATGTGCATACATGTTATGTTATATATATGTTATATACATGTTATAATTATGTTATGTTATGTCATCATGTGGAACGTATGTTTCTTATTTTGTATCTCTCCTACTAATTCTCCGTTCCCTTCCTTTGTTTTGTTGAATAAAAATAAATTAAAAAAAAAGGATTATAGTGGATTGTCTCACATGGAGTGTGAAAAGTATAAACTCAATGAAAAAAACAGATGTTAATTTTTCATTATCTTGGAAAATTAAAATTGGATATAATTTGTCTCCAGGAAAAGAAAATATGGCAATTGGTTGATACAAAAATATTTGGGGAAAGAATTTATGTCAGTAGGAATAACAAAAAGGAATGAAGTGGTGTTATATGTAAAAGAGAATATAGAACTGAATCTAGTAGTGGTAGATAAGAAGGGAAGATACGTGGGGATGGAAATTGTAATAATAATAAAATAGTGATTATTGGAATTTATGCACCAGTGAATGGGAAGAATACTTCTTATAAGGAATTGAAGGATAAGTTAATACAATTGAAATAGAGTTAGATCCTAAAGGGAGATTTTAATGGTGTGGTAGAACCGCAGATGGATAGGTTGTCTAAAGGTAAGAATATTTTAAAAGATCAAAGGGAAACTAGCTAAAGAATTTTTTGAGTTAGCAGAAGAACTTCAACTAGTAGATAACTGGAGATTTAAGGAAGGGAATAGAAAAGATTTTACCTTTTTTTCAAATACACATAACTCCTTTTCGAGAATAGACATGATTTGGGTAACTGAAAATATGACAAATAGGATAGATAAAATTGAGATTTTACCAAAAACAATTTCTGATCACAATCCATTTAAACTGACTCTAAATAGTGGAATTAAAAATTATAGATGGAGAATTAATGAGTCATTACTATATAAGGAAGAGATTGTCAAGAAATGTAAACACATTATTGCAGAATATTTTCAATTAAATCAGGATAAGGGGACAGGAGATAGAATTGTACGGGATGTGGGCAAAGCAGTGATAAGAGGTATATTTATAAAATTAAATGTGGAACGGAAAAAGAAAAAGCAAGAAAAGATAAATAAAGTTATAAAAGAGATTAAGATGAAGGAATTAGATTTAAAGAAAGATCCTAATAATGACAAAATTGCTAGTCAAATGAAAATGTTACAAAAGCAAATTACAATGTTAATGACAGAGGAGATTAAAAAGAAACTGGAATATGTAAAATAGAGGAATTTTGGTCAAGCAAACAAACTTGGAAGAGAATTAACGTATAGATTAAGAAAGGAAAATACCAAAAGGAGAATTAATAAACTGCAAGTGAGGGATAGAATTATAACCAATGAAAAAGAATTAACTAAAGTGTTTTATAGTTATTTCCAGGCAATATAAAAAAAACCAATTAACACAAGTAGATCAAATAAATTCATATTTTAGTGACTTGGTGATACCAGAGTTTACAGAATTACAAAAAGAAAAATTAAATAAAGAAATATCACTTGAAGAAATTAGAGAACCAATTAAACAATTAAAAAGAGGGGAGTCACCAGGTCCAGATGATCTAATAGCTTTGTATTATGAGGTCTTTAGCAGTAACTTAGAAAAACCTCTTCAAAAAGTGATGAATAATATATTACAGATTAAGGAAATTTCGGAAAGTTGGAAAGAATCAAATATAGTTCTAATACCAAAAGAAGGGAGATATCTACTATTAATTAAGAATTATAGACCCCTATCATTACTAAATGAAGACTATAAGATTTTTACGATTATCCTAGCTAATAGATTAAAAACAGTACTACAAGAATACATTCATGAAGATCAAAATGGTTTTTTTACTGAAAAGACAAATTAGGAATAACATAAGAACAGTATTAGATATAATAGAGTATTTAACTTATCATAATGAATTTAAAGGTGCATTGATATTTTTGGATGCAGAAAAAGCGTTTGATAATGTGAATTGGCTATTTTTATTAAAAACAATAGAAACAATGGATATGGGACAAAACTTTATAAATTGGATAAGAGCAATTTATTCCTCACAAAAGGCAAAAGTAATAGTGAATGGAAATATATGTGAATACTTAAGTATGGAAAAAGGTATAAGACAAGGCTGCTTGCTATCACCATTGTTGTTTATCTTATTAATAGAATGCCTAAGTAGAACAATGAGAAATAATAAAGAAATAAGAGGTATAAAAATTAGGAAAGAAGAATTTAAATTAAAAATATTCATGGATGATGTTGTCTTTACACTAGAAGACCCATTGAGTAGCATAGATCAATTGATGATAACCTTAAAAGAACTTGGGATGTTATCAGGTTTTAAACTGAATATTGAGAAAATGAAGATTATAACTAAAAATATGAAGAAGGAGGAACACGATGCACTTTGTGAGAAAACAAGATTTGAAATAGTTAAGAAAAAAAAATACCTGGGAATAATTATAATATCAAAAAATCAACAATTACATGAAAATAATTATGTTAGAATATGGGCAAATATTAAAAAGGATCTTAATACATGGCAAAAGGTGAATTTATCTTTGCTTGGGAGAATAGCAGTAATTAAAATGATGGTACTACCTAAAATGTTATATTTGTTTCAATCAATCCCAATAGTTTATTCAAATTCCCCCTTCAAGATGTGGCATAAAGAGATTTCCAAAAATTATATGGCAAAGGAAAAGACCTAGGATAAAATGGAAAGTATCAATAGATGCAAAAGAACATGGAGGACTAGGGATATCAGATCTAAAAATATATTTTGAAGCATCTTGCTTAGTATGGGTAAAGAATGGATAGCATTAACAAATAAAAGATTATTGGAATTAGAAGGCCACAAACTTAATTTGGTTGGCATTCATACTTATGGTATGATAAAATAAAGGTAAATGCGGGATTCAGGAGTCATATTATAAGGAGAAATTTATTTAAAGTATGGGAGAAATACAAGAAAAGATTAGGAAGGAGGATACCAGGATGGTTATCACTGCAAGAGGTGACAAATAGAAGGGAATTGGGAAGCCTGAAGGTATGGATTTGATATAGAGACTTATTGAGGAAAGAAAGTGAGGGGTGGGAAATCAAAGATATGCAAAGTCTAGAACAGGAAGGATTTAAAATGCAATGGCTAACATATTATCAATTAAGGGAGAAATATAAGGAGGATAAGATAAAATTTGGTTTTGGAATAGTAGAAATGGAATTTGAAAAATTTTTACTAGGAGAAGACTCTCATCTAATTGCTAATATGTATAAATTGTCAGTAAGATTTAATACAGAAGAAGAACAAACAAAGGAAACAATGATATATTGGGCCCAACGAATAGGGCAAAATATAGGCTTGGAACAATGGGAGGACACTTGGAGAAAGGGGCTAAAATTTACTAGTTGTAATGATTTTAGAGAGAACTTTATAAAATGTTATATAAAGGGTATCTTACCACTGAGAAATTAGCTAAGATGTACAAAAATCTTAAAAATAAATGTTGGAAATGCAGAAACCAGGTTGGAACTTAGTATCATATATGGTGGAAATGTAAAAAAGCTAAAAAGTTTTGGCTAAGAATAGGAGACGCTATGCAAAAGATATTAAAGGAAAAAATAATACTAAGACTGGAATTATGTCTATTAATTACAATAAATAGGAGTGATAAAGAGGAAAGAAAGCATAAGAATTTGATTAGATATATGATAACAGCATCAAGAATTATATATGCAAAATATTGGAAAAATAGTAAGATACCGAAACTAAGTGAATGGATGATTAAGTTAACAGATTTGGCAGAAATGGATAAACTCACAACATGATTGAAGGGCGATACAATAGATTCATTTCTAAATACCTGGAAACCTTTCACAGATCACGTGAGGATTAAAAATGGGGACTTAGTAACTGTAGGATTTGATTTGTAAAATAGGATAGGAGTGGTATTAGTAGAGAACAAAGTAAGTAGTGGAGATTTGGAAGGAGATAGTGAAATAGATTTAACTCTGGGACTTGCAGCACAAGAGGACTGGAAGTCATTTTAATATATTTGTGTTAATTTGTATTAATGTTTTTCTATCTATAGTTTCATCTGTAGTTTGGGGGTAGGATGTGGGATCAATAGAAATCTTTTTTTCCAGTACCTCCATATTAAATGTTTCTCTTCATTCTTCTTTGTCTCTTTTTTTTTTCTTTTCTCCTTTTTCTCCTTCCTCCCCCCTCCTTTTCCGGACACTGTTCGAGAGATACTTACTTGTTATACTGTGTCCATATCATTATTTTTGCCTCTGTGTGTGTATTTTTGCCTGTGTGTCTTTCAAATATATTAAAAAAGATTATTTACAAAAAAAAGAAAAAGAAAGAAAATTCTTTCCATCCCTATACAGAAACCATGTAAGTTTCACAACAAATTCAGTTTCAAAGGAATTGGGCTGCCAGTACGCTTCTAGTCTAAATTCACATTGGCAGCAGTAACATTTAAAGCCACAATACTTGAAGCCTCAGCACTTAAAGACTTCCCTCACTTTAGGTCAGTTAGAAAGGCCCTCCTTTGTATCTCATCACATCAGTAAGAGCAATATGCTGTGGGAGTACATCAGAGAGGGCCTTCTCTGGCCATTTCCGCACATGGCGAGGGAATCACTCCCTACCACTACTCACCAGATCTTCTTTGGGTCCGGTCCGGTCCGGTCCGGGGCGAGGAGGAGCAGTGCGTGATCGCAGATCCGCACTGCTCCGGCATCCAAAATGGCAGTTTCCAGTTGGTCGTGGGTCATGACCAACTGCTGAAGCTAGCCAGCCTACAGCCCTCCCTCCACAGATCGCAGGCTCGCATTGGTGCGAGCCTGCGAATCTGCATTGGAGAGCAGGCATGCAATGGCGCATGCCGGCATTTTGAAAAACCTGAAAAATCAGGTTTTTCAAAAACAAGCTGGAGGACCACTTGGGGTCACTCCAGAGCGGACTGAGGTGTGGATCTACACTAAGTAGTCCGGACCCAGTCTGCTCCAAGTTGCAAACGTCCTCCATGGAGGACGCACTGCATCGTGTTTTTTTTTAACCCATGCAGAAATGGCCTCTCTTGTACATCCCCATTAAGAGATGCTCCCCCTTAAAGAACTGATTGACATGAGTGCTGATTTCATTCCATTGCCAAATAAAAACATGTTTTTTTGCTACAGTCTCTGGGGTTGGTTGATTTGATCTACATCTGCAAATGTGTATGTTTTTAAATTGTCTTAAACTATTTTAACTTTTAAAAATTGTTTTAACTGGGTTTTTTCCCCACATGTAGGCCATATTTCAGAGGAAGGAAATGGCAAACCACCTCTGCGTATTCCCTGCCTAAGAAAAATTTATGAAATTCATAGGGGCACCATTAGTTGACAGGCGACTTAAAGGCACATACACAAACATTGTTTAATATGTTTTAGGACACATAGGGCCTTTCTGCATTACACTGTTATAGTGCTATTATTCCACTTTCAATGTTCTATGGAATCCTGGGGTTTCTCAGCCAGAGAGCTCTTTGGCCTCAGTAAACTACAAACCCCAGAATTCCACAGGAGGTTGAAAGTGGAATAATAGCACTATAACACTGTAGTGAGGAAAGGTCCTTAAATTATTCTTGGTATTTTAAATTATTTTAATCGGTTAAAACTGATTTTACTGTATGTTGCCCTGAGATTCTTGGATATGGGTTGAGACTGAATCTTTTAAATAAATACATTCATTTACTAAAATCTACCAATGAAATTAGTGGGACCTTGAATTATGTGTGGCTATGTGTGTCTCCCGCTATATAGGTTACTCTAACCAGGAAACTTCTGTTGTTGCTTCATTATTTATATGCAAAGGTTTTTTTAAAAAAAATGCATTTGAGAGTTGGGAATGTCATGAGCTTCTAAACAGAGGCATGCTGAGAACACAAGGATATCCCTTTGAATCACATCAAAGGCTGATGGAGTCCAGCACTGCAGTATTCCTCAGCGGTCA
This sequence comes from Iguana delicatissima, assembly GCA_948472985.1. NCBI lineage: Eukaryota > Metazoa > Chordata > Lepidosauria > Squamata > Iguanidae > Iguana > Iguana delicatissima. The sequence continues at coordinate 131,986 of CAOKZL010002799.1, read as the reverse complement.
GCTGGTGGGAAGGACATGAGGGCAACAGAATTCTTCTACAGTAACTATTAGAAGTGATTCACATTTGGCTTTCCAAAGATCACTATGACTCATTCTTTGAACAGTCATGGCTAATAAGAACACTCAAGAACAAGTACTGCTCATGACCATTTTATGTCCAAAATGTACCTCCATTGAAAACAAAGGTTAACTTGAGGGCAAGTAGACAGTGCCTTTGATCTCTTAGCTGGTAATCTGAAGCCATTTAGGTCCTACACTGTCACAGTACTAATTATACCACTTTCAACATCCTATAAAAACCTGGGGTTTGCAGTTTTGGGAGGGGCATTTAGAATTCTCAGCCAGAGAGCTCTCTGGCCTCAGTAAACTACAAATCCCAGAATTCCACAGGATGTTGAAAGTGGAATAATAGCACCATAACAGTGTGGAAATGGCCTGAGTTGCACAGCTAAACATCTAGGGCTGTGGACTACACAGTTTACAGTAGTTGAGGTTTTATTTGCCACGGAGCTTGACTTCATATAATATCCGCCAGAAATGGTGAATGGCTTTGGTGTGATAATAGTGCACTCAGATACATACTCTTCTGACACAGCAGAGTGTGAACCCATGCAAGTGGGGCAAGGTGGACATTGGGTGCATATGTATGATATACTAACACTGGTGTATCATACATACATGGTGCATACATATGCGGTGTATTACCCTCCCTCTACCTTTGATGTAAAATTAATTGATAATATAAGAGTTGAGTAGGGTTTTTTCCCAAGCTGGGAGTAGACAACTGTAGAGTTTCTGAAGACTACACCTTCCCATTTTTTTGGACTGGACATTGTTGAAAACTGTGTGTTTCAGTCTTCCAAAAATACACTACTAATGGGGGTAGCATTTGAATCAAGAATAATTTTTCTGGAGTCCTTAAGGTACAGATTCTCCAGGGGGCGGGGTTAAAAAATTCTTTTTTGAGCAAAGGTGGTCTTGGTGGTTTCACAGGTTAAGCAGAAGGCCTTCAGAGGTCCACAGACTGAACAGTTCCAGCCTCTGCTCCAAGTACACTGCTCTCTGGTCAATTCCCCCCCCCCCCACACTGTAGTGTGCTGAAGGGGGAAAAGGTGTCTGGTAAATACACAATTAGCAATGATGACCTCCAATCATTTGGGAACTGAACAAAAGCTGAATAGAGAAGCAATTAACTTCCAGTAGACATCTTTATGGTTAATTGGGTTTTCTGATCCAGAACTTGTTACTCTGAGATCTGGGCACCACAGTCTGGATTTCCTGTCAAACCAACCTGTTCACTTTTCTGATGCTGTAGAACCCAGAGAGAGAGAGAGTTAGAAAAGCCTCCCTCAACAGCTGCAGAGGTGTATCTGAGCAGATGGCAAATCTGCTGGGTCTGAGGACAAGTTGTTGGGGCTCTGGATCCTCCGGGGTCACATCAACTGCCAAAAAACAAAGGGCAAAATTGGAACTCATTAGAAGTTTTGAAAAATAGGCCAGTTGCAATATTTAACATATTTGTGAAAGCAAAATATTACCATTGTATTACCACTTCTGGAGTCTTTCAGGAAATGTAGTCACAGACCTTTTTGCCAGAAAAGGGCATTAAAGGAAGGCTAAAGGGGACAAAGCCTGCAACAATATCTTTGGAAAGAGCACATGTAGCCCCAGGGCTACACTTAGGGCACTCCTGCTATGGTGTGGGGGCTTAGATTTGGCCTGCTCCAAGATAGAAATTGCCTAATTGGTTGGTGCCATTTTCTTCATTTTTCCAATTTTTGCATCACTTTGGGAACTTTAAACAAAACAAACACCCTCAGCAAACATTTGTATGCATTTTTGTGTATGCAAAAGGTTGTACCTATTCTATATGCAATTTCACCTAAATCAAAGAATTATGGAATCATACATCTGGAAGAGACTGCAAAGGTTATTAAGTCCAACCCCTTGCCAAGCAAGAATACTCAATCAAAGCATTCCTGTCAGATGGGCATCCAGCCTCTTTTTGAAGCCCTTTAAAGAAAGAGATTCCACCACATTCCAAGGCAGCAGTGTATTCATTCCACTGTCAAACTGCTTTTATCATCAGGATATTCTTCTTTATGTCTAGATGGAATGTATTTTCCTGAAATTTTAAGGCATTGCTTTGTGTCCTAGTCGCTGGAATAGCAGAAAGCAAGCTTGCTCCATCTTCAGTATGACATCCCTTCAAATATTTAAACAAAATTACCATGTAATCTCGTAGCCTACTTTTCTCCAGGCTAAATATACCCAGGTCTCTAAGCCATTCCTCACTGGGTATGGTTTCCAGGCCTTTTACCATTTTGGTCTCCCTCCTCTGTACACATTCCAGTTTGTCAATATCTTTCTTGAACTGTGTTGCCCAGAACTGGACACAGTATTCTAGGTGTGGTCTGGGCAAAGCAGAATAGAGTGGTGCTATTATTTCCCTTGACCTAGACACGATTCTTCTATTGGTGCAGTCTAGAATTGCATTGGCCTTTTCTACCTGCTGGATCACACTACTAAGTCATGTTCAGCTTGTGGCCTACTAAGATTCCTAGATCTTTTTCACATGTACTGTAGTCAAGGTGGGTGTCACCCATCTTATATATGTGCATTTTATTTTTGCTGCCCAGGTGTTATACCTTACAGTTTTCCCTGTATGAGTATTTTTGTAAGCACTTTCCCCTAGTGCAGTGGTTCTCAACCTGTGGGTCCCCAGATGTTCGTGGACTTCAGCTCCCAGAAGCCCCAGCCACTATGGTCAATGCTCAGGGCTTCTGGGAGCTGAAGTCCACGAACATCTGGGGACCCACAGGTTGAGAACCATTGCCCTAGTGTAAGCCATTTTTGCACACTACTATTCCTAATATTTCTTTTTGAGCACATATTTTTTAAAAATCACAGAAATGCCCTGAAAAATTCACAGAAATGCAAATACTCAACAGATAAATGTGCCCCACTTCACATTTTAAACTTGTGAATACAAATTAGGCAGTTTGTATTAAATGCAAAGCAAACAAATTTCTTCTTCAATCCAGATGCAGGAGGCCAGGTTAGCCTTTCCTTTAGTATGTAAGAAAATTGATTTGCTTATAGCACCAGCACATAAGTAAGACCTGTACTTGTTTATTATTGCCGACTCTAGCTTCTTAGGATTGTTTAGAAAAGTTTTGTCTTTTTGATGGCAACTCCCATGGCCCTTGGCCATGCTGGTTTCAATTTTCTAAAAATTGTAATCCAAAGAAGTGCAATGTTTTCAAGCTTTCTTTCCTAGTTATCAATAACACTGCTTCCAGTTACCCCATATTTATTTGTCTTGCCTCATTATGCCAGAGTGTCCTTGCACAAGTGTTTTCATTGCAAATGGAGCAGAAAAGAAGCTATTTTAATTACACCAGTGTTTCTTAATTTGTAATTGATGGGAAGTACTTTACAAATATCAGACTTTATCATGTGTGAATTATGAATTATAGTTTTAAACAACTGTTACTCTAATGCAGTGGTTCTCAACCTGTGGGTCCCCAGATGTTTTTGGACTTCAGCTCCCAGAAGCCCTGAGCATTGACCATAGTGGCTGGGGCTTCTGGGAGCTGAAGTCCACAAACATCTGGGGACCCACAGGTTGAGAACCACTGCTCTAATGCATCTAGAATTATTTCTTACTTGTACCTATAAATGTGAAAACAGAAGGCAGCTCTCCAATCGCTGACATTTGGAACCTGTCAGCTCCAGCTAACAGATTCTAGTTCATTTCCCCCTGTATTCCCTCCTGACTCCCATTCAAAATGGCAGTGCAGGAATTCCGTTAACACAACAATTTATTAATCATACTATTTGCTGTGATTGCAACATTCACTGCTGGCACATGGAACGCACAATCCAGTTGCGGAATAACTGTCTGTCTATCCAGCTAGCTAGCTATCCTTCTATCTGTCCAACGAACAGAAGCAATAATATTGCCTTTACTGACGATGCTAGGATAAATGTTATCCCAAATGTTTAATATGTGATAGGAACTTCAAAGAATAGCAAAAAGATTTTTTTCCCTTATAGAGATGTTATATGATCAACAAACATATAATGAAGGATTTAAATTATACTAGAAGAATTTCTATCATTACTCAATTAGACTGATGTAGTGCTTAATGGGAGTTGAGCTTCCACAATAACATCTGGATGAACAGAACAGCAGTTTCAGAAAAAGGCAAAATGCACAACATCTGGGATGAATACTACATGCCTGAAACTATGTGACATTTTTATTAAGAATCAGTGGGAGCTGGTGACTTCCATGTCAATGGGGCAATAAATCCAATCTGGGGTTTATTCTGAACTTTGAAAGTGCTATCCAAGCTTAAGCTAAAACAAAATGTGTTCAATGCCTCAGACAGGTCCTTTAAAGTTTAGACTAAAACTGGAAGTAGACTCCCTGCCACATTGACATGGAAGCTATCACCCACCAATATTCCAAATGAATTATATCATTTCAAATCCTTTAGGTTACCTTATGTTGAGGTCTGCGTTTTATCTGAATTTGGCAGTAGAAACAAAAGACTGATCTTTTGTCAAAGAAATAAGCAAAACAACAACAATATTTATTTCTCACCTGCCTTTCTCTATGGATCGAGGTGGGGAGCAGCAACAGATTAAAATACCACACATGCTGTTGTGCTATACTCGCTTAGGATGATCAGTTTGTGGACCTACAGATATTGTTGAACTGCGTCATTCTGCAGCACTGGCCACACTGACTATTGCTGGAATGAATTGGTAGTTCAGCACCATCTGGAAGCCCACAAATTGCCCACTCCTGAATTACAGGACTATCAAAGTATATTGAGTGTCAGCTGATTTTTACGGAAAATCATTTCAGAAGTCAATAGTGGAAATGTGATACACTGTTGTCCTGATACCCTGCAGTTAAGTCACAGGAATGGAAGACAGTAAGCAGGGTTATGAATGGGCCAAACAATATTTCAATAAGCTTAGTTGGATCTGCAAAGAACATGTAACTTTCCTAATATCTTAACCTGATTGCAGGTTATTTCTTAAGGCATGAACTAAAGTAAATCTCCTGCTATCTCCTCCTACTTTGAACTAGCGAATCTACTTACCTGTGCTTTCCTTTTCATGCTTTGCTTTGGTCTGTTGAGGAAGCATCTGAGAGCTTCTTCCCAACTGTGCTGGCCAGTCTTGGATGGGATTAAACAGCCATCAAACAGAAAGCGAGGAACATCTAGCCCTCCAGTATTTTTCACTCACTGGTCCTACTCACCACGGCCAGCAGCAAAATATCATGGAAGCTACTACATAAAATATCTGGAAGTCCTGAGGCACTCATTTGACAAATCTTCTGGAACCTGAAGGCAAGGAAGGGTGGTTTGGTCCATAATACTAAGATACTGCTAGGATAAGAAGGAATGAACCTCCCTATGCATCCTTCACCTGAGAAGATGTTTTCTGTAAGTAATCATGTGAACTGTCCCCAAAACTCCTACTTAACTCCAGTATGCAACTTCACAGATGACTTTAGGGATTGTGAGTGGAGGAAAAGATAGGGGAAATGATGCAGAAAAGAAGTGGTACCATCATTTTAAATCCTATGCACAGCTGTTCTGCTTAACCCTCTTGTATTTCTCCCAGGACAGGCTGAGGTATCCATGCCGCAAGACATAGCATTACGGCATAAAAAGAAAATCTTAGACATACTTTGAAGTCTTTCTTCTGCTTTGATATGCAGATGTATGATGCTTACTCTTTGGAGAAGTGCTATAATGTAGTGGTTAAGCTCTTGCCCTACATACAAGAAGTCCCAGGTTTGATCAATCCAAGTAGGCCTAAGAAAGGCTTTTGTCTATCACCTTAGAGATTGTCTAGCAATCAATGTAGTAAAGAGTAGACATTAGAAAAGTTACCTTTTGGAGACTCCAAATCCCTGAATCTGCCAGACCACATGGCCATTGGTCCAAAAAAACTTTTCCAAGGCTTGGTAGACCATTGAGAGTTATTTGAATCAACAGTCGCCCATTCACACTACACAACTATAGCACTGTTATTCCACTATAATTGCCATGGTTCCATTCTATAAACTCCTAGAATAGAGAGTTTAGGGAGAGACATTTGGAATTCTTAGTCAGAGAGTTCCTCTAGTGCCACCCCAAACTACAAACCCCAGGATTCCATATAATGGAACCATGGCAGTTAAAGTGGAATCATAGCACTATAATTACGTAGTTTGAATAGGGCCATAGTATAAAAAAACTTTCTTTGTTTGGTGACTGGAACAGAGTGCCAGTGAGTTATTTTTTAAGACCATAGAGATAAAAAGAAGCATTCTTGATTTTGAAAGCTCTTTGACAAGAGTGTACATGAGAACAGCCAAAGAATCATTGAATGCTTTTTTAATTTTCCTTCTACTCTACTCTACTCTACTCTGCTTTGGTTAGACCTCATTTTGAATACTGTGTCCAGTTCTGGGCACCCCAATTCAAGGAGGACATGGTCAAGCTGGAGCAAGTCCAGAGGAGGGCAACCAAAATGGTGAGTGGCCTGGAAGACATGCCCTATGAGGATAGACTTAGAGAGCTGGGTATGTTTAGTCTGCAAAAGAGAAGGTTAAGAGGGGACATGATAGCCATGTTTAAATATTTGAAGGGATGCCATGTAGAGGAAGGAGAGGGCTTGTTTTCTGCTGCTCCAGAGACCAGGACAAGGAGCAATGGATTCAAGCTGCAGGAAAGGAGATTCCACCTGAACCTCAGGAAGAACTTCCTGACAGTCAGAGCTGTCCGGCAGTGGAATATGCTGCCTCGGAGTGTGGTAGAATCTCCTTCCTTGGAGGTTTTTAAGCAGAGGTTAGATGGCCATCTTTCAGGAGTGCTTTGAGGATGTTCCTGCATGGCAGGGGGTTGGACTGGATGGCCCGTGTGGTCTCTTCCAACTCTACGTTTCTATGATTCTATGATTCCTTTTTTGGTCACTATTCTCTGCTTTTGACGTCTTTAGAAACAAACCATCCAAGGTTACTCCACTGTTATCTAAACAACACATCTGGAAATATCACACAGTATTGTTCTTCTGTGACAGTGCAGCTTTAGTTTGAAAGAGAACAATCACATGCTTTGAGTGGGTTTCTTTATTGAAATATTTATATGGGTATAACTCAGTTAATAGATTCAGCATGCTATAGTGGTTTGAGTGGCCCTCCTTCACCATTGTCCCAATGGTAGTGGTGCTAAAAGAAAAGAAAAAACCTTCTGTCCAGATGAGGGATAAGGTATAAGAGGGATTGAGTATTATCCCAAAAGATAGGGGAACTTGAGATCCACCAACAGTGTCAGCATGTCCTTAGAAATTGGGGAAATTACAGCTCAAAGGAGACCTGCAAGGGTGGGTTATGACAGGATCTTTTCATTTGCATATACCAGTATTAACTGTAGGACTCCAGTTTAAATAGGGTATTTTTATTGGAAATCAACAGATGTATACACACAAGAACTCAAGCAATCTCACGAACCATACAAGGCTAGTAAAATGAGAAAGGTTGGATAGAGGGAGATTTCAGGTATAGAGAATGATATTTACTGGTCCAGAAGAAAGTTGAAACAGAATGGCTCAGACAACAGTCTGAGAGTAGCACAGAGCATGGGAATCTGGGAGCCAACATGCAGACTAATGTCCAATGTACTACACACAAGGTTCTACAAACTGCCATGGTAGGAGCTGGAGTTTAAATACCTCAGTCCATTTTTTATATGAAAATGATATTTCAAGTCAATTTTGCTATCCTGCAGGATGGGTGCGGGGGGGTTGTAAGGAGGGGTAACATGAGCATGAAAAGACTGTGAAAAGGAGCTTTTTTCTCGGGAGGCTTTGTTAACGGAGGTATGCCTATATTTCTTCATGTATAAAAATACATGCACATGAGGACTTAGCATGGCAGGGTGAAAAGTTCTAGCCTAAACTTTTACTTGAACCTCTAACTTTCTATACTCAGGCTAGTTTCACATGTTAAATACAGGATTTTTCTGAATTAACATGCTGCCACTTCATATTTCTGAGCCAGCAGATTGGCACTACTATGGTACAAGCATATTTGTTCCTGAAATTCTTTAGACCCAATGGTAAATAAGTATTGAAGTATGAAAATCTCAGTCTTAATTTCATTGCATTCAGAATACCATCTGTACTGCCTTCCTGACCTTGTTTTGCGTTGGATTGCAAGATCTGGTGTTTATTTTTCCATACAGAATGATGGGAAACTGAAAGGTACATGCACACTTTTGCCAATAAATAGTCCTGCTGACCAAAGATTGGGTAAATTCATTTAAACATTTTAATGAAAATTTCTTTTCCTTTACTGCTTATATAACACATTGAATTGCTGACAACATGAATGAAACAAACACTTGATACTGTTTTCCTGCAGGCCAGACGATGTGTCACACTTACTAGATAGCATGTAGCTACATCTTGATTTTTTGATAAATTAATTGGAGTTGCTTGGGGCTGAAGATCTTAGCTGAACACAGTGTGTGTGGTAACAGTTAGCTTACATCTTCATTTCCCCCTGCGTAGTGACTGGGAATTCTTTTCCCTTTCCATCCCCACCATTTTGAATTGGGAGAGAGTTCCCACTGCATTGATGACAGTATTCCTCTAAACCTCCACACAATATGTACAGTAGGGGAGATCAAGTTTGATCTGAAAGCCTTCAACTGGTATCAGTGGGAAACAAAAATAAGTGGGAAGAAGGGAGGGAAATACCCACTGAATCGATTATTGTATTAATGAGGCTTTCAGAAACAAAATGTAATGGAGAGATGAAATAATGTTCTATTTTATTTTGTTTTGTTTTGTTTTATGTTGATACATCTGTGAACCCTAGTGCATAAGAATGGAATATGCTTGCCTCCACTGGAGTCCACATATACTGATGGGCTGTTCAGGGCTGCAGGGCCCTCCCTCCCTCCCTCTCTCTCTCTCTCTCTCTCACACACACACACACACACACACAAGCAAACAACTTCCCTCTTATGCCATATCTCTGCTCTTCCAATACACCCTTATGCTCACATCTGCAAAGGTGCACTGAGAGAAACACAGATTCACATTCATTATTTCTTCACATCCTGACATGTGGAAATGGGGACAGGGTCATCTGAGGTCTAGGACTATCACTAGATATTTTCCTGCTTCGGGCAAGACAACATATTGCTCTACCCTCACAAGTCAAGGTGAGCAAGGTACTCAAGGCAACTGTGTTCTTCTCTTTTTTTTCCCCCCTTTAAGCTGTAAGTTGTTTTAATTCCTGCTTTGAGTCACCTTGGGTCCCATGTTGGGATGAATAAATAAATCTCAAGTTATTTTGGCACATGAGGGGGGAAATGCCATAATAACAAACTAGATGGTGAACAATTTGCTGCCACTCCATGATGCCGTAAATCAAATGCCTGAGGCAGGGGCCTCCCTCTGACTAAAGGAAGGACTGGCTGTGCAGAGACCCCTTTTGAAAGCAGGGTCAGACTGCTGGCTTTCATCCTCCCAGCAGGCTTTCACTGAATCTCCTAGACCAAGTGACAAAAAGGACAGGTGAAGAAGAACATATCCTCCCTTCACTCCAGCAGGAAGAAAGAAATGTTTTTGGTATGGTGACTGTGCCAGTGCCAGACAGTGGAAACCTGGTTTTCTGAAGTTCTTTCTCCAAGGGTGGTGAAGAGCAGGCTATTCATTCTCTACCTTGTAAGGACTGTCCTCCAAAAAGCTATTTGACCAGCAGGGAGTTCAGTCTACAGATGATTTTGGAGTGGGAGGTTATTGTTCCTGGGCGCTTCCTATTGGCAAGAACAGTGAATCTGGGGTTGAGGAAGAGACTTGGGCACCTATGCAGGCTGTTTGGTAGGACTACATGAGCCACATGTGGATCCCAGGCCACAAGTTACCCATCTATTGCCCCTGCCAACAGGCATGTGTGGCATCACCAAGAGATCTCCAGAATGAAGTGGTCTTGGTTTTCAAATGTTACTGCTGTTCTGTGGATTCCAACTTCAGACACTCACTCTGTCTCTGTCTCTAAAATCGCATCACAATAAAGTGGAAGTCAGCCTGCGTTTTTGAAATATTTAAGTGAAGAAAGTAATCTGAGGATGGATGGATGGATGGATGGATGGATGGATGGATAAATAAATAAATAAATAAACAAATAAACAAATAAATAAATAAAATCTGCCAAACAGTCCTGCCTGTGAGCAAGTGACAAAAGAGGCAATTTTAAACTAAATGCCTGGTCCTTATAAAGTAAATTACAGATAAAATTAATCCCAAGTGTTACTATAAATCAAAGTTTCCTTTAAAGAAAAAGAATAAACTAAAATATAAAGGTCAAATGGTTTTTCTGGCTAACAATACATGCTGAAAACAGAATGGCAGCTTCAGAGGATTTGGGCCAAAAGGAATTCCTGTCAAAGAGAGAGAGAGAGAGAATAATTTATTGTCTTTGTCATGCAGTCAGATGTGTGAACCTTTGCTTCATTTTCTTTTCACCTAGAAGTAATTACTTTGCTTCCAATGATTCTTTAACAAAAGGGAGACTAGATGAAATACGTTTGGGGCTTGGGGTGAGCTGCGGAAGGTTGTTATATCCTACAGTAACTTTGTGCCCATATATGAAAGAGCTAGACCAAAAACAGAAAGCAAAATAAGTGACAAGATCCCAACATTCTGCAGGGTTGCTGTTGTTGTTTTTTTCAAAAAAAGAATATTCATAATTTGGAGGGAAATGTACATTTTATTGAATTTTAGAATTTTTTTTTCTGCTGAAATATTTAGCATCTTCAGATAAAATGTCTCCAGTTTAGGCCAAACCTTTTGAAGCTGACATTCTGCTTACAGACGTGTTATTGTTAGCCAGAGAGACCATTTGACTTTTATATTTTAGCTTCACTCTTTATCAACCTGATACAGTGGTCCCTCCGCTTTCTCAAGGGTTCAGGGTACAGAACCCTCACAAAAGTGAAAAAACCTCAAATAACTCCCCTGTGCACTCCCTTTCCAATTCCCCTCTAGGGCTTTCCCCTCCCATTCCCTTGCCTTTTGCCCTTGTGTGCAAGCCTTCCTTCTCCATGCTGGGGCCAAAGGCAAGGGAATGGAAGGGGGATTTCTTGAGGGGAGAAGGAAGGCCTACAATTGTCTCTTCTCCCATTCTCTCGCTTTTTTGCCCACGTATGCTTGCCTTCCATCTCCGCACCCAGAAAAATGCGAGGGAATGGGAGACAGAGTTTGTGAGAGAAAGCATACAAGTGCCTCGCAAATAATTAAATTGACAAAAGTCAAACTCACAAATGTGGAGGGAGGACTGTATTGGGCTTCTTTAAGAGGGTTATTTTAGGCCATTTCCACACGGGGTGAGGGAATCGCCCTGTGCTGCTACTTACTGGGCTTTTTGGCTCCCCGGTCTGGTCCATGCCGCTCCGGAGCAGTGCATGCTCATTGATACGCACTGCTCTGGCATCCCAAATGGTGGCTTCTGGTTGGTCGAGCGGTCTCGACCAACTGCTGAAGCTCGCCAACACAAAGCCCACCCCCGGCAGATCGCAGGATCGCATTGGGGTGAGCCTGCGAATCTGCATAAGGGAGCAGGCTCACAGTGGCGCACTCTGTGCTTTTGAAAGACCTGTTTTTAACAGTCTTTCAAAAGCATGTTGGATGACCACTTGGGGTCATTCTGGAGCGGGCTGAAGTGCAGATCTACATTAAGTAGGTCCGACCCAGTCCGCTCCCAGGTGCAGACCTCCTCCTTGGAGGACGGACTGCACCGTTTTAAAAACCCTGTGTGGAAATGGCCTTAGTCTGATGTTTGTATCCATTTAAGTAAGCACACACTGAAAATCCATCCTTGTACCCTAAAATAAATGTGGATTGCTAAAACTGAGCAGCCAGGTGGACATGGGAGGGGGACATATACATTTCTGCACGTTGATATGAGTGGCAGTAAGATCTGAAGACAACTGTGGATCAGCAATTGGTCTTGTGACCTCAGCAGTTCCAGAACTGAACTCTGTCATTTGGATTGACAGGAAATGTTACTAAATTGTCTATTCACATGCAGCAAAAATCTTAAATGCACAATATAAAACTCCAACAGGTTGATAGGTTTCCACACACAAAAAGTGTTGTGAAGCAAGAAGATTAAGAGATGTACTGACTAAACCAAAATGTCAGGTGGCAAGACTAGCTGCCATTTCTTGCTCTGTTAGAGGAGGAACAGTCTGCCCTCTTTTCCTTAGAACAGGGCGTGTTGTTGAACCACAATTGTACTCTGTCCTTGCTTGTATAGCCAATGTTGAGGAATGATGGGAACTGAAGTCTAAGAATATATGGTGGGCCACACATGTTCTTAGAAGAATTATATGAACAACAACAACAAAAACATTCATTTTAAGAAGATATTGTTAATTATTAAAAACAACAACTGGAAACATAAGACATATTCTATATAATAGATATGTAATTCTTCCCTCATTTCATTCTCAAAGGAAGTTATGTGTAATTTTAGCAATTTTCTTTCCACTATGAGAACGTCTTTGAAAACTGTGCAGTTTGGGACATATTCTGTGATCAAACTGCATGTAGGTTTTTTGCACATCTAACAGAATTTTCTGTGAAGAATATTTTATTTTCTGTTCAGAAAATGTTGTTTACTGTTTGGAAAATGCTATAGTTGAGGTTTATTTTTCACACATGATGTTATCTGTTATCTTACCAAGCAAAAATCTAAAGCAGATTTCAAGATCCATGGGAAAGGAAGCAAGGAAGAATTGATAGAAAGCAAAGGGTGTTTATGAGCTAGGAGTGCGTGTGAGAGAGTCAGGTAAATCTAGGCAATGCAGTCTCTATCATTTCAAGGGTAACATCAGTCCATGCATACTTGGAAACCTGCCAAGGACTCCGACTCTAGTGGGGGTGAGGGTGGCGGCATTGGTAAAAAGTTCCATGAGCGTGCTTCTCTTCTTTACCAGTGCAGCCCCCCCTTTTTTTGTAACTTTGCTTTTGCTGTTTGTTACCCAGACAATGGCAATAGTATGGAAGCAAAGCAGTACATACTCTTACCTGTCTGCTCTTTGGCTCTCTGCCTGGTAGGCATTTGAGTAGGGCCAATGAGGGGGAAGATAAGCTGTAGTATTGGCAGCAGTGCTTGTGGAAAGGTAGACTCATTAAAGGGGGCGTAGAAGATCCATTTCTCAAGATCCTGTAAAACCTGAAGATGAGATTGTCAGTAAATTCCTCCTCCAATCTTCATACCTTTGTGCTCCCAAAAGATCTTTTCTGGAGAGCTGAATGATCATTTGGATCAGTTTCAGGAGTGGATGCAGGGAAAAGTCAGAACAGGGGAATTTATCTCTGTCTCAACAGCAGAACCCACTGCTAAGTCAAAGCTAGAACTGCAGATCCAAACCAAAGGATCCAATGCAAATCAAGACCTCTGAGGGAAAATGACCAAAAACTTAAAATCAAATGAGTGTGGGTATTTTATGGGAGTAAATGAGGTTTCATTCATTTCTCCATTTATCTTTTGCTTTCCCATTCATTTTCATCATCAAACAAATGAAATGAATGTGCTCATTCATTTCTTTCCCATTCATTTTTAAACCAGGACAGAGCTCTACTTTTATCTCTCCCATTCTCTCTCTCTCTAATCTCTGCTTGTATGATTTTTTCTCCTTCTGGAATATGCATCACTGTGCCTTCTCCTAATTTTGAAGAGTACTTGAAAACCTATGTTTTAGAAGGTATCTTCCAGTATTAAAAGATATTTGTTTTCCTTTTGCTGTTTTCCAGTGGTGTCTGGTGACTCCTATGCTGGTGAATCTGCATGGGTTTTAGTACAAACTTTAAAGGAGCTATTCACGATACTGAATCTATTTTTGGGATATGGTTCAGAACCTTGCATAGCTCTGTTAAACCAAGAGAGGAAATACCACTCCACTGATATGGAAGTCAGCATCCACCGCTGCTTCTATTGACCCCCTTTTCCTTTGATTTTTCCTTTTCTGCCCATGTTAGAATGCCAGACTCTAGACAATGTCTATGTCATTTTTACTCCCAACAATGTGTAGTTCAAGAGTTGTAAGAAAAATGTGTAATAATATATTTGATACCATTTTAGAAGTTTGTTTCAATGTCTCTCCTGTCCATCTCCTTTTCCTGACCAAAGACCATTGTGTTTTGGGCATAGGCAGAAGTGTCTGGATGCTGGGATAGACAAACTGTGATTATTCATTTGTAGAGAACTTCCCAAATCTTTCTTCATCCCTAGGAACAACAGTAACAAAAAACCTCTCTTAATGAATTGCTGAGATCCATTCTGAAACCAGAAAAGGGCAGTTGACAACTCCCTTTCTACTGCTTCCCCCTCTCCATTTGCCCGCACTTAGAAGGAATGCATTACAAGTAATGGTTTTACTTGTAATGCATAACTGTGGGAGATAGCAAGGGGACAATGCTATTTTTGCAAAACAAAATAATGACTGATAACATATATGTGTGCATGCGTGTGTATATAGTGACAACTGCCTTTGCATGTTATTCCTAAAGATTGCATTTTGCACCTGGAATCCCTTTGAGTCTGTTTTGGCCTTTGCCTCTAATCTATTCTTTGTCTGTACTGTACTCTCTGAAATCTTCATTGGTTTTAACTCTGGACTACCTAGCCCCGCTACTTGCCTGAACACTCAGGACTTTGCTTTATACACTTGACTGGCCTAGATTGCTACCTGCCATCTTAGACCTTCTCATAGAATGTATCTAGATTACACAGTTATAGCAATTTGACACCACTTTAACTGTCTTGCCTTCATCCTGGCATTAGTAGCTGGATCCTGGCATTGGTAGCTGGGTGAGGAACATGAAATTCCCTGCTAAATGTTGAAGTTCTGAATAGTGTGTCACTACTCTGCAGCAGCCAATTGTAGGTAGCTCAACAAATGACAAATTCCCAGAATTCTCTAGAATGAAGTCATGACAGTTAAGGTGGCATCAAACCATGATGACTGTATAGCTACACTTCCAGCTCTAAACCTCAGACATAGGCATCTCACTTGTAATTATGAATATTTCTTGTGCCAAAGACATCCAGTGTGTGAACTAATCCAAAAACAGACTTGATTTATCAGTGCTAATTAAGGAATGCTGCCAGTCTTACAGAAAGTCTAGCAGTTCTAGTTATCATGAGATAAAACTTAGTGTCTTACAATTATGAAATGAATGATAGGCTCTTTGAGATGCTGCTGTACAAGCGGTAAAAATCAAGTAAGTTTATTGCTCATAAAGAGGAACTTTAATGCAATGCTGGATAAATAACTTGTAGTACTAATGTTAGTGAGCTCATTAATATGTACTAATGGGGATACATTTAGTCAATGATGTGGTGTCTACAATTAAAATGATAAGCACTGCACAACACTTTCAGAAAAAAAGAGATTCTATGAATTAGAATTTGGTATCTTGATTTATTCTTGCTGTGATTGAATATCAGCATCTGTGAATGGAGAAAAAAAGCAAATGGAGGGAGGAATATGGACCAGATGGAAAAATCATCATCATCTTTGCTGTTAGACTCCCTCTCCAAGAAGTAACTCTTAATGAACAAATGAAGTGAGTGTTGCTCAAAAACTTTGTTTAGATCCATTTAAAATTAAAGAAGAAAAGTGGAACACCCCATTTCTCCATATTCATTTTACTACTCTGAGTGCTTCCTTGTTCTGATTTACTTGCTATTGACTGAGAGCAGTAGATTACAAGTAATTTTATAGTGAACTGAAAATAGTTAAGAACTTGTGGCCAAGATCGTGCATTGGGAGACAAGAGCATAAAATTTTGTCCAGAAGGAACTGTGCCTTATCGCTCCCACATTTCCCAGAGGACTCATCTTTCTCCTATGGACCCCTCTCCTAGCATGGCCATGCAGTGTCAGGAGGAGAGTAGGAAGCAATAGCAAAGCAGTTGTCTATTTTCTTCTAGTAGACCACAGAACAGTGACATTATTCTCCACAACCTCCAGACGACCTCCACTACATAGTGATAGTGGGGAAGGAACAAGTATAAAATGAGTTTTAAGGAGTGGAAGTTGTTGCGTGACAAAGGTTGTAAATTTCCCCCCTCTGAAACATCCATAAAAAGATGTACAACAGTGCTACACTATATGTCACTAACATGATGCCAGCCTTTGTCTTGAGTTTTCTTCCTTCCTTTTCACCTCCGTATCAAATGTTCCTTTTGTGCCATATCTTTTTAAAATACAAGTCTAAGAGTGAGAACTTTTTTTTAAAAAAAAAAATTAAACCCTTTTCAGAGATTTTCCAGAATTTTTTCAGAATATCTTCTTCACCTTCTTCTCAGTTTCCCCTTCTCTTCACTTCCTCCTTCATCTTTACACTACTTCTTTGGTTCTTCCTGATCACTGTGAAATGTGCAACCTTTTTGTTGGATTTATGGTAGATTTATATGTTTTAGGGAGACAGGCTTCTGGAGGAATGGTAGGAGTTTTTGGAGTATCATTTTTAATGATTTTTAAAATTCTGTCTGAGGAAACAGAAGAAACTGAGAAGAGATAAGATAATAACCACACATAGGAAAGAAAATAACAATAAGGATTGGATGCCTTGGAAAGATAACTGTAACTACTTCTTCAAATAACTTTTCCACGTCTGTTAATCTTTTTTACAAGGTTGTACAATACTGTCTCACATTCCAGTAATAGCTAAGTAAGCATACAGTAAATGGTACTTGTTACCCTGTTTCTGGGGGTCCCGTGAGGGACACCTAAATGCTCTCCAAATTATACAAGTTGGGGAAATTCGTCAAAGAGCACAAGTTAGCACTGCGAGAGGCAGGGCAACGGAGCAAGATCTTTTACCCAATGTCTATGGGGTCAGGCCAAGTCAAGGAGCAAACAGAAGTGAAATAATAATTGTTTTTATTAAAATACAATCAAACAAGTGTATGCAATGCACTCACACAGATAACTAGAGAAATAAAGGTTGGAGTTGGATAGAGGGATTTTTAAGAGGAGGTTTCTGGTATGGGTAATACTATACCTGTCCTGAAGCCTGGGTAGTCTGGAGATAGAGTTCGTGGATATGAAGGCTCTCAGTACATGGGACTGAGGGGAAGGCTCACCAAGCAAAGTGGCAGCAAGGCTGGATGGAAATCGGGAGCAATCCGAGGAAGTGCTCAAAGTCAGGGGTTCTTATAGGGGAAAATGCGGCTGTAGGTTAGTCCATACTTGGGGAAAACAATGAGTTTCGGGCAGGAAACAAAGCCTCCGAAAGGTCAGAATTTAGCATGATTGGGTTAAGTCCGAATTGTCAATAGAGTAGCCAATATGCAAATGCAGAGTGCTTGACAGTTGAGTATTCGGCTCGTCAAGCTGCCTGCTCGGGGCAGGGAGTTCTTTGTAAGTAGCATGCATATATAATATGGTACTTGCCTTGAGGTCTCCTGAAGCGGCAGTCTAGCTATTTCTGGCCTGCCTGTATTTGTTTGGAATAGTACAGCGATTAGCGGCCATGCCTGTATGCGTGCTTGTCCGGGGCCCTCGCAAGCACATGGGAAGGAATGGGTGAGGAAGCTCAAATTATTGATATCAAAAGGATATCTAATATCCCCCAAGTCTGGCTAGAAACTGCGGTAACATACTTATTCCCATGTGATTGCATCCTGTTTGGAGGAACAGTACCAAGTTGCTAGAGGTTTCAGTTACGTGTGGTGCTACACTGATGACTGTGGGCCTCATGCCAAACCTAGTTCTCCCATGTGGTTCCAGGGTTCTGCATATAATATAATGTACAAAACCACCATCACACAGTAGGGCTTCAGAGGAATGTAGCATATTCAGTATAATATCCAATCAGGTAGAGGCACAGTGATCGCAGCAGTGTGCCAATCCAGAATGCCATTGAGGGAGAAGAAATTGGAACAATCCTTGATAACCAAACTTCTCCACCCTGTCTTCTTAGAATAAATCAGTATGTAAACAGCTGTGCAAATATTTTTGGGTGGGAGAATACATTGGAAGTTGGAGAATCCCTTGAGGAGATACCCTGTGTTTGGTTGTGAGCCTTTAAAGGCTTGTGTGGATGTGTTGGTTTCTGGCCAAGAGGTCTCCTGGAGCACTTGGTTGATGGGGGTGTGGCTTCTATCTGTGCCACTGATTTCCTTGGGGGTGGAGTTAGCCTCTTCTAGTTGCTGTTTCTATCTTTCAGGTTCAGTCCCTCAGAAGAGAGCAGAAGGTGAGCTGTGCTTGGCAGTGGACCCTTGGTAGTTGGACAGGAAGTCTTTACAGGTTTGTGTGGGACTCTCTGTCTCTCTGGCTGTGTGCTCTCCCTGAGCACTTGATCTAAGTGGGAGGGGCATGTGGTCAGTTCCTGAATTGCTTGGGGGTGGCTGCTCTCTCTGTCTTTCAAGCTCATTTGGTGAGCTGAGAGGAGTAGGTGAGGAGTCTCTGGGAGGACATCTTTGACTGTTGGAGCATAGGTCTTTCAAGGTTTGTGTATGGGTGTTCTTGTTTCTGGCCATGGATTCTCCCTTTGGATTTGATGTCAAGGGGTGGGGCTCCAGTCTGTCACTGATTAATTTGGGAGTGGGAGTGGAGCTCTCAGCAAAGATCTCTGTATCAATGCTCTTGAGTGTTGGACAGTAAGTCTTTAAAGACTTTGTGTGGGATAGTTTGTTTAGGGGCGTGTGGTCTCCGTCAGCACTGTTGTAAAATAGAAATTCAGAAGACAAATGGGTAATATAAATAATCTTTTTTCTATTCTATTTAAAGAGAAAAGTAGTGAGTGTAAGTATTCTATTTAAAGAGAAAAGTAGTGAGTGTAAGGATAATATACAAAATGAAAACATAGTCAAAATGTTAAAATGAGCAATATAGGCAAGTAAAAATAGAAAAATAGAAAATATATCAAAGTATCACAATGGAGCAGGATGAAACAGGATACTATACAAGGACAAATGACAACAACAGCAGCAGATAAGCTCACTAAAGAAAACGCTAGTCTTACAAAGGCTTCACAGCTGCTTCAAATAACATTTACATCTGAAGCACCTCTCTATCTTACTAATACACAATTAATCCTACAATGATTGAAGTTGTAAGTCTTGTCTATATTCCAACATCCCTTATCAAGATCTATCAATGACATCATTATGGTCAGACATATTCTGTGATATATTCTCTGAGGTCAATGAGCAATTGATTGTGCCAGAAACAGAGCCAGTGATAGACCAAAGTATCTTAGAAACACCCCAATCAGCTGAAAGACAAGCTGAGACTGAGTTGCCACAACTAGTACCAGTGGGAGAGGCCAGCAATGATTTAGAGGAATTAGATTCACTTTTTCCCCTAGCTCCCAGTCACAGAGGAGACTGAAATGAGCAGCTCAGAGGATACCGTTTGGGCAAGGTTGAGGAAACAGAACAATGATGAGTAACAATGATGAGTCGGTCAGCGTGGCTTCCTATTTGCTTGTAGCAAATTATTATTCAAGCCCATGATCCTTGTGTTCTGGCTCTCAATCCTTTTGGAGTGACCTTTAGCATTCTGGACCTTTGGAATTTGACCTTTGGTTCAGCTCAGCATTTCTTCTTAATTGTTTGCATTGGACACCCCCTCCCCCACTGCCTCTTCCTCTTGGGCAAGTACTATCTCCTTATTTCCCTTACTGGCAGGAAGACACCGGCAGGGTGTTGAACTCTGACATATTCAACATTTCACAAAAATATATACATTTCTGTGTAGTCAATGGCTTAGTCAAAATATCTGCTATTATTTCATAAGTGTCAGTATTCAATATCAATCAATCCTTTTTGATATAAATCTTTTACTAATTGACATTTCAATCCAATTGCTCTACTTTTAGCCTTAGTAGTTTCCCCTTTACATATCGTAATACAGGCTAGGTTGTTTTCAAACATTACAATTAGTACAGGTTCACTGATGCCAAAGTCCTTTAACAAATTAAAGATCTATTCCAATTTACTACATGCATTTCCTGCTGATGTACATTCAACTTCTGCTGAAGATTGATCCACAATAATCTGTCTTCTGCTGGTCCAGTTGATAAGATTGTTCCCATAATAAAACAGATATCCACTAGTTCGTTTTGAATCTGTTGACTTTTCTCCCCAGCTAGCATCCATATATGCCACTAGTCTAGGATTTTTACAAGATAATTATTTTAATTTTAAGTTCTCTGTCCCTTTCAAATAACTTGCCAATCATAATGACTTGGTGAATTCATTTTTCTATTTAAAATATTAATGGCTACTGCAATATCAGGTCTTACGGTTTTACTTAGATAAAGTAATTTGCCTATAGCTTCTTGATATTCACCATGATTTTTAAGTAATTGTCCATCCTTTTGTTTCAAATAAGCTGGTTCTAATGGTGTACTCATTGCTTTACAGTTTCATACATATTGACTGTATAAAGTCCATAATCTTATGTTTTTGACTTAGAAGAAAACTTCCATCATTCTTTCAATTTCCAT
Source organism: Iguana delicatissima (assembly GCA_948472985.1). Classification (NCBI taxonomy): domain Eukaryota; kingdom Metazoa; phylum Chordata; class Lepidosauria; order Squamata; family Iguanidae; genus Iguana; species Iguana delicatissima. The sequence continues at coordinate 111,434 of CAOKZL010002799.1, read as the reverse complement.
CCCAAGATAATATTTTACTTCTCCTAGCTGTTTAATCTCTATTTCCATCTTTAATTTATTAGCTATTTCATCAATATCCTCCTTGTGTTGACAATGTATTAATAAATAATCTACATAAGTCAAAATATATTGACAGTGTTCATTCTTAAGTCTCATGTATAAACATGGATCAGCCTTTCCTTCTTTAAACCCGTGTTGATATAGAAGATCTGTTAATTTATCATACCAACTGTTGGCTGATTGCTTAAGTCCATACATACTTTGATTGAGTTTACAAATAAGATTTTTTGTCCCTTCATTTGAAATTCTTCAGGTTGTTCCATATAAATCTCTTCTAAAAGATCCCCATTAAGAAAGGCTGTTTTAACATCTAATTGTTCCACAAACATATTTCTTGAACTTGCTACACTAAGGAGCATCCTGAGTGTTGTATAGTTAACAACTGGTGCAAATGTATCTAAATAATTCCATATTTCTGGGAAAAACCTTTTGCAACCACATGTACCGTATCCACATTCCCATCTGGATTGTATTTAATTTTGTAAACCCACTTATTTCCAATAGCCTTTCTATCAGAAGGTAACTTTGTAAGAGTCCAAACCTGATTTTGCTGTAAAAATTGATATTCCTCCTCCATAGCTTGCATCCATTTTTCTCTTTCTAAAGAAGGTAATTTACTAATTTCTTTCCCATTTGCCGGTTCTTTTCTTGTTTGTAAATTTTCACAAAATCCATATCTCTCTGGAGGTTTGCCTTTGTTAATTCTATCTAATCGTCTTATGGTAGTTGTTCTTTATATTTCTGTTTCACAGTTTTCTTCTATTTCTGTTTCACATGGTCTGGTTCCTACTTTCCCTTCTGCTTTAGTAACATCTCCTGGAGGCGGAACTACTGGTTGACCAGCATCCTCTATAGGTAATCAACTGACCAGTTCTGGTGAAACAGTATCCGTATACTTTCGATCAGTTGCCGTTATAGAGTCAACTGTCTCTTGCATTGTATTTCTTTCATCTACATGTACAACATTACAACATTTAACTTCAAAGGTCTTAGGGTTCAAAATTCTGTACCCTTTTCTTTCAGATGGATATCCAACAATGACTCCAATATCAGCTCAAGGATCAAGTTTTCCTCTTTTTTCTTTTGGAATGTAAGAATATGCTTTAGCACCAAAAGTTTTTATATGCTTTAAACCTGTTTTCCTTCCAAACCATAATTCAAAAGGTGTTTTGCCTGTCACTCTACAAGAGACTCTATTATGTAAATAAGTTGCTGTAACTACTGCTTCAGCCTATAAAGACTTAGGTAGTCCAGTTTGTATTAACATAGGTCAAGACATCTCCTGTACTGTTCAATTCAATTTTTCAGAACAACCATTTTGTTGAGGGGAGTGAGACATAATTACTTTATGCTCTATAACTTCCTGTTCTATAAACCTTTTGAAATCTGTATTATAATATTCTCCACCCCTGTCAATTAAGCATGTTAAAGGTGCTATGCCAAATTGGTTCATAACTGCAGCCACATAGTGTTTAAATTTTCAAGAGTCTCATCTTTACTTTTAAGTATATATAGAACTATATTTGTGCTTGGATTCTGTAAAAGTAAGAAAATACTTATTCTTGCCTGCAGAGAATGGCATAGGACCCACTAAATCTGATTAAACATCTTCCAAAAAATCCTTATCCTATATATTAGATTGTCCTGTATAACTAGGAGCTGTCCCCTTTTCTTTTATACAGATTTCACATCTTTCTTTTGCTTTATTATATTTAAAGACATTAATTCCACATTCTGTCAATAATTTTTCAATACTCTGCATATTCCTACAGCCCAACTTCACATGCCGTGAGTACAGATAGACATTATGATCACAAACATCTTGCCTAGTTTGACATACAGGCCTTTCCATATTTCTTATAGTATCATCATTAAGATCAATAATATACTGAAACCTGTCTTTTTCATCAACTTTAAGTACAAGACCAGTTCTATTATTGATAAGTTTTCTAGAGTCACCGTTAGGTATTACAATATAATCATTTTTACAGTCCTTCAAGTACTAGTCAGGTTATCAGGAACAAAGGCAACATTTATTAAAGTAAAGTAAAGTTCATTTTTAGAAGTGAGAACACTTAAAGGCACAGTTTGTGTTCCCAGGCCATTTAATTTTTGCTGGCTTGCTTATAATATCTCTTGTCTATTTTCTGTATCAAGTTCACTAAAGCTTTCTCTAAATCGACAAATATAAATGAAACTACCAACGTCAAGAAGAAAATGACCATTATCATTTACCCTTTTGTAATCAGATATATAAAATATGTGATTATTCTTACGTGGATTTATATTATTGTTAAAATTTTGCTTGTACATTTTATTTGATCTTTCACCATTTGATTTAAAGTTTCTATGATGATTAGAGTATCTCTGGAGACTTAAAATGTTCTTCCTATAGAAATATTCGCTCCTCTGGGCTTTTGATCTTTTACACCTTTAAATCTAGAGTAGTTAGCAATGTGCCTAATCCTTGAATATACATAACATCTCCTTTCTTTATAGTCAGGTCTTGTTCTAAAAATTGACATATTTTCAGGTAAATTATCCATTGCTCTTTTAAGTCCAGAGCCTCTTGAATAAGCAATGGTAATCTATATCCACTTCTGCAAAAAACTAAAGCATGGCCTTTTGATTGACAAAAGAAGGTGGCAAACTAAGCAATATGCAGGTGTGAAACTTAAGAGTCAGATATCTCAGCTTCTGCAGATTAAAGCTCTACGGGTGGAGCAAGAAACGAGTACCTCTATATAATTAATCTTTCTGTCTTTTAGGCTCGTTTGGTGAAGTGAGAGGAGAAGGCGAGGTGTGTTTGGGAGGACATCATTGACTGTTGGAGTGTAAGTCTTTCAAAGTTTGTGTTTCGGTGTTCTTGTTTCTGGCCATGGGCTTTCCCTTTGGACTTGATGTCAAGGGGTGGGTATCCAGACTATCACTGTTTAATATGGAGGTGGAGGTGTAGCCATCACCCTAGAGCTCTGAATCAATGTTTTGCTTGTCTTTCAGGGTCAGTCCTTTAGTAGAGTGGAGAAAGTGAGGTGTGGTTACGAGGAAACTCTTGAGTGTTGGCCTTTAAGGCTTGAAAGACTTGTGTGGGAGAGTTTGTTCAGGGGCGTGTGATCTCCCCAAGCACTTGGTCTAAGGGGAAGGGGCTTGTGCACTGTCACTGATTTCCCTGGTGGTGGAGTTAACAGCCCCTAGCATTATCTAACAGTGCTCTCTCTCTCTTTCAGGCAGAGTAGTTGATGCAAAAGCAAAGGTGAGCTCTTCTTGGGAATACTCCCTTGATTATTCGGGAGTCTTGAAAGGTTGGTGTGGTTGTTGTTTGTGGGTATATCCTCTCCTAGGCCTAAGGGAATGGGGCTCCTGTTCAGTCTTGACTTTCTACTGTTTTGTTCTAGCAGGGAATAGCTCTATCATACTGCTATCTATGTTTTTAAGGTCCAGTCCAGGAGGGGGGAGTGTGTGAGCTGTGTCTGGGGTGACATCCTTTGATTTTTGACTGTCAGTCTATTAAAGGCTTGTGTAGGTGTGTTTTTTTTAACCATGTGTTCTATTTGATCCCTTGGTGTAAGGGGTGGGCCTTCTGCTCAGTCACTGTCTTTCCTGGGCATCGTGGCTATGGTCACTACTTCTAAATAACTGTTCTCTGTTTTTCAGCTTCAGTCCCTGAGATTAGAGAAGAAGGTGAGCTCTGCTTGAGAGGACATCCCTGTTAGACTTTATGGTATTATATTTTTGTTTTGGTCTGTTTTTTTCCTGGCCCTGTGTTCTCTGTGAGCATTTGGTCTAAGATGGTGTGGCTTCCGCTGAGTCTCGGACTTGCTTGAGGGCCGAGCTAGCATCCACTAGTTCTGTATAGCTGCTGTCTCTGTCTTTCTTGCTGCATCCTTGTGTTGATAGTAGAAAGCGAGCTTTTTCTAGAAAGACATAGTGAACTTTTTGACTGTGAGTTTAGAAAGGCTTTTGTGAGTGGGTTTGTTTCTCGCCCTGTAGTCTACGGGAGCACATAGTGTAAGAAGAGGGGGGCTATTGCTGAACCATTGAGTTGCTTGGGGAATTGAGCTGTTAGGCTTGAAATTTGTCACTCTGTAATTTGATACAGAATTGATGTGTGTTAAAAATTAACTGTGGGTATTAATTGGTACTTTAGACACTCAGAGCTCATTAAGCAACCTTGCTTTGGAACTGTTTATTCTGCTCTGCTTCTGTTGATAACCAGTATATGCAAAGAGAAGGACACTGCTAACGTGAAAGATATCTTTGAGAATGACCTAGGATGTAACAGGGTCATGTAGACTCAGGAAATTAAAGGTCAGATAGAATATAACATGTGTTCAAGCTGTGACTCTGCTAATGCAGGAATCTTTTCTTTTCTATAAGCATTCTTTAATGTAAACATAAAAATGGTATAAGAAGGGAAGCATGAGGGAATAAATCATGCTATCCGGGAGGGATCCTTTATCCAAAGTTACGTGTGTGTGTGTGTCTTTCTTTCTTTCCTTCTCTTTTCTACCTTCCTACCTTGGGTTTGAGAGTTCAAGCCAGCTCCGCATCCACCTGGGGATACAGTGATGTGTGGTTTGTTTATCCACCCTAACAGAGCTAGCAGGTATGAGCTCCATATAACTACTGCCTCTGTTTTTTAGACTCATTTGCTGTTGAGAGAGCAGAAGGTGAGCTGTTTCTGGGAGGACCCCTTGACTTTTTTAGTTTTATTTATAAATTTATATTAATTATATAAACATAAAACTGAAAATAAGAAAAAAGAAAAAATAAGAAAAAAGAAAAAAGAAAGGGGAAAAAACAAAAATCCTACATATATACAACAGCAAATCAAAACTGATTATATAATAATAGTAGTAAAAATCACTAAGCAACAGAATTCTAATTCTAAACATTAATCAAAACTATGAAACACAAAATTACACATATGTAAAAAATTAAAAAGATGGTTCCTGCTCTTATCACTGCAACCCTTACTAATTCTGGAAAAACACAAATCTGATAAATGAAAAAGAAATATTACTAAATTTAGCAATTGTTCTTTAAGTACAATTCTATAATATAAAAATAATAAACCTAATAGTTTAATATAAATGTGTCTTTATAAATTATCTGCTAGTTCTTAATTCAACTCTAAATTCTTCTCTCTTAATTACCCTAATAAACTAAATAAAATACTTAATACTTATAACACTCATATTGCAATCCTTCTTTTTCTTAATTCAACAAATCTTAAGCAAGAACTTCTTTGCAAAAACCAGTTTTGCTGCCAATAGCATACACTGGATTAGTCTCTGTTGTTGTTTACCATTTATCATCCTCCTGCCAGATTCCAAGTAAAAATTATTCTGGGAACTTAATGATATGGCATTTTAATTTTTTTTCAATTACATTCTATATTCTAAAACTCTTTCACCTTATTGCAAGTCTACCATATATGGTATAAAGATCCAACATGATCCTGGCATTTCCAGTAAGAATTATTCATCTCTTTATGCATCTTAGAAAGTCTTTCCTAGTGTAAGACACCCATGTAACATTATTTTATAATAATTTTCCTGTGAATCATAGCAAAGCACACTCTAATCTCCTTTGTCCATATCCTTTCCCATTGTTTCACTGACATATTATATCCAAAGATCTTTGCCCAATTAATCATATATTCTTTCACTTGTTCAACTACAGCAAGATCAGGAGAGAGATTAAGGCTGATATGGTAAAATGGTAGAAGTTGAGTTTATCTCTATTGGGTAGAATTTCCATGATTAAGATGAGCATCCTTCCAAAGATATTGTTTCTTTTTCAGATGATTCCAATTTTGACTAAAGAAACGCTATTTAAAATATGACAAAAAGATTTATTGAAATTTGTATGGGGAGGTAAGAAACGCAGCACGAGATTTAAGAATGAGTTGGTCTTGGACTGCCTAACCTTAAAGTCTACTTTGCAGCAATGTGTATGACTTGATTTAAAAATGGATAGCATTAAAAGATAATAAACTTCTCTCTTCTATTAGAATCTTTTTCAGAAATATCTTCTTGAGTTTTCCATTTTCTTGACATGATTAACCTTGCTGCAGTTAATAAATTTGTAATTAAATCCTTCACTGCCTGGGTACAATTAACCTTATCAAATATAGATAATAATTGGAAAAGCAATAATAAAATTTTTAGAGAATACACTAAATTTGAACAAATGATTAAACAAAGAGATGGTATGGAGAAAAATGAAATATTGAAGGGTACAACAAGTGAAATATATAATGTTGTTAATATATGAAGATGAATATCTTAGAAAAATATGAGATGAAGAATTAGCACAAAAAATAGATACCCAAGCTTGGGAAATATTTGGAATCAGTACCGTTTAAAAAATTTATCCATAAAGATAAAAGAATTATTATAAATTGGTCTGGAGATGGTACCTAACACCAGTAAGGTTAAACTATATAGATAACAATCATTCAAGGTTGTGTTGGAGGGGCTGCCAAGAGATTGGTACATAGATTAATATGTGGTGGAACTGTGAAGGTATACAGAAATTTTGGCAAGTGGTGTTTAAAAAGATAAAAGGATAACAGCAATTAATTTACAAATATGTCCGGGTATAACATTATTATCTATATTTGATAAGGTTAATTGTACCCAGGTAGCACAGGATTTAATTACAAATTTATTAACTGCAGCAAGGTCAATTATATCAAGAAAATGGAAAACTCAAGATTTTCAAAGGACTGGTATAAAGAAGTGTGGAAAATTGTGATTAATGATAAGCTAACATGTTGAATTATGATCAAAAAAGGAATAGCGAAAGGGAATGATTTTGAAGCAATGTGGAAGATATTTGTGAAACTTTCTAATAAAAGAGGGAAGTGTCATACCTCCATGAGAAGAATTACAATTTTGGAAGGTGGAGTAAGCTGAAATGTAATTGGCTCTGGGAATGGGTTTACATTTAGCGTTAGTATTAATATGTTTAGTAATATCATATTCAGTAATAGCAGTAGGTTAAATATAGTTGAAAATAATAGAGTTAAGAGTGAAATTATACTCATTATTGTTACAATAATGAGAATGAGATTTAAATACAAAAATATATAAGCAATATGATATACAATATGTTGAATAAGTATATGATGATAAAGAATCTGGAGAGAAATAGTAATGTAAGCTTTTTTGTTGTAATTTTTCCTTTTCTCATTTTATGTTAATCACAGGCTTTTTCCACACAGGGTGAGGGAATCGCTCCGTGCCAGTACTCACCGGACCTGTGTGCTCCTTGCGCGGATCCAGGCTGGTCCAGAGCAGTGCGCAGCTGCGCTCCGCACTGCTCCGGGGATGAAAATGGTGGCTTCCGGTTGGTGGAGGCTCTCCACCAACCGGTGAAGCTCACCAGCCTAAAACCTGCCCCCGGAGATCTGCAAATCTGCACCAGAGTGCAGCCACGGAGTGGCTTGCCCCGTGCTTTTGAAAGACCTGTTTTAAGCGGTCTTTCAAAAGCACACTGAATGGCCACTTTGGGTCGTTCCAGAGCGTGCTGAGGTCCGGAACTACACGAAGTAGTCCGGGCCCAGTCCGCTCCCAGGTGTAGACGTCCTCTCTGGAGGATGCTCTGCACCGTTTTAAAAACTCTGTGTGGCAAAGGCCACAGTGTGTTTTTGTTTTGTTCTCTTCTTTTATAATAACAAATATAAAAATTTAAAAAAAAAATTTAAAAGGGCTAAGGATAAGAAATGGAAAAAGAGGGAAATTGCCAAATTAGAACTCAAACAAATAGCCAGCATGTGTAGGGAAAAAGTCAGAAAAACTAAAGTGCAGAATGAGCTTAGACTTTCTAGAGAGGTTAAAAACAATAAAGAAGGCTTTTTGGTTATGTCTGTAGCTAAAGGAGAAACAAGGAGATGGTAGAGTTGCTGTGAGGAGAAATGGTAGCAGGCAGAGAAAAGTTAGAACTACTCAACACCTTCTTTGCCTCAGTCTTCTCCCAAAAGAAAAACAGTGTTCAACCTGGAGAAAATGGAGCAGATGATGCAATAGGGGAAATGCAGCACAGAATAGGTAAAGAGGTAATACAGGAATACCTGGCTACTCTAAATGAATTCAAATCACCAGGGCAAGATGAACTACAGCCAAGGGTATTAAAAATATTGCCAGAACTCATTTCAGAACCACTGACAATAATCCTTGAGAGTTCATGGAAATCTGAAGTAGTTCCAGAAGACCAAAGGAAGGCAAATGTTGTTCCTCTCTTCAAATAGGCGGGGGAAAGACCCAAACCTTTACTGTCCAGTCAGCTTGATATCAATACCAAGAAAGATCCTAGAGCAGATCATTAAACAGACAGTCTGTAAGCACAGATATAGGGTGGGTGACTCCTGGCTTGAACACAATATGTGTGAACGGGATCTAGGGGTCTTAGTGGACCACAAGCTGAATATCAGTCAATAGTGTGATGCAGCAGTTAAAAAAGCCAATGCAGTTCTAGGCTGCATCAATAGGAGTAGAGTGTCAAGATCAAGAGAAGTAGTAATACCACTCTATTCTGCTTTAGTTAGATCTCACCTGGAAACCATACCCTATGATGAATGGCTTATGGAGCTAGGTATGTTTAATCAGCTGAAAAGAAGGTTGGGAGGTGACATGATAGCCATGTTTAAATATTTGAAGGGATGTCATGTTAAAGATGGAGCAAGCTTGTTTTCTGCTGCTCGAGAGACTAGGACACGTAGCAATAGATTCAAACTATAGGAAAAGAGATTTCATTTAAACATCAGCAAAGACTTCCTGATGGTAAGAGAAGTCTGACAGTGAAATAAGCTGCCTTGGGTCTGTTACCACCACGATCTGGCCTGGCTTTGGTGAACCAAAGATATCATTTTTGATATCATAATTCAGCCTTCTGCCACCAGCCAAGTGTTTGTGAGGCCCCGCCGAACAAGCGCGGATGATACTTGTTGCTCCTATCAAATGCCAGATATTGCCAGATCCTCTTCAGGGGAGACCTCCCAAAACAAACACCTCAATTACAAATGCACAGTAAAACGAAAGGACTCTTTGCCTGAGAGAACACCCTGGAGAGCTAGGCACTTAACAGCTGAGCTAGCCGCATCTACATACTGGCCATACTATTGTCAATTCGGCATATAATTCAATCATGTAAATTCTCACCTTTTGGAGGCTTTGTCTCCTGCCCAAAACTTATTGTTCTCACCAGAAACCAGACTAGCCTGCGGTCGTTCTTTTTCCTATAAAAATCCCCCATTCTGAGAGCTCTTTGGAACTCTCGTCGGACCTTGCTGAAAATCACTTGCTGAAATCACTTGAAGCTACCGTCGGATCTTCTTCCTCGCATCGTTGCTGCTTGGTCCAGCAGATTCCCCTCGGCCCCCACGCCAGGTTTCCTCCTCTTCAATTGGTGTCTCCAGGACTTCGGACAGGTGGTGTATTGCCCATTCCCCAAATTCTCTTTCTTTCCTTTTCTAGTGAGGAGTTTGCTTGTGTTTTTATTATTTTGTGTTTAATAAATACTGTTAGTATTTTGAAACTGCTTAACTCCTCACTGACCTGAACCAGTATACATAGGATAAAAGATTCCGCTGCGTTGCCCTGCCTCTCGTTAGCCAAGAGTGTGCTCCAGCTAATTTCCCCATCTTGTTTGTTGTTGTTTGGTTATTTGGGGGCCCCTCCTGGGACCCCCAATTTACAGGGTAATAGGTCTGGTGGAATCACCTTCTTTGGAAGTTTTTAAACAGGGGCTGGATAGCAATTTGCTGAGGGGTGCTTTGAGTGTGTGTTCCTGCATGGCAGGGGGTTGGACTCTATGGCTGTTGTAGTCTCTTCCAGTTCCATGATTCTAAGATATCATGGGAATGGGGGCTTGACATATTCAGTCTCCACCCAAAAGCTGCAGTGATAATGGCTCAAAGCATGCTGCAAACTTTGTGTCTCCCAAATATTCATCTCAGTAACACAGACACCTATACACCCACTTGGACACAAACATGCTTTTCTGTAAAAAATCAGTACAGTGGGGGAATATACTGAACAACAGTGAAATACTCGTATAAACCATACAGAGTTCAAGATCAGCCATGGCAATTGGAAGCATTTAGAGTAAATTGTCCAATTTAAATTATTACAGTAGCACAACAGCAGAAACATGTCAAAAAGTTCTGATGCTGAAATATTCCAGCACACATAATCAGTAACTGATGAAATACTCAAAAGTCTGAGAAAGTTTCAAGACTTTTAATACTGCATTTTGATTTTCTGTGGAAAACCATATCAGTTTTATATCTCCCTATCACCTGAACCCCCCACCCAAAGAATATGGCTAATTTTCATGGTATGTGCAAAGCTTGCAGGTCTTGATACGACCAGTTAGATGACACTCTTAAATTAGCTTAGAAAAACCTGATTAAAATTAGAGTGTTAACTGTGAAGTGGATACCTGTATCCAAACGGAGCCCTCTGGAGGCATGCACCATGATTGGCAGCAACTGTCCGGGAGGACACAAGAGTACAAATGTAAAAAATACTGCTGGTGTGCAGATTTTCTCATCCTCTGTAAGAAAAAAAAGTCTCAACATGTCTGCTTTAATTGGTCTCTGTACTGAAATTTTTACTTAAGTAGAATATTGTATTTTGGAGGATATCTCTATATATCTTGTAACAGCCATATCAGGAAGACAGGGATAAAATAACAGACCATCATCCTAAAGGAACATCCTAAAGTAACAAAATACTATTATATCATTGGATTACAAAGTGAAAGTATAACCAAGGCCTTAATTAAACATATTTTTTATCTGAAACACTGTTCCTGTTCCACACAGCTGAGACAACAGTGGACTGGTCACTCTCAGTCTCTGTTTCTAACTGATCCCACCAAAAGGCCTTTTTTAAAAAAACCTATGACGACTTCTTACATTCCCCACTCCTTTTGTTCCTTTCCCCACACTTCCTGGCACTACCACATCCCTTTGCTCATCTACAGCTTCTTTTCCCTTGCTTGACCCCCAGTCCTGCTCTCTCTTACAACATGGTCAGACTAGCTAAAAACCTTTAGCATTTTGAAATACAAAATGTTGCATATTCTTATTTTCTTTGAAAGCACAGATTTTACAATGAATGTGAAAACAATCAATAGTGATATTACCAACAAAGGCAAAAACATATGCAACATAGGTGGGGCCAGGGTCCCCTACTGGACTATAAGTCCCTGGTAATTTATAGCAGCTCCCCAATGCTCATCAGCCTCACTTGCACTAAACTCACTCACTGATAGCAGAGCTTTCCAAACTGTGTGTCATGACACATTAGTGCATCAGCTGCAGTGTGTAGGTGTATCATACGAACGTAACAGCTGGAGGGGATGCCACTGCCCCAAGGCTGAGGAAGACTCTGGTGAGGGTGAAGGCAGCAGGCCAGGCCCAGGTGGAGGGGCTGCCTCCACTTACTGAATTACTGTGTCGCAAAATGATGCATGTTGAAAAAGTGTGTCATCAACATGAGAAGTTTGGAAAGCCTTGGATACCAGGATTAGATGTAGATGCTTAATTTTGGTTAGGTGGATCTCACATTTCACTTTCCCCCTTAGAGCTACAGGCTTTTGTAATATATGAAAGAATATCTGTGCTAAGATTCATTGGCTAAACACAAGTCTAAGGCCCTTTCCACACCGGGGGTGTGTGTGGACATGCAGGGAAACGGGGAGGCGCACGTGGGGACAGAGCTTACCGTGAAGCGGGAGGCTCCGTCCTCACGGGGAGCCACGCGAATTCGCCGCTCTGCATGGCAGCGGCATTCGGTGCCGCTCGACGGTGCCCTGTGGCACCCAAAATGGCAGCAGGCGGCTTCCAGCAGCGCTCCACCAATCAGGGCAGTGCGCCAGCCGGAGGCCTGCCCCCGGGCAGCTCTGCAGGGATGTGCTACCGCATCCCTGCAGTTCTGCACAGGGCGCCGCGACGGAGTAGCATGCGCAAGGTTTTATAAAAACCACTTGAAAGGTGGTTTTTTAAAACACGGAGCACCACTCACGTGGCCGCGCGAGGGCGGTGTGAGGTTTAGAACCTCCCTTTTTTTGTCCGCCCTAGCGCACCCCACGGTGAAGACGACCTCCCTGTCCAGTCGTTACACCTTGGGGTTTTACCCCCGTGTGGAAATGGCCTTAATTTGATCAAAATACTGAAACAGTAAGGTGTTCCTTACCTATCAGCTGTTAGCAACTATTTTAACCCCAGCTTTCATATATATTTAAGTCTATGTGGTTTTATTGTATTTTTCTATCTTTTGTAAGCCACCTTGAGTCTGGGAGAAAGGCAGAGTATGAATAAAAGGAGGGATGGATAGATGGATGATAAGTACCAGATAGCTCAAACTACGTCTGTGAAAATTTAATTTGCATTATAATGAAGCTGTTCTGAGCCTGGCATAAAGTCAAATCATACACTTTGGGCACAGAAACCAAAGATAATCTGGGCAACTATCCATGGTATCCTAAAGTTTTGCTTTGGATAATGGTTATTTTTGGTTAATACAAAACGGGAAATTACTGGTGTTGTCTGTATTGCTATATTCAAATCAAGCAATCACAATTATGTATCTCCATATTACAGAATTCTGTTGATGCAACTGCAGAAAAAGGTTTCTTGTTAATGCTGAAAATTGCACTACTGAGGTCTTTTTAGTCAAACTGCAGCAACATCACCTGTACCACCATCACAGTTCACCGATTTTAGTCTTCATGAGAGATTAATGATGGACTGGGTCCAGAGACACTGGCATGGTATTCTGTTTCCATGCAATAGATGGTGTCTCTGTCTTTGTCTTCTCTTCCCACCCCAAAGCCTATCTATATGTGACAAGCATTTTAAAAAATGAGTCAAACCTGATAGGCACAAATGAGATCTAGTGTGGTGGTGTGGTTTGAGTATTGGACAAGGACACTGAGAGACCATGTTTTGATTTCCTGCTCAGCCACGGAAATCTTCTGGATGATGTTGGCAGGCTCAGAGGAAGTCAAGGGAAAGCTCCCTCTGAACAAACTTGCCAAGTTAGGGGCATCAAAAGTCAGAAATTGCTTGAAGGCACACAATGACAACAAAAAGCTCAAATTCCAATATATAGAAGTCAGTTTGTGTCAGGCAAAGACCTCATTTGATTGGCTGCCTAAGAATATTCCATGGAATCCTGGGGTTTGCAGTTTAGGAAGGGGCCTTTAGAATTCTTAGCCAGAGAGCTCTTGGGCCTCAGTCAACTGTGACTGTCTTGAATAGGCTGGTTGCTATGGAGATGAGGCCTAACAGCAAGGGCGAGGAAACTGTATTCCCTCAAGAATCCAACCTGTGTATGTTAATAACTCTGAAAACAGATTGCATTGGGAAATATGGGGAAAAGTTACAGGTACTGGACAAGACAGTTTGGGGGATTAGAGACACAGGATCTCAAATCTTACTAACAAGTACTACCTATGAGAAAATAAAATCCCAGGCAACATCAGATATATATGCTAGTGCCTTATAAATCAATGGATAATATCCAACTTTGTTTGACCAGACACCCATACATGATGGAGCAGAATGGATCTTTTTGTTTGACCTCCCTATCTGTTCTAGAGAGATACTGGAATTGCTGGAACAGATGAAGGGGCAGCTGAGAATGGAAATCTGTTCCATTGGAGATATCATTCTCTTGGTAGGTTGACTTCACTGGATAAAACCAAATGTATGCCACTGGACATATTACTTGTAAATATATTAAGTGTATAAAGTGCTAATTTCAGAAGGACATGCTTGGAACCCATAAAACATTTACATTACAATCAAAGTATAATTTTCTAGAATTTGTAGGTTTACCATAAAAGTCCTCTTAAGCCACTTTAAAGTGACAAATGCTTGTATTTTCAACAACACAAGTTGCTCTGTAAGGAAGAAAAATGGAAAATTCCTCAAAATATACCTTCATTCTTATATCACAATATTTAAGTGTGGACGTTTGGAGGTTACAAGATTACAAATGAATAATCAACACATTCATAATTTAAAATATTCCCCAGAAGACCAACAGAAATTGCCAAGCCCATTTCTCAGAAAATTATTTTCCTTTGTAGGAAGGTCTTTATATATACATCTTAAAAGAGCAACATGATAGGCAAAACCAAAGCTCACCAAATCACTCCCACATTTTCAACCACCCCAGTCAAGTTCTTTCTTCATTCTATGGATGTGTTTCCTTTTGTTCTTTCCCACTATTGCTGAAGTTGGACATAGACTTTTTTCATTGACAGACGTCTAGCAGTTCTTGTATCTCTCTTTTCACTAAAGTGATATATTTGGGTACTTATTTTAGGACTTCTGTATGGTCCCAGAAACTTTCTATGTTACAGTGTTTAAAAAATTCTTGGACACTCTTACTACTCTGGCACAACTGTTGACTACCCTCTAAATTGTCCTTAATTTCTTGAATAGTTTCTTTTCAAACATCCTATATTAACTACTGCATGTCTAGGACCACTGGTTTCAGGCCAGCTCATGATATTTTCACTGAATCATAGAGCTGGAAGGTGTCACAAGAACCATATAGGAATGTACAACTGAAGCACTCCCAAAGGAATGCCATTTAATTTTTGTTTAAACATTTCTAAAGACAAAGAGTCTACCATGCTTTGAGGTAGTTTATTCCACTGTTGAACAGCTCTTACAACCAAGCGTTTAATGAATCTTTTTAAATTTGAATCCATCGATTCATGCTGTGGTCTCTGGAGCAGCAGAAAAAGCTTGCTCCGTGATATCCCTTCAGATATTAAAAGATGGCATTCATATAACCTCTTAAGCCCTTTTTTTGCACCTTACCTGGCCAGAGAGACATCCCGTGTGGGTTCTGGTGTCAGCTATTCCAGGAAGAGAGTGCAACAGGAGCACTCCCCTCCACACCACCTGCCTCTGTGTTCCAGGAAGTGTGAGGGCCACATCTCTTCCCACTGCAGCACAGCTGGGTAGTTTTCTAGGCTGTGCTGGGGCAGGAAGTGCAGCCATTGTGCTTCCAGGGCTTCTGCAGGGAACGTAAGTACCTAAAACAACGTTCTTTTTTTGCAGGTGAGGCAAAAAAATCCATAACCACCTTTCTGCCCACTTTGTTTTTTAAAAAAGTAATGATCAACTCACTAACAATCCTTTGCCCTTTCATGATATCCTACCTCTGTCACCCTAGGCAGCCATTTCAGTCTCACTGACTCTGAGTGGGCCAAATAAATTTGGAGAGATATGTTGTCAGTTGGAGAATACTGCCTAACTTTTATTGGCACATTGGGGGCAAAATCTGGATGGAATACTAGGAATATGAAACTTTCTTATTTTTCTCAGAACGAGAGCTTGGGCAAGCACATTTTTTGAGCAGCAGCTCCCAGAATCTCCAGTCAACATGGCTACTTTCTGGGAAATTCTGGGAATGGTTGTCCACTGCTATTCACCAATGAGCACTCTTTCCTTGTTTCAGAAAGATCTCATTTTTCTCAATGGTAGATTTGGTTGGGGTACATGTACTGCTTGTGTTCAGTTATAAGTGACAGACAGAAGGAAATGAGAAACTGGTATACATTCTTCTCAGTAAATTAAGTTCTCCCTATGCAGATAAGAGGCACAGATTTCCACCAACATGCATAGCAATGCCAAGTAAATCAAACCGTTATCATTTTCCTGTTTCCAAGAAATGCATTAGGAATGGGTTCAAAGGCATCACTTGCTATTTGATCTAGGCTCAATTCTTGGTTTTTAAAGGAATCATTATAAGATGCTGCTTTTATTATTGAAAAGCCAGTGCCACAATAGTATCTTGTGTTGCCAAAAAATGCAGCTCATTTCACTTCATCACTTAATTAGGAACCTAACAGCAAAGGCTTAGTATGAATAATTTTAAAATATATATATATGGACTTTTGACAAAAGAGAAATGTGAGTGAAATCCTTCTGAGCAGTCTAGGGACCCAAGGTTTCCTCCTGGAAAATCGCGACAAGCCTTTGCAAAGAGCAATAATCCCCTGCTTCTGGCTGCAATAGCAGCTAGTCTACATCTTTGCCTTGGAGCTGTCCTCTGCAAAACCCATGTGTGATGCAGATGTCCAGCCAGATTTAAGATAGCAGCTTCTTAGCCTCCTCTTCTTCATTAAGAGGACTGAATGCAAATGAATTCATTAGCACATTCCAGTGAATGAACTCCATTTATCAGTAAAAGGCCTAAGTGATAATCAAATGCTTTAAGAGCTAATTGAATACAAAAATCCTGAATGCAAATTACATGAGCTCAACTTGGCATAGCCTTGGCATTTCAAGTTTTCGCAATGCTGCTGAAGAATATTTCCTCCATTTGTAAGGCGTGGGTTGGGGGCAGAAGAGGGGAAAGAATACTGAGAAATCTAAAAGCATCAAAAGATTTTTTTCCTGTGGCACCCAGCAATCCATCAAAAATTTACTACCATTTTTTCTCTTTAACAGAAAGAAAAGAGGACATAACAGCCCCTTGCATGTATTTCTAAGCACAGTGTCACCTAATCATGTGTCTCCAGCTGCAGTCTCTATGTTGAGGGTGAGTTGGATGAATCATGTTCTACCATTGTAAGCAGAAATGGTAGGAGTAGCTTCTATGTGGACAATTATGTGGGGGCTGGCACCCGCTTCTCACTTTTTTGAGATACATTACAGAGGAAAATGGACTTAAGGGGGTTGACAGGGGATCATAGGAAGCTTAAGGTAGGAGGAGGTTGGTTTGTTTTCATGCATTTGAGGGGCTTTCTACTAAATTTAATCTCTGTGGGGTTGATTTTTTTTTTAAGATCAAGAGGCTTCAGAGTGACTGGTGGGGCCATAAAAGTGGGGTCCAGGGACCACATGCAACCCACAGGCCCCACTTTGCCAGCCTCTGTTCTATGGCTTATAATGGTGTCTCTAAATACGTTTCTGTGGCTTTTGACAGGGTCCCCAAACCATGCTTTTTTTTTCCTGGCCAAAAAGGGAGGGGTGAATTTCCTTTCTTACAAGCTCCCAGAAGCCATAATGCAGCTATTAAATAGGGTCGTGTTGTTGTGTGCCTTCAAGTCATTTCCAACTTACAGACACCCTAAAGTGAAACTATCATGGAGTTTTCTGGGGCTGAAAGTGTGTGGCCAAGGTTCATCCAGTGGGTTTCCATGGCTGAGCAGGGAACTGAAGCATGGTTTCCAAAGTGGTAGTCCAACACACAAACCACTACAGTACACTTGCTCTTGTTAAATAGGGTGTCCCTGTTTGAATAAGGTAACCCCACCACATTTAGTATATATAAAATGTAAATTTGTCAGAAATAGAAACAAATTTCCTGCCAGCTCTATTGAGGCGGGGAGGGGGGGCTTTTTGTAGTCAATGCTGTCCTGAGGATGGAAAACTGGACACACTGTAGTTGCTCACCCCTAGTTTATACCCATAAAATGGCTACCCATATCAATCTAAAATTGGGGATTTTAAGAAAGTCAGTTTGATGATGTCCTGTATTTATTTTGAAGTAGGAAGAATAAGAAATAGGTTCCTTTAGACAAACAGCCAGAATCCTATTGGTGACATATACTCATATAACTTGGGATTATTAGTTGTTACTTTTTTAAAAAAAATATTGTTGAATGCCTCCCTGCATGTCATTCCTCTGCTTCTCCCAGAGGGCAGTTTTCAATCACTATATGGCCTTTGATTGGTTCAGTGTGCATGTATGTGTGTTGGTATGATGGAGGGCCCTGACTTTTGTGCATCTGTTTTATAATCCATGTATTTGGAAAGGGTGAGATTTTGCTACTTGGTTGCTGTGTCAGTATAGCATGAGCTGGTTATGCTAGGCTTGTTGTGCCAAGTCTAATGTGTTCCCTGCCTAGCAGTAGTAAATCATAGAATGAATCATAGAGTTTGAAGATACCACAAGGGCTATCTAGCCTCTGTTTAAAATCCTCCAATGGAGACGCCACCACACTCTGAGCCAGAAAATTCCACTGTCAAACTGCTCTTTCTGTCAGGAAGTTCTTCCCTGATGTTTAGCTGGAATCTCTTTTCTTGTAGTTTGAATCTATTGCTCTCTTTAAAGCGTTTACAGTTTTAAAAACATTGTACGTATGACTTTCCAGCTTATTTCAGGCTATGGAGTTAATCTTTATTCCTGCCATAGTTAATTAGTGTATGGGAAGAAGGGGATATAAAATGGGAGTAGGTGTGACTGCTTAACATAGAGACAGGAAGGGATGGTTTAAATTCTGAAGATAATTCTAACAAGAATAGGCCAGAAACTGTCTTATAACATAAAAAGCAAACAGTACATTTGAACGCTTCACCTCACTGTTGTAGTTAAACTCAAGTTGTCTATATATTTCATGTTTACCATGAATATTTTCATACTGTAAAGTGAATTCAACTTCTGTTTTTGAGAAAAGTTCAGAGGTTTATTCTGCTCCCATTCCCGAACAGTACCCATTTTAGTAGGGCTTGAACACCCTAACTTAAAATATGAGTCCAATCAGGTAGAATGAGATGATGGAAAGGGACCTTGGTAGGTTGTATAGGCCAACCCTTTGCTTAGTGCAAGATAAGCCATAAGAAATGTGTTTTCTCTATTTTTTTTTCCTGTTGATCTCGCACCTAAAATTTTGGCTAATTTTGTAATGGTAGGACAAATACTGTTTATATTACTGTTTACAGTCAAGGGGGCTTCAATGTATACATCAACAATATGGACAGTGCATACACCATTATCATTAACAGAAATTGGAAATACTCTGTCATGATTCTGATTTTGGTATTCAACTGATATTTATTTTCTCATAGATATGTGATATTTCAAACTCTATCCAATTCTATTATGTGGAAGGTATCAACTGCCAGTGGGACATTTATGATGTAGAATGGTAAATACAATTCTATTATAGACTCTAGTGAAAAGACAGATTTGCAACTTTGACCTCCACTCTGCCACTAATGTCTATCTAGCTCCAAGCTCATGGTGAAAGTGGAACTAACTAGCACATAGTATATCATACCATGTTGAGCATTGTCTAAATACAGTGTAAAACAATGCTACTCAAATAGGTGTTTTATAAACCAGTACTGGTCCACAGATTTGTGGCTGCTGATCTATGATGAAATTCCAGGACAGAAAGAAACAGTCTTATTTTTCCTTCTGTCATAAATATGGCACTGGTCCCTGGTGAATTTTGGGGGGGAAAAACCTATGCTGGTCTTCCATATCAGACAGCTTAAGAAGCATTTGTGTAAATAACATACGTGCAATGGCTTGGCCCTTAGAAGCTGTAGTTTCCTGGTATTTTGGAGTCTGAATGATCATGGAAGGCCCTAAATACATCTGAAACCCAAAAGTTTTATGTTAACTGAATCATAGTTACAAGCAATGTATCTGATGATGCTGTGTTCACAATGGGCTGCTCAGACTGAGGTTTGTGGTAAGCCATGACAACAGAGCCATTACTATGGAACAGGCATACATGGTGAAGTGCTCAGTACAGTTTAAGAAACCTTAACTCCACTTGTTTTCATTATGCATTACAATGCTTTTGCAATAGACATTTATACTTTCTCAACAGCCATTCACAATTTAATAACACATCTCTTTGTACTCTGAGAAGCACTGAAAGGTAATGAAGTGCATTGTGAGATAGTTTATTTAATGTCAGTAGGTATTATTTTCCTTAAATTTGCTCTATAGGAACACTTAGGTTAAAGGAAATTTAGTACAGGCCCCAATATTATCACAGAAAGGAAGACAAAACGCTGAGTGTATCCTTTTTTCATGGTCCTGCAACAGCATGGTCTCCAGTCTTTAAGAAATGTTCTTCTTCATCACCAGCACTTATTGCTCTCAGTATAATTCTGTGGGGTTTACTTCTGAGCAGAAAGTAAGCAGTAGTGCAGAGGAGCCAGGGTTCACAAGATCAGAGATTTTTCCTGCTTGAATGAGAACTTTTACATTTATCCCTGTTGAGATTAATTTGGTTTCTTTTGACCTAGTTCTCCAATCTGTTTAGCCCATCTTGAGTCCTGATTCTGTTTTCTGAAATATTAGCTACTTGCTCCAGTTTGGTGTCTCTTGCAAATTTGATGAAATCTCCTCTACTTCTTCATCCAAATCATTTATAAGGATGTTCCAGGCAAAAAAGGGCCTGGAAGTGCCTGAATCAGAACTTGCTAAGTCTAATATGACAGGCTCTTATCTGCATGTCTCCTTTTAGGGAGCAGCAGCAAGACTCTCAACATCATGCTGGTCTCAGGCCCTAAAAATATGCTTAATAGCCCTGGTTGAAATGACCACTGTCCTTTACTGGGAGGCTTGGTAGTGCTAGTACCATTGGTGTAACCATGGGAAGGAGGAGGGCAAAATGGGGGCATTGCCCATGCAAATAAGAAATGTACCTTCCCAAATGAAATTTTCCTTTAATCCTGAAATTTTTAGCATTGCATCAATTTCTTGTGCTAAAACTTCAGGTGAACATTTAGATATACAGTTTAAACACTCAAAGGAAAGAGGTAGGCAAAGTTACCAAGGGACTACGAACACAGCATGTATAAGAATTCCAAGGGTGAATGATTTTCAGCATCTCACTCTCTTAAATGTTAGAAATTTAGGAACTGAAGGAAAATGTCACAGAATGGAGGGGGGAGAATTCTTATTTGGAAGGGTAATGCCTTCACCTCTCCCCAACTAGCTATATCTCTTGTTTGTAAATGTGGGGGTGGTTTGTAACTGCATCAGCTTCACAGTGCAGGCTCTGTACCAAGTGAATGACCAGCAGTTCCCAGCATATAATGCATCATTCCCTCTTGCACCTGAGTTTCAGATATATTTCCTATCATCCATCAAAGGACAGACATTGGCTTCTTGGGAAAGGAAGCCTAATATTAACATTTGTTTCCTAATGTTTCCATGTTCTATTTTCAATCCAGAAAACTCCTTTAAAAAGAAAATCTTTGTAGTAGGTGCCTCACTGAAAACAGTATTTCTGTGTCCAACTATCTATTCCTCTTAGCTCTGGCAGACTAGGCTCTTTCTGGCTTCAGCAAATCTCCTGCTAGCATCAATAGATGATGGCAATAATAAAAGAATATGGGTCTGTGCAGCTACCAGACATGGGAGTACAGGGTAAAGACATATTTAGAGGTAGCTGTGTTGGCCATGCAGCAAAGTGCAACAAAATCCAAAATAGTGATACCTTAAGGGGAGGGGCAACTAAACAAACAAGCAAACAAAAATTAGTTGTGCAAGCTTTTGAAGCTCTACAGGCTTTTTCATCACACAAAAGGTGTTAAAATCATACAGGAAAAGAAAACCAGATTAGAATCATGAGCCTACATTTTGCATCAAATGTTGTTTCTGGTGTAATTCTGCTGGCCTAGAGGGATCTCAGTGGAAGCAGAGGCCACTCCCCTTCTTGACCTGTGTGGAAACTAAGATAAAGGCCAATAAAATTTCAGCTCCAATCTATAGCAATAAAATAGCTTTTTTCTGGGATCCAGGCTGACTTTTGGAGTCTAGTGGCCTTTCTGTCTTACACTGTCAGGATGCCCTCTATATTAAGTAATGGGATATGTAGTCCAGCATAAGTAACAGCCTGCTTGTAACCAAAGAAGTCTAGGTACCAGAGGCCATTAGGTAAACACTTGCTAGAAATGTGCTGATAAGTGCTGCTTGGATCTCATAGCTTCAAGGTCTCTAGGCAAAGGGGAGGGAATGCTAGGGAATCTTAAGCTCTTGCATTTCCTTTTGAATGGTAGTCTCCTCACTAAAGTCTCGTACAATGTATCTCACTCCAAATAAATAGTGTTTATGCACTGTACTATTTGTGTGTATGGATTCAGTTCCTGACAGAGTGAGGAAAATTCCAGAAAAATTCTAAAACATGTTCCAAACATCTGGAGAACTACTGGAAGAGGGAGCAGACGGTGGAGCCACCAAGATACAGGGTGAAGAACGAGCCAAGGGAGTGGAACCAGACCCCAGCCTGCCCACGGAAACATGAGTTAAGGCACGTCCTGTGATTCCTGTAACCACCCTGGTTACCAGACAAACTGGGCCTGGGGAGAGTGTCCCAACACGGCTCACAGACAACGCCGGTGCACCACGCGTTGGGATGTTACAACCAGCAAAATTGACCAGATGGAGCAACTTCTAGCTAAAGAAGAGGAAGTGGAGCTACAATGAGAAGAGATATCCTGGTTGAGAGCTCAACTAGCCTACTGGAGGATCCTGATGCCCCAGCTGGGATGTGCCCAACAGCAAGCGCCCACAGCAGCAGCACCTATTGCCACAGCACCAGCGCCTCCTGGGGGACCGGCGCCTCAACCTGGACTGAGACCTTTCCAAGAGATGAAAGTCACTTAGGATCTACTCTTAATTACTTCCTCAACATAGCCTCCAACTATATGGCTGACTACAGGAACAGCTTCAATGGTGATGTTGCCAGAGTGAGATACCTGAGCCAGCACCTCAAGGGTGAAACAGCTGAGTGGGTTGCCAGTTTATTCGATACCTGGGCTGAAGAAACAGCAGACCTCTAGCTGTTCATGCACCGTCTCAGAGAGAGGTTTAAAGACCCCTTTATGCAAGAGCAAGCCAGACAGCAACTCAGGAAACTGCATGAGGGAAAAGGAACCATTGGAGAATGCCTGGGAATTTAGAAGATTAGCAGCAAACATCCCAGAATGGAAGGATGACATACTCAAGCAGTTCTTTCAGGATGGATTGAACCCCACCATTCTGGATCAGTGCCTCACTCAAGGAACCCCTGCCAGCCTGTTGGGATGGATGAAGCTAGCTGGTGAAGCAGAAAGCCTCCTGAAAAGTGTCCAATTTTCCTGCCAAGGACAGACCCAAGAGAGTGGCTACAATATCCCAGGAGCTAGAAAAAAACCCATCCTAAGCAGCAACAAAAGAAAGAAATGACTGCGCGAAGGGACCTACTTCATACGTGGGAAAAGAGGCCACATCGCTAGTGATTGCCAAAACTAAAAGAAGGCTACAGAGGAAAAGCCAACAGCTCCTTTCACAAAGCCCGCATCCTGCAAAATTGACATCCCGAAACCATAGACAAAATGCTCGGGTGGCAAACCCTTCGCTCAGGTCTGCAAGGGCAAGGACAGCCCCCAGCCAACCTTCGACCCTGACGAATGGGCTCCAGACCAATCGGCAAATGTAAGTACAGTGAAAACTCGACATGTATATGTTACTGCAGTTTTACAAGGGACGGATGGGGAGTTGAGACATTACAAGGTATTGATTGACTCAGGATATACTACAAGCTTGCTGAACCCCATAGTGGCCAAAGAACTTGCCACAGAATTTGAACCCTTCAAAAAGGCCATTCGCTTATTGCATATGGCAGGAGGCCCCATCAGGGAAAGGACCAAACCCATTCCTTTTCAGGTGGGAGGCATCCAGGGGTACTTGAAATCCCTAGTGCCAAACAAAACTGGATTCCAAGTACTCCTCGGGTTCGATTGGCTAAAAAGACATAATCCCAAAATATACTGGACTCACTGTACTATTTGTGTGTGTGGATTCAGTTCGTGATAGTTATCATGCTGTTATTCCACTTTCAACATCTTGTGGAATCTGTGGTTTGTAGTTTACTGAGGCCAAAGAGCTCTCTGGCTGAGAATTCTAAATGCCCCTCTCTAAACTGCAAAGCCCAAGATTTCATAGGATGTTGAAAGTGGAATAATAGCACTATAATAGGGTAGTGTGGAAAGGCCCTTGGGTTCAGAAGGGAAGGAGAAATCTGTCCTTTTGAATCTGAATGCTGTTAAGGACTAATTTGAAGGGAGGTTACCTCTCTGGGACAATTTCCTCACTATATCAGCCACAAACATATCCCCTCTTTGATACCAGGACGTACAGTGAACCAGCAGTAGCAAAATTTGTTGCTTGAGGCAAGACTTTTGTACATTTTCCCAATGTCTGGCATATTTCCAGCCTCCTTAATTCAGTGGTTTCTCTCTTGTTTGTCCATGTCACTGGATCTTGCAGGAGCAGTGATACCCCGACATTGCTTTGTTTTCCCACAGAGGAGTACTGGCTTGCTGGCAGTATATTTTGAGACATACACAGTGCAGTAGAGAAGGCCTTTTCAAGATGGATGAATGGCACATTTTTCTCCTGTTTAAATAGGTTGGCTTTGGAGACATTATGTGTGTGCCAGTCTGAGCTTGTCCCTGAAAGGCTGCTGCTAATCTAAAAAGTCACATCTGTTGTCACAAAATATATGAAAATTCCAAAGACGCCAGTGTACCTCCCCCTTTATTTTTTTAACTCCTTGCTTGCTGTACAATAAAAGGAATGATAGTCTCTGTGAATTCCTATATAACAATAATTGCAAGCATAAATTATACTTTCAGTTGTTTGTTTGAGCCTTTTTTCCTGCGTAGTGAAGACAAAGCAATGGCTTCCAGCACCCACTGATTTCACACCTTCACCTAACTTTGTTTACTCCTTGAAGAAACAACATAATCTCTTTACCTACATGTCATCAATGCAGTGTAAACTTGAATAGACAGATGATTTCTAGCGCTGAAATCAATGAGGTTTGTGTGAGATGTTGACTCATCATTCCACAATTGCTTCAACAGGTCAACTCTAGTTGGGACTACCAACAAGATTCAGACCAGTGAAACCAAATTATCTACCAAATTATCTACCAAATACGAAGTACCACAAAATATCAGACACAGATATCTATGCACTGAACCCTTGAGCCTTCAAAGAAGATTTAGAGACCTTTGGACATCAAGATTTTTGGAGGTGATTCTGAAAACGAATTCATTTCAGAGCTAGAAACTCTTCTGATGAGACATGACAAAATAGGTAGTCCCAGCTAGGGTAGATCCATTGAATTAGTAGGAATTGTTTAAGTTTTCTGATTCATCATTTAATAAATTGATACATTTGATCTGTTGTAGTTTGGATTACCAATAGAATTCAGGCCTCTGACAACTGACATGCAGAATTTTTTAAGTACTTGACAGCTCTGAACAGTTTATATTAAATTCTTGACAATATATGTGATGTTTGACACATTACAATGATACTTAGGAATTCACAGTAACAGCCTAAGAGCTTCCACGTTTCATATATGTCAAGTTGACCAAAAGGTACCAACACTACAACACACTCCAAATTTGAATTGCAAGGTAAAAATTCACATTTAAAATGCAAATACAAATTTTCACATTTAGCTTAGTCTAGTAACACAGGATTTCTTAAAAATTTAAATTTTAAAAATGGATGAATGCCAACTCTATAGCCACATTGTTATAATGTACCAGAATGGGTGAGAAAGCTATGCCAACTGTGTTGTATTCCCCTTATGCATATTAAACATGTGTATTTCCCTCAAAATATATTTTAAGGGACTTGTACCCTTTTCAGTATAGATAATGAAAAGCTGGTGCAGCAGGCAAAGAAATATCATTTACAACATATCAACCTGCTACCCATGGAATAAAAGACATTTGAATCATTGAGGAAAACCATAGTGACTTCTGATATTCCTATTCATGCACGAGAGAGTAAAGCTTCTTGCAGGAGGTACAATTATTTGCACGGGTTAGCCATTGAAATAACATCTGCACTGGCTCTATGAGATAGGTTTCTCTTCCATAAAGCTTCTCTGCCTTTGGGCCTGTTGCCACAGAAGATCCTTCATACACCACAATCTGCTACCATATTTACCAAACAAATGTCAAACAAAGTAGTTACTTTCTTACAGTCTTTCCCTGAAAAACCCAAACTAGGGAATATAAATGCTTGTGTGTACAGACAGGGGTGATGTGTTCTCTGCCCTGAGTAGACAGGCTGTAAGCTGCCATACCCAAAACAAATAAAACAAGTTTTACAATTATTACCCTTATGTTAGACTTATGTTTTGATTATCATCAAACTGTTAGCTGCTACAGCCTTCTTCGTTTCTGCCTGGATTTTGGGAAACTCTGGTACTGAAGTTCTTGAATATACTGAAACAGGCTTGCTTTCCCAACCCATCTCTTAAACTGAGGGATTAAGAGTGCTTGTCACTTGTCAGCTTATTCCAGATTCTGTCTGGGGTTAGACCTATGGTCTGCCATACTGTACTGTATGTTCATATATAGGGCAGTCATTTTTTGCATGGTTCTTGTGCACCCTCTAGTACAGGACCTTCCTTTGATTTGCTTAGGAAATCACTTACCTTATTCAACAGCAGGCAACTGCTGGTTTAGACTCCTGTGATAGCTCACTATGACAAAAAGTCCCCTGTGTATATCTGCTAAGCAAATAGTTATAAATGGATGGCTAGATGGGATGGTGATTCGCCATTAAAACAGATTGTACTTCTTCCACCCCCACTGTGTAACATAAACCCATCCCTTGTTTGTCAAAAGCTGAAGTACATTGCTGACCACTTCTGGGCTTGTTGTTGTTGTTATTGCTATTATTATTTTGGCAATCTATATGGCCCCTTGACCTCCTGAAGTTGCCTACATTGGGCTTATAGCTCACACATAGGTCCCTAGATACATGATATGGTCACCATTATCATCTCTTAAATACTAGCAAAATTACATTGTAGTACAAGTCTTTATTAAAGTTTTAGTTTCAGTTAAAAAACTCAACAGATAACTAAGCAGGACCTGTTTAGCCTGAAAGCGATGCTAGTGCATGCAACTAGTTATCATGCTTTGGAAGCTTTGGAAAATTGTTTGGACTACAATTCCCACAATTCTGAAGCAGCATGGCTGGTGGGCATCAGGGAGTTGTACTCAAAAATGAAACTTTTTTGAAGCTCTGACCACAACTACCTGATGTTTCTGGCCATTGAACAGGAAGGAGGAAAGGAAGGAAGGTAGCTGATTTTTATTCCCCTTTTCTCTAGACTGGTATTCTGCTATAGCTATGTACAAGTAGCTTGTGGGAAATATCATTTCCTATAGGGCTATTGGTGGCACTAATAGAGGTGAGAACCTCCCTTTCCCTTCATGCCTCCCTCTGTTCCATTTGTCTCAGCAGCTGTCAAGAAAATGGGGAGGGAAGTTAGGGGTAAGCTGTTCAGAATAGCCAGTTGGCGGTAGTAAGAGCTGGGTGAAGGAGAAAGACAGAAATTCTACTTGGACTTGGACAAAAAATAAAGTGTGCAGTAGTTCACATAAATAGCTTACCATGCAATTCAGCAGCAGTGCTGTTTGCAATCTCTGCAGCAATCATCACACCACAAGGACAAAGCACAAATCTGCCTTGGGAGACCACTAGAGGGGAAGGATACAAAAAGACCACATATATTACTAGGTCTCATTTTTAACAGTAACAGGATCTCTCAGAGACAAAAGTCTGTATGGAGTACCTTGGAACAATGTAGTGTTACATTTCCCTGTACAACTAAATAGTAAGTGTTTTGTTGTTGATTTTTTTTTTCCTCCACTCAGAGCTCCACTTCTGAATCTTATTCTGATATGGGGGTGAGAGTAAAAGTCTTTATCTCAAGCACACCAAGAATAAGTCTTATTGAAGAGGCATGATCAATGTTGAATTGTTAACCAAAAATGCAGTCTGATCCCTATATGCAAAATGTGATCTTGTTATTACTCTTAAAGCTGTGAGAGTGTGAAGTGTGTGTGAGAGAGAAAGAAACAAAGAGAGAGAGAAAATAAAAGGAAGACTGAAAGAAATTTGGCTGGAGCTTTAAGATACCATTTTGTCTCAGAGCTGGCACCAGCCTCAAAGGGTAGCTGAATAGACCTGCTCTGGGAAGATTGATGGCTACCCTCTGCTCTCTGATGCTCAATATAATAGTGAGTAATTTGGCTCTTTCCCAACTGAAGGCAGTGATGAGGTGAGAACACTTCTTCAAGTCTACTTATTAGGGATACTAAGTCTCCCTGTAACCCCTCTTTTGCCATACGGCTGCCAATTGCTTTAGAATTTCAAGAGAAGGAACGAGGGGGACACAGAGCAGCACGGCAGGTCCCTTTTAAAAAAAATCAGCAATCAAAAGGATATGGGAACAGCTCAGATTGAAGCCTTGTTTTAAGAATTCCTCAGCATGCCAAGTAAACAACATTCACAGCCATCACGACAGTGATTTGAAAAGATTTATCATGGTGTGGAGTATAGCAGAAGTGTTTACTTAAAACTACTTAAACTTTTACAGGTTTCTGAATCCCAAATTCAGCACACATATTAATATGCAGTAGCAACAACTTGCACGTAGCATGGACTGTCCTCTTTTGCTAAATGGAAATTGCTGCTGGGCCAGAGTAATTGTCACGTCCCAGAGGTTTGCAGGAGAGGATGCTGGGAGTTTGTTCCATGTACAAGACTTCTTCACCATGAGCTTTCACATCTTATTTTGCAGAAAGCAATTAGAAGAGCAATCTAACAGTGTGCTCCTGTTCATAGCAGGAATGAAGTGGTATAATCATTATGACTTTATTTATAAAATGACATTAACATATTTGCTCTCTTATAGGCAGGTCCTGCTCCCAGGAATAATATAAAATAGGCAAGAGGGAAAACAGAGAGAAGAGAGGAGAGAAGAGAAAGAAATGTGCAAATACTACTAAAGGTACATCAAGCTGCAACAGGGAAAGAGAGAGGAAACAGGATTGCACCATCTCTATTGAGAACTCAGCATTTCCATTCTTGGTCATTGTAAGGACATATTTAAATTATGGAAATTATGGCTGAGTTTGCCTTTGTCCTCTCCCCTTGCCATCCCTTGTTCCCTTTGTGTAGTATCTTTTGCCACCCAACCCCCGAAATGAAGAGACCACACACAGGACTTGGGTTGAACTAGGGCAATTTATTGATATGCCTAATTAACATAAAGTGAGAAGTGAACTTGAACTTGAACTTCTGACCTGAGGAGGGAGGGTCAACAGCATGGGTGGACTAGGGCAAGAGTCAGCTCCCAACCATCTTCCCTAGCCTGTTAAGCGGATCCGGGCCCCAAAAGCCAACCGCTGAAGGTGGATTAAGACTTTGGCTGGCCCTTGTCTGGAAAGGGGCCCCAAACCGCAGCCCCCCGGCTCATGACGGTGAGGGCGAGTCCTGGGCCCTCCTCAAGGATAGCATTTATCCTACACCAAAGGGTGCCATAGGTACTCATCAAACCCTACCCCCCCCATAAGCCATGGATAAGGGCAAGCATCTGCTTAGTCCTTATCCCCCAACCCCCCTTTTAGGATAGCTTCAAGCCCTCTTTGCAAATCCCGTAGAAAAATTTCATTGCCCTCAGATGACAAGTGTACCCCATCGGGCCTATACAGCTCAGGTTTATCAAAGACAATGTCATCGTGAGGAATATAGCAACCCAAGTCCTGTCTCAGAGCATTGCCAATTTCCCGGTTCGCCCGCTTACGAGTGAGCTCTAAGGGTCGAAGGATCACCTCCCCCACCCCACACTCTTCTTTGAACCAGTGCGGACCAAGCAATACAGGTGCGAGGCCATGTGCATTGAATATGCCGGATATCATGAATGGCCTGTATGATCAAGGCCTTTCCCTTCAAAAGCCCAAGGTCATTACCCCCAAGGTGAATGACCAACACATCAGGGGCGGAGGCCCACAGCGCTCCTCAAACAGCGCAGGCAACAAGCCATGCCAACGAAGGCCTCTCTTGCCAAACCATTGGATCGAGGCTCGATCACCCAATCCCAAATGCGGGCCCAGATGGCCAGCCCGAGCCTTCCGCTCTGCCCAGAAGATGAAACTGTGACCACAGATCAGCACTCGCTTCCTCCCTGCCAACGCAGGTCAATCTGAAAAGAACCAGAAACATTAGGACAGGTGAATTGGCCTGACATAGCGCTGGTACGCCATGGACTTCCATCTCCCAATCCTCCGATGTCATCGGCATGCATGCCCATCAAAGCTGCGGTGGAAGCTGCACCTATGCGAAATGAATGTGTACCGAAATTGGTGCCCTGTAGGCCCAAATAGGACAAAGCCTTTTGTGATGGCCCAGAATTGTTACCTAGTGAGTGGGGTTGTATCCACATGACAAAACAGAGGCCCCGCATGTGTCCACCGGCTAGCAGTATAAGCTCTAAGTGCCCTGACTGGGCATAAGGCTGCATCAGAGCATTCGTGTAAAGTAACCACAGTGCCCCGCTTGGCCTGATCTGTCTTTGATCTCCTTATGTGCAGGCATAAATGTCGCTTACCCCAGGTCAGGACCCGGAACTCCAGGGCCCTGCCCGACCTGTCTCTTTTACTCTGAACAACCAACTCGCTTATCCTTAATGCGCCAAAAAATGCAGTGAGAGCTGCTGAGTGGAACAAAAGAGCCTCATATGCAGAAGAGCACAAGACCTCCCATGTGTCGCCTAGACCCTTTAGGATGCTGGGAGAAAGTGGTTGCCTGTTATCTGGGGCCATCCCTTTTTGCCTGACCCACCCCTCTATAAATTTGCGTATCCTAAAATCACTGGTGGGATCAGGGAAGCCTTGTGCCTTGGACCAAAAGGCCAAGGCTGACATGCGAATCTAATGGATTGAGGGGAGAGGCTTGTTGCTTAAGGGCCAAGCAGAACTGCAAAATGTGGTTTACCGGGAGTGGCCATGTGTCCTGTAACCCCTTGGATTTCCTAAAACTAGTGAATTCCCTAGCCGCCTTATTGTAGCTCTTTCTGGTGCTGGGCGCAATTGACATACCGATCATCTGCGTTACCTCACCCCGCCAAGCTTCCACAGATCAGAGGGCATCGGTTCTGGGAGGACTGCAGCATCTGGTGCCAGCTCTCCGAAACGTTCCATCTGCATAAGGGAGAGAGAGTAGCCAAGGAATTATCCACACCCGCAACATGTACAGCTGTAAAGACTATGTTAAAATGGAGACATTGAACTGTGAAAGCCCGAACCAAGCGCCTGACGTGCTGTGACCTAGAAGAGAGAGAGTTAATCACTCTGACCGTAGCCTGGTTATCACACCAAAAGTGGACTGAGGCGTTTGCTAACTCACGTGCCCAGATGTGAACTGCTACCAATATTGGGAAAAACTCAAAAATGTAAGGTCAGGTGTGAGGCCTGCCTCCGCCCAACTCTCAGGCCATCTCTGTGCGCACCACCTGCCCCTAAAAAAAGACACCAAAACCAATGGATCCTGCTGCATCAGATGATATTTGCAGTGCATCCCTGACCTTGATTTCATCCTGCTAAAAGAGACACCGTTGAAATCAGCCAGGAACTCCTGCCATACTTCTAAGTCCAATTTCGTCTCTCTGGTGATCCTAATTCTGTGGTGTGGTCTGGTGACACCCTTCGTGGCATTGCACAGGCACCTGAGAAATGCCCTGCTGGATGCCACCACCCTGCAGGCAAAATTCAAATGTCCCAAAATCTCCTGAAATTCCCTAAGGGTTGCCTTACGCCTGCCCAAGAAGGATGCCACCCTTGACCTGAGATCTTGAACCTTATCTGGCGGCAATTTCAGGCTTGGTTGACTGTGTCCAATTCAATGCCCAGAAATGTAAGCTGTTGTGTGGGGCCCTCTGTTTTTTCATGTGCCAAGGGCACCCCAGCTCCCCAGAAGAGATGTGAATTCTGCCAAGAGCAATAGCATTTTAAGAGGAACGCACAGTGCCCAGAACCACAGCATCCTACAAATAAGAAATCATCCAAATAATGCACGATCCCCCAGAGGCCTGATTTTCTTTTGATGGCCCATTCCAAAAAGGTACTGAATGTCTCGAAAACAAAACATGACACTGAACATCCCATGGGGAGGGAGCGATCAACATAGAATTTACCCTCAAAGGCGAATCCCAAAAGTTCAAAGTCAGATGGATGAACGGGTATCAGGCAGAAGGCTGACTTGATATCAGATTTGGCCAGCTCGGCCCCAACCCCATGCCTGCGCACCACCTGCACAGCTGTATCAAATGAAGTATACCTAACTGAACATAACTCAACCAGAATGGCATCATTAATGGACTCACCCTTGGGGTAAGACAAATGGTGGATTAACCTGAATTCACCTGGGACTTTCTTAGGGACAACTCCTAGTGGGGAAATTCTAACGTTGGGAGTGGGAGGCTGATCGAAAAGGGGCCCAACACCCTGCCCTCAGTTACCTCCTTCCAAATTTTCTCCCTTACTACATGCTCATACCTATCACTGATTTAAGGTTACTAGCCATAAAAAACTTCTGAGGTCCCACACTTTTTTACCCCAAGTAAAACCCTCTCAGATATCACGCTGCAGCCCGGTCCAGGTAAAAGCAGAGCCAAGCCAGTAACCTCTCCATGTTAATTGGACTGGGTCCCTTTTTGAAACTGTGGCTGATTTCCTGGCCCCCGTTTGCTACCTCCTTCCTTGAGGCCTGTCCCTCCCCCTCTCCCCTTGTTGCAGTTGCAAACGGAGTGAGGGCCCCAGCAGATCCCACATAGGTGCTTTATTTGCAGGGGCGATGGGCACAAAAGCCGTGTGTCCCAAACTCCCAACAGAGCTGTATTTGCTGTTGCTCCTGTGAGCCCCCCAGTGCGGGGAAGGCCCCCTGACTTATTGAACTGCACCAGATGACCAGAGTGGGACCTCTCACCGAAACAGGGTGAGCCAGGGTCAATGTCTGCATCCACAATTCAGTGATAATGCTGTCCCAACGCAGGCTTGGCCCTCATCCTAAACTTCTCGTCGTAGTGCAGCCAACCAGTCCCTGAAAAATCTGCATGGGCCCTAAAAATCGTGTTCAAATATACCACCATGGAGTGAGCCCTGGAAGGCTGGGCCTTAACTATCACATCCATGTAAATGAGATAACCTATAAACCAGTTGGTCCAGTTCCTATCGATCCTGCGATTCTTCAGTTTTTCCCTCTCGTCCACGTCCAAATCCTCCTTCTCCTTCTTGTCGAGCTCTCCATACAAAAGGGAGAGTAAGTCCACATATTCTCCCTTCAGTATCTTTTGAATAGTGGCTGAGGTAAGGTGCTCGTCCAATATCCCTGATTGCCCCCCTGCCTCCTGCTCAGGCCTGCGTCCTTGCTTGACTCCCGCAGCACCAGAGCCCCACCCTGTGTGGATCCCAGGGCCTCCTGGGAATGCACTGCCCCTCCTAATGGCAGCTGAGAGGGTGACGCATGCTCCCCGGGGAAGAAGTCGAAGAAGAAAGTAATAGCTCTGGAAAACCCGCTGGCGGAGCCCATACCATATTTCTCGTGGTGTAACGAAGTTCCAGGGCCATGCTATGGACGCAGTGCTGTCCTCGTGGCCAGTATACTCACCCAGTGCCTCTCCTGTTGCTTCCGAATCTCCTGAGGGCCCGGCCTCCCAACTGACATGTTGTGATGAGGATGCTTGGTCCTGCCTCTTCAAAAACAATTTGCTCTGCTTCTCACCCAATCTGTCTTTTTTAATAGCATCTAGCCGTGCCAAAATCTGGTTAATAACACTCACTGGCATGGAGACCATCTGCTTCTCACTTCCTCTGCCCTGCCCCGCAGGCTGCCGGCCCCTCTCAATGGCTTGAAGCTTATCAAAAATGGTGGCCACCGTACTTGCTCCCCCTTCCTCATCTGAAGATGAGGCCAACGACATTGGGGCAGCTAAGGCCTTGGTCGGCTTGGACCTTTTGGCCGGCATGGCCCCTTTGGCTATTGCGGCCCCTTTGCCCGGCATGGCCTTCTTGGGGGGGTGCTCGCCCTTGGATGCTGATGAAGCTTGCTTGGAAGCAATAAGCACCACTGGCAGATCTAGAAATCCTGGAAACTCCCTTGGCACCAAAGAACAAAACTCCAACAATGATTGCCCTGTCTCAGCCCCCAAAACCCACTGGACACTCTCTAACCCCAGGTGAAACAAACCTGCAGAGAGAGAGGTGAAAGTGAGAGCAAGGAGCCAAGGATAAGAAGAAAGTGAAGGAAAAGACACACTCTCTCAGCCTAATATGTCCCACGCAATAGATGGACTAACAAGCTGGGGGGTGGCCCCCCCACTAGGTCCCCCGACGCCCTAGGGCTGCCTCCAATTCCGTCTCTGCCACCGCCGCTGCCCCTGCAGCCCTTCCCAAGGCCTAGGGGGCCCACACCCACCCCGTCGCTGTGAAAGATTAGCCCAAGGAGGAGAAAACAGGTGCAGCCGCGAGGGAGAATGCGCAGGAAACTGCTGGCCCTGTCGAACCAAGACCTACCCCACCTGACGAGGCAAATCCCCGCTGCCACCGCCACCACCGCTACCAGAACAGTGACCTTCCTCCGAAGCTAGCCCGAGGCAGGGTTCAAACTCGTGACCTCGCGGCTCGTCCCAATCAGCCGCCCCAGCTGCGGAGACCCCCCCCCGGCGAAAAAGCAAGCCAATTAACTCCTTTATCTGGGTGGCCGCTGAGGCGGCAACCAGCTGCTGCCCGCAAACAAAGGCCTCCCGGCCATGCCATGTGGCCAGCCTACGGGGCCAGCTGCAGCGCCTGCCATCAGCGCCGCCAAGACGCCAAGGGGAAGGCCGGCAGGAAGGAAGGAACACAGGCGGAGAAGCAGGTGGCGAGCTGCAAGAGTGCAGTCGGCTACCTCCCCCGCTGCTGAACAAAGGCTTCCCCAGGCCGACCATGTGGTCAGCCTAGATCAGCAGAGCGGCGTCCTCCTCCTTCGCTCGCCAGGAACCGAAGAGGCTGAGGGAGAGGCGGGGGCAGCCCTAAGAAGTGCCTGCAAGCCCCGCCCCCTCCCATTGCCCGGAAATGACATGCTCTCTTCTCGTGGGAGGGTGGCAAAGGCCGTCCCCCACCACCCGTGGTCATGTGGGGGCGGTGGGAGACGAATTATACCACAAGCCTGAGGGCGAGGACTATTTTGTTTTTTACTAAGTTGTGGTTAAAGCAAAGGACTAACAGAGAAGTTTTTTTTTTTAAAAAAAAATAGCTTTTCCTAATTAAAGGAATAGGAAGAGAGACAAAAACACAAAGACAGAGACAGAAAGATGCAGGGGTAACACCGCAGACATGTAAAAAGGGAGTTCTGTATATAGAGGGCCACAGCAGCATGCCCTCCAACATTTTAGAGATGAAAACTGGGACAGATACGACCAAAGAACATCAGAGTGTGGTCAAAATTGTAAAAGCTGTTTATGAGGATGAACACACAAGCTAGGAGGTGCTGCAGCAGTTTATTTTTGCCAGAGCCTGCTGGGAAGATTCCACTCCTTCATCTCTACTCCTCCCAATGAGTAAACTGAAAGCAAACTACTTTTGCACCTTGAATCCAGTTTGCAGTGGCTGAAGTAAGCTTAGGAGAGCACTCCTCCTGTGAATCATGTTACATAGCAACCAAGGATACATCATGGCTTTTTTGGGGGGAGGGGTACCAAAAGCAGAAAATCCCACATGTACCTCACCGACAACAATTAAGTGGCTGTCCTTTCATGATGTCCCAAATCAGTTGCTTGAGGTGGCCAATTCACCCTGCCTACTGGCCACAGAGAAAGGACCTTGAGTTGCTTTGTCCTTCAAATGAGATCTCAAGTCTCCTTGGTTTTGTATACATATGGATTAAAGTTCATGATACCTCTATATTCCAAACATAGTTTGAACACAAATGTCCTGAAGTAAGTACTGGAAGGGGAACAAGCAACACTAGCTGATCTAAAAATTTGGCTTGAAATGCAATGTTCCTTCTTTCAGTCTCTCTAACACAATTGCTGGTGAGGGATAGATAGTGATATATACCAGTTTGGCTGGAGTTTCCTGTTCAGAATATGAAACATCTATTGTTCTTTTTTCCCTGATGCCTATGAAGGAGGAGCAGTTGTGTCCTTGACTACCGCTGCCTTATTGGAATATCTTTTAGATGGCAAGGACTATAGAGTCACTGTTGTTTGTACAATTTACAGCTCAAAACAGCCCCAGTCTTAATAGGTGGCTCTCATGCATGTTAGAGTCATGTAAATATTTAATAAGCTGCTCATTTCAAAAGTTCAGTTTATTGCAAACTATATTTGTAAATAAAAACCAACATATCAAAGGATATTCATATGGTTTCTGTTTTATATTATCTAGATGATTATACAAAACACTGAAGCTACCAATGAGAAAGGGACTGGATTGTGTATCTTATGAAATAGCACATAGAGAAGCAACAACAACTGAGAAGTACAAGTAGTTATGGAGATCTGAAAATTGATTCATGTCCTTAATTTTAATCCTATGGCTTTCTCAGTGAAATCAGCTAAATTATTCATATTTAAGAGCATTACAACAAGGAACATGATTATGAGAGGATACTGTAACTCCAGGTTTAAAAAGAAGTGAGCTATAATGACCTGCTTCTTCCCATAGCCATTTTGAGGGATGTTGCAATCAGCACACAACTCTTTCTTAAAATTTTACTGGTATCCAGAAGTATTTTTCCCCTTCTTCAAAACGATTGCCAGACATTGTGAGAACAGCAAGATTGGGTACCTCAGAAACAAGAGATTTATACCAAAGCAGAACTTATACAAATTGCTGGTTGGGGACTGTGAAATCTTTCATTTAAAAAACAAACTTTTGTAAGCTCTGAAATTGTTGGATGCTGAATTTGTACCTAAGGAACATAATTTTCTTCCTCATTGCTACAGGCTTCTTTCATTTACCTACATATCTATTATTCAAAATAGTAACAAATTATTCTGAGTTATTCTGAGTTATTTGGAGTTATTAGAAGTTAGATTCTATACTGACTGCAGCAGAAGCTCACCCAGATTACAAAGAGGTGTGCATGTGAAGATGCCACGGATTGAATTTACCCTCTACATTCCATTATAAACTTACTCCAAAAGGCACATTCTCCAGGATGAGTGCTGAAGGGACTCAGTGTTTTCAGATCTGGTTTCTTTGAAGCAGAGGGTGGATAAAGTCAAAGGTAATATGTAGTTAGAAAGAGCAGAACCCCTAATCACTGGATTTTTTCTGAGATCAAGTTTTATCATTTCAGTTGCTTTGACCTATCAGCAGAAGATGGTTTCTTGCTTATGTGAGCAAACTCTCTGAAGTTCCCCCCTTTTGCAAGGGAGGCATCATAGCACTGTGCATAAGCTGACCTGCTCCCTGCCATCCCTCAGATCACTGGTTCAAGACTCGCTACAAGCTCAAGACTTATCCTCTATCATCATAAAGTGATGCCCTTCCCCTCAAAGCCAAGGCACATTAAAGTTTCTTAGAGTAGTCAAGTTATTTTTGGCATCTGAGACAGAAAATTCTCAAAGCATAAGATGTATGAAGGTGAACAGATTGATGCTTGATCCAGACAAGACAGAGATTTCTTGGTAAGTTGAGAGATAAACCAGGCATTAAGGATACAGTCTGAGCTAGGTTACGCTCTTCCTGAAGATGCAGGTTTGCCATCAGGGTGTTCTCTTAGACTCTTCCTTGAATCTGAAGGCCCAGGTTTCTATGGTGACCATGAGTGCTTCTGCACATTGAAAGTTAGTGTGCCAACTATCCCTATACCCAGTAAAAGATAAATCTGGCCATGGTGACATATACTTTACATACATCTCATTTTGATTACTGTAAGACACTCTGGCTGACATTCTCTTAGCTAGTTCTAACTACAGTAGATCCATTCAATCAATTATTGAATGGTGAGTCAATACATAGATAAATCCAATTAATTCAATGGGTCTACTTTAGTCAAGACTAAAAGAGGACTTAGGTTTCTATGTGGGGTGGCATTTGAAGAGTGTTCAAAAACTTCATTGGATACAAAGAGCTGCATCCAGTTTGTTAACTGAGGCTGGTTACAGGGATGATACAGCTCCGCTGATCCAACTGCTCCACTGGCTATCAGTTTGTTTCCAGGCACAATAGAAAGTACTGGTTATGACCTATAAAGCCTTATATGGTTCACATCCAGACTATCTCACAGACTGTATCTCCCCCTGATAAGCCTACTTGGACCCTGACATACTCAGGAGGGAGCCTTCTTCTAGTTCTACCACCATCACAGACATGACTAGATAGAATATGCAACAGGACCTTTTCAGTGATTGTCCCCAGTATCTGGAACTTCTTTCCTAGGGAGGTAAAGATCTTCCTTGCTGTCCTTCTGTCTGCAGGCAAGGACCTTTTTATTCCAACAAGATTTGAGAAGAACATTTTCAAAGAAAGGGCTTTAAAGGGAGTGCTTACTTTTTTTTCTGTGCAGAAGAAAGCATGCTGTGCCCAGAAAAACAATGCTGTTTACTGCACAGAAAATGCTGTTTACTGTGGAGAGAAAAAAGAAAGCTGTTTTCTGCAGAGAAAAAAAAAAGGCATTTTTTGCATAGAGTAAGCCCCAAACTGTTAAGATACTCACCAGTCCAATTTTTTCTTACCAGGGTTTCCCAGTACTTAAGAAATACATTTCTAGCCTTTAGAAAGATATTCAAATACTCTTTCCTTCCCTAGGAACAACACAGGTGGTAGAGGTTAGAAGGGATGACTGAAGCTTGTGGGGAAAGGGAAGGAGTAACAAAAGCAGATGTTGTAAATTTACTCCCATCTCCCAATTGGCCAGGTATATGTTTTTTCCCCTTTAAAGTGACACACATTGCCATAGTCCAAAGTAACTTTATTACTTCATTATAATAAGCAGAGGCTCTCCTGATGTTAATCTTCCCACCATCTCTGAGCCATCAGCCTTACAGTACATGCCTAACTATTTATGTAACAGCATAACAGTGACTTTCAATTGTAATGTTTATCCAGCATGCTGCATGGTTAAAGAAAGCACCCAAAGCACGTACACTTCTATGGGTACAGAGTAAGTATATCGTAAATAAAACTAAGTAAGAGTCATTTTGCTTTTCAAGATTTAAAAACAATTGAAAGTGCTGCCGTCTGTGTTCTCTTTCCCTTTCTCTTGTCTAAAAAGCAAGAAGGTAGGGGAGCAAAAAGAAGAAACGTGGTAGCACCTTTGAGACTAACTGGTTTCTCTCTCTCTCTCTCTCTCTCTTTTTTTTTTTTTGTGGATATAAACCCACTTCTTCAGATGCAGTACAGAGTAATATTAATGCCTTACGTTATAAAGCATATTTATACAGTTGTGGGAATGGGATAGAATGTAATAGGATCCAGAAAGATGCAAATCTTGACCCTTGCTCTAAATTTTCAGAGGGGTAGACAAGGTGATACAGGTGTTTCAGATCTTTACAGTTTTTGGCTAGTGTGGTGGTGTGAAAGGAATAAATCTGCTTACCAGAAATCTGTTTCCCTGGGTTTAAAACTCTGAGAAGATTCCTGCAATAGTGAGGGTTCTTGTATTAATATAGGCAGTGCGCCATGAAGCCACTGTCTTTGTTCATATCTCTGATAATTGATTGGAATTTGTAAACACAATTCAATTCAACTGTTTCTCTTTCTAGTCTCCCTTTGTAATTTCCTTGTTTAAAGACTGTGACCTGTAAATCCCTTACTGTATGCCCAGAAAGGCTGAAATATTCTACAACTGGTTTTTGGGTACTGTCATTTCTGTCAGATTTTTGTTCATTTTATCCTCTTCTGTAGAAACTATCCTGTTTGTCCAATGTGGAGTGTAGAGGGGCATTCCTTGCATAGGATGGTATATAGCACATTGAAGGCAGAGCAAGTAAATGTGCCCTTAACATTTGAGTAATCTTATTGACTCTTGCAATATTGCTACTAGAGAAAATGTGATGACAGAGCATCTGGGTTTGTGGCAGGGTTACCTCCCATGTTATGTATCCTGTTGGAAGTGAATAGTTGTTTGAGATTTGGAGGCTGTTCATAGACCAATAATGGCCTGCCTCCAGAAAATTCTGAGAGAGCTGTGTTATTCTCCAGAATTTGTTGCAGCTGTTATTTCTCCTGCCTGTTATCCTCTCCACTCTTCTCTTTTTGTGTGATGGCATACTTTCCCTTTAAGTAAAGTTGTGAGCTGCTGCCACCACTGCACATACACAGTTTTAACTCACTGAAATTTAACCAGTTGTAAAGTTTTATTTGCCAGTGCTACAAGTGCTCAGGGAAGGACACAAATTTAAATAAAGTAAACGTTCTCTTACCATTACTCATGTGAGATAAAATGCAATGCTGCTGGAGGTTTCTTGAAGCTCATCCCACACTACCCAATTCTTCAGTTGGTCTTCTATGGCCATTTCCACACTAGCTTGTTATAGCGCTATGATTCCACTTCCAACATCCTATGGAGTCCTGGGGTTTGCAGTTTCGGGAGGGGCTGGCTGGCCCCTCCTGAAACTGCAAGCCCCAGGATTCCATAGGATATTGCAAGTGGAATCATAGCGCTATAACAGGCTAGTGCGGAAATGGCCTATGTCAAACACTAGTCTTTCACTATTGCTATTTGTATCACCAAAGCATCTATAGAAAAAAGATCAAAAAGAATGGGGTGAAATGCAATGACTCCAACCCTGCTTCTAGCAAACAGATAAGCAGTGGGAAACTTGGGTGGGTCCAGTGACCAAATCAGAGAGATAGTGATATAGAGTTCTGTGGACGGTTAGATATTCTGGAGGGTATAGTGCTTATCTATGAGAATGGAAGAGGCATGGAGGATAACACAAAAGACTTTTCTAGTCCAGCATTTTGTTCCCACGGTGGATAGCCAGTTGTTATAGAAATGCTGCAAGCAGGGAATTAGTGCAACTTTTGCTCAAGTTCCCCTTTGACTGGTATACAGAGATATACCACTTCTAACAGAGAGGTGATAAACAGACATCATGACTAGTCATGATTATAACATTATCATTTACCACCAGACTGATAACCTATGTTTGATTTCTTTGGGAACTGGGTCTCTGAAAGCTTATTGCATTTTATACCTTCACCTGTGAAACATACAGGTTGCATGTGTAGGTGGAGATATATTTTAAAGTGGTGTTATTTACCCAACGTTGCCCAGGATTTTATTTTCTCGTAGATAATACCTGTTAGAAATACCTTAGAAATTACCTTACTTTAGGAATTAGAAGCAGATTTGAGATCCTGTGTCTGTAGTTCCCAAAACCATCTTGTCCAGTAGCTGTAACTTTTCCCCATATTTCCCAATCCAATCTGTATTCAGAGTTATTAACATACAGAGGTTGGGTTCCTGAGGGAATACACTACTCTCCATAGCCACTAGCCTATTCAAGACAGACACAGTTGACTGAGGCCAAGAGCTCTCAGCTGAGAATTCAAGAGGCCTCTCCATAGAATCTTCACAGCCAGCCAATCATATGAGGTCTTCTTGCCTCACACAGCCAATCATATGAGGTCTTCTTGCCTCACACAGCCAATCGTATGAGGTCTTTGCTTGCCTGACACAGACAAACAAACTCACAGACAAACTTTGACTTTTATATAGTAGATATTCAGATGGCCAAAGTCCACTGCTCCATCTCTAGAGAGACAACCCTAAGAAGTATACAGTTAGCTCTTTGTGCCTTTTAAGGATGTAAATATTTGACTATTTTATATTTGCATGTGAAGACAAATCATTACCATAATTTCCTCTCTACCAAGGGAGTTTCTGTGAAGTTCTCACCTGATAGTCATACTTCCTGATGTGTTTTGGGAAACTGTTCTGCACAGAAATACATGTGTAGTTTTTTCATGAAAATGTACATATAAAACCCACTCTTTCTATCCACTGTTTCCTACCTAAGACTGCTATTTTTTTTCTTCAAAAAGTGGCAACTTTTCACAAAGAAACCTATGTGGTTATCTGAAAAGTGTTTCTTCGTTTCATTGAAAAATCTGCTTTTCGGAAAAAACTTACATTTTTACACACAAAGCACTGTTTCCAGACACCACTTTTTTGAGCGTGTGCAAATCTGACTGCCACTGCCTGATATGGAACTTGGATGGAGGATGCTGGGATATGAAGTACAAAAAGTAACTTTTCCAAAATCTGAGGGTGAAGCATGTCTCTCTACTCACTATGCATAGAAGTTTAATATTGAAGTAACTGTGTGGATTGGCTCACAAATTGCAAACACATTTGTGTGTGTTAGCTTTCCAACATGTTGAATAGCCTCATGTTGCTTCAAAGTGTGTAAGACTTTTGATGGTGGTGGTGGGGAAATACTCCCCTTGGAAATGGAAGTGATTACAAGGTTATTTCCATTTCTTAAAATAATGGTATTTTTGGCTAAAACAAAACAGAAGTTGCATATCTCATTTTAGAGGTGAATCTTATGACTTGAAGCTTCTGGAGATGAAATTCTCCCCCTGCTTTTTTTTTTTTACATACACACACATGGCCTGGAGGCTGCATGTGGCCCTCAGCCCATATGTTTCACATTCCTCATTCATATAATGCCTTTCCTCCACTAATCACAGTGCAGTGAATATGGCTAACACCCCCTCCACTTTATCCTCACACACCCCCATGAAGTAGGCCAGGCTAAAAGACTGGTCCAAGGATCTTCACTAGGTTTTGTGGCTCAGTGGAGACTTGAACCAGGCTCTTGTAAATATAGGTCCAACACTAACTGTTACATTGTCCTGGTTCGCAACTTTTTTGTTTCTTCTTTTACATGTACCTTGGTCCATTATTGTTGCTGTTACTGTGACTGGCAAAGCACGTCTTGTATGGAACAGGTGTTCTCAGAGCAAAAATTCTCATAATCTAATATGATTTTTGTGCATGCCGATCAGACAGAGAATGGTGATAGATATGAATATTTATAAAGGTATGCATGCCACAGGGAAGTAAGGGGTGAAATGTTGATTTGTATCTGTGTGAACAATTCTAAAAGCCTGGAAAGAAATAAAGTGATGGATTTGACCACTAGTGGTACAAGAAAGGTATTTTGGTTTTCAATGTCACTATGATTTTTATCAGTTTTAAAGATCAATTTTGTAATCTGCCCATGGCATGTATAGAGTCAGAAAAACAGTATGAAAGGCAGCTTGGTATAACAGAATGAATGTACAACATTTCTAAGGTCTAATGCTGTGTGACACCAAGAGTTTGTGTGGCTTTGGGCAAGCTCCTTAAAAAAGACACATCAGCTCAGTTCAGACCAAGAGAGAAGTAAAAGTAGGCTAAACAAACACTCACACGTACACACACACAAAATAACCCCTTGGATTTATAAAACCTTGGTTTGATAGAAAGAAACTTTCCTCAAGATTTATTTATTAATTATTTATTTATTTATTTATTTATTTATTATTTATTTATTTATTTATAAAAATAAATAAAAATAAATAAAATTAACTGGCTATGGTAGATAATGGCTAGAAAGCCACGGACAGGAAAATGATAGAATTGTAGAGCTGAAATGTCTTCAAACCACCTCATGTCAGTGAGGGAAATCCACTGCAATGGCATCAGTAACTGATGGCCAACCATCCTTTGCTTAAAAGCCTCCAAGGAAGGAGTATCCATTTTCTTCTGAGGCAGGGCATTCAACAGAAGACTAGCTGTTACTATTAAGAAGTCCCTCCTATTGTGCAATCGAAACCTACTTTTTTTCTTTTTGTAATTTGAACCCATTCTTATAGGACCTGTGCAACAGAACAGTAGGAAATAACCTTGCTTTATCTTCCACATGACAGCCCCTCATGTATCTGAAGATAGCTATTGTTGGAAAAATACAACATTCTCTCTTCTTTACCCTTGTAGCTAGGACAGGGTTAATTTCTTTTCTGGCCTCTCAACTGTTAGTCTGTGTATATATTGAAAATTATTGGATGTGGCATCCAGACCTTATACTCTGCTGTCTGTGATTGGCTTAGCTTTGAAGGCCATGCCTCTCACTCTCTTAACTAAGAACACAACACACTAAGGC
Source organism: Iguana delicatissima (assembly GCA_948472985.1). Taxonomy (NCBI): domain Eukaryota; kingdom Metazoa; phylum Chordata; class Lepidosauria; order Squamata; family Iguanidae; genus Iguana; species Iguana delicatissima. Next base: position 67,634 of record CAOKZL010002799.1, on the reverse strand, counting down.
CATTTCCTCATGAGTCTGTTATAAGTGTGATGATTCTACTTTCAACCTCCTATGGAATCCTGGGGTTTGCAGTTTTGGGAGGGGCTGAGCAGCCCCTCCTGAAACTGCAAACCCCAGGATTCCATAAGAGGTTGAAAGTGGAATCATTGCGCTATAACAGTCTCATGCGGAAATGGCCTAAGTTAACTGCCCTTCTAACTGCCAACTGTTCTCTGCTGACTTCTCCTCTGTGCTAAGCATATCTCTCAACTAATTAGTTGGTGAGCTTAAATGAGGACATTATTTTTCTTCAAATACTTTTCTTAAATAGTTAGGATCAAATTTCTTCAATGGATTTATCATCATAAAGTTTGTTAGTAAATGTTTTATGTTTGAAATCTGCTGTCTACCTTGTCTGCTTCAAGTCAGCCATCATTATAAGAAGCCACACTGAACCTGGGAAATGCCTTAACTCTGCTGATACAAACTGATTCTTAATAGTTTTAGTTTTATAGAGTTCCCACAAGACTAATACTCTGGGTAACTCTCTCAACTCCCAACAGCTGTCTTAGTACTTTTCACTCTTCGCTAGGCTGAACATACATAAATTCATCAACCATTCCTCATATCTCTTGGTTTTCAGACCCTTTCCCACCTTAGTTGCTTTCCACTGGACATGTGCCAGCTTGATGATACCATTTTTAAACTAGTGGCCAGAAGACAATACTCCAAGTGAGGTCTGGCCAAAGAATAATGCTGTTGTTGCATGCTTTCAAGCCATTTCTGAATTATGGTGACCCTAGAGCAAACCTGTAACAACGTTTTCTTGGCAAAATTTGTTCAGAGGAGTTTTGCTATTGCTTTCTGCTGAGGCTGAGAGAGCATGACTTGCCCAAGATCATCCAATGAGTTTCCATGGACAAGCAGGGATTTAACCCTGGTCTCCAAAACTCCCAGTCCAAAATTCAGAGCACTGCACTGCACTGGCTCCAAAAAAAGAACACAGTGGTCTTATTACTCCACTTGATCTGGATATTGTATATTTCTGTTTATGCAGAAGCTTCTTTCTCTTTTCCTTCCTTCCTTCATGCTGCTGTATCAGTGTTTACTCAGTGTTAGCTCATGTTCTATAAGTACTAATCTCCCATTTTCACATAAACTACTGCCAATCCTGAATCACTCATTCTGTATTTGCATCTGATGGTAGCACGACACTGAGTGAGTGGTGGGAGTCTTTATGGACCAAATGCTTGGTTAGTTTCTTAATTTTGATGAAGTTAATCTCACTCTGCATATATAGAATAATAATCTCCTACACTCTGAGGCTCCACTCTGTTCTTTAGACTGTGTTGTGCAACATAAGGGGGGGGGATACTTTGCTACAATTTTCCTTTCAGATAGGCAAACTTTATAGTAAGGGTAGAGGTTCCTTTGGACCCGCAAAGATTTTGACTGCAACTCCCATTAACTTATCTCAGATTGGCTAGTGGCCAGGGATAACAGCCACTGTAGCTCAGAATATCTGGAGGGCTAAAAATCCCCACATCTGCTTGTCACTAATGCTGCTTGGATCTAGATACTTAGAGTTATCAGTTTTGGAGCCTATGGTCATAGGAATAATGGGAAATATTCTGTATGAATTCCAGAGATGCTCAGGGATGTACTAGAAACATGAGTAAATCTCACAACAATACAATCCTATACTGAAGCAACACAAAGGGAATTTTGCATTGCCTGCAAGAAACATTTAACGGCCATTTGGGTGAACTTTACTAGTTACTTTTTAGGCTTAAATGTGGGGTAGATTCAAACACTTATTTGAATTACATTCAAGATTCTGGGCTTACATTTATGTCTCACTATTTGAGGGGCCATCTCTACTGGCTTCCATACACTCAGCTTACACACAGCTTTAAGAACTAGTGCAGATCTCTTTTGCCAGTTAGGTTGGTTCTTAGCTCTTAGACTGGTTTTCTTTTCAAAAGAAGAACTATTATCTGTTGAGAGTGGGCAAATATGAGATTTTGGCCTGTTAAAACAGTAACGTATATTCAGACAGGCTTTTTAGGGTTAATACACCATCTGTGTGGTGTTTGCTGCTGTTTATCACTCCTCTCAATCATATTATGAGAGGTTTTAGACCACAGGTGTAATTTTAGGTTGCTTTCTGCCTTAAGAATCACCATACTGACATGTAGGTTCTTTCCTGACCAAATGCATAAGCCTCAGTTACATTTTCCAAATATCTGATATGTATTATAGGGATGTGAAGATACAGGGACTTGTCATCACAGCTAAAGAGTCTCTCTTTGTCACACTGGACAAGTATGTAAAATGCTATCTGATCAACCAAAACATTTAAACCAGTTTACACTAGTGAATAAAGGTCAGACAGGGACTAGCTTGTTGCCCTAATCCCCAAATCCCAGACAGAATGCTGGACAATCCATGATACATTCAGATAGACCTACTTGTACTTAATAATGCAGCTTGGTTCCAGTTGTAGTTGCAGACTGTGATGGGATTATGTTAGCTGCAGTGCAAATCAGATGGTTTAAGTGGATTATGATTTCTTGGCATACAGCATCACTCTGAAATATGGTGGGACAGATGAGAGCAAAAGGAATGTACAGAAGAAGCTGTTGACAAAAAAGCTGTTCTATTGGTAATTTCTTTTTCTTCTCTTCCCATTCTCTTCCCTTTCTTTTCCTTTTTTAAAAATACCACTTGGGAAAGCCAGAAACATATCTAGCAGCATCCCTATCCAGAAATCAGTGGGTGTGTTTAAATACTGCGGAGGTATGAACTGTGGCTCTGCTTTACCTACCAGAGCCCCAGGTGTCTGTATCTGCATAGAAGGATGCAGAAATGGTTAGACATTCCTATGACAACTGCAAGGTCACCAACAGTATTTTAAAAGGAGGTGTAAACCAAGAAAGTAACTCTTGACTTATTTCATTTTCACATATGAAAACAAACAACAACCACAAACAGAAAGGTTTCCTTTCCATTAGATAAGATTATGACTTTTTGAAGATTTTTCAATGCTCTTTTTTGCATTCCAGGATATTTTTTTTGTGTGAAAATTTTGCTTAAGCAAAAAACATATTTTGTGAACACATTTTTTTTTGCATAAACATTGTTTTATCTTGTGCAAACGCAACACTATTTTGTGCAGAGATATATTCTGCATGAAATAAATATTATATGCAAAAATTAGTTTGTTTTGAAAAAAAAGCCCTCAGATGCAAACAAATCAGTGAAAATAAATCATAACATATTGAAATATCACCACCACCATCGTTATACTCTGTCATTTTCCCAAGATTGAAACGTGAAGCATCTTGAAAATTCAAATGATTACAATATATTAAAAACATATAAAAAGTCAAGATTAAAACAGAACCTTTTAACAATATTAAAATAATTTACAATATACACTTGAAAAGGATTGAAAGCAGCTAAAACAGTACAACTGAAAACAGTACTTATTCATATCAATGCACCTTTTTGGGGGGAGGGGAGAATGATGTTGTCTGAGAATATTCTTTACATCCGTACTGCAAGCAAAGTTTACCGTACCATTACACATAGTAATATGGTTTCTTCAGGCAGCAGATTTTTTGTGTCACTAAAGTGCAGCAAATTACTAATTATTATTTTATTTTTAGTGTCAGATATAGGGAAAGGTAACTGAAGGATCTTCTGCCCCATCTGCCATAGTTATTTGGCTAGTTTGGGTAGTATGTGTGACACTGTAGGTTTATTTCCAGTCTTAAGTTGACTTCCAGCCTTGCAAGACTGGAAATTCCCTCCCAGTGCTTTTACTAGGGTTCTTGCCAGCCTTCCAAAGCTGACTTCCACGCATGGAATGACTGGGAATCTCTCCAACTCTATCAGGTATGCTGCCACCACCCCCCTGAATTAAGAATCATTTGGACAGGACAGGAGGGACCCTGCCCAATCTCTAAGCATAAGGAACTTCCACCTCCCCCTTCCCCTGAGTGAGAGGTCCTATGTAGCGTGTGCCAACCCTGGCGTGGAAATGGAGAGAAACGGAGGTTTATAAAAGTGTTTTAATCAAGGCATGCAAATAAACAATATCACACTTGGGAGACCCCTTCTCCCAGGTACACTTAGTTACAAGAATTTACAAAACAGATATAACAGCACAGATACATTCTTAAGATCAGCCAATTCCCAAAATAACAACATCCCTAACGTGTCTAACTACTTATTTCTAGTTACTCACAATTAGGTTATAGGCGTAGATGGTCTAAAGGAGAGAGGGGTCCAGGAGACACGGCATGCTGCCAGCTCCACTGGCCCAGCGCTCTCTCTGGCTCTCTCTGTATCTGTGTCTCTCTCTCTGGCCACATGGCCTCTCAGAAGTTTTATTTTCCTCCTTGGAAGGATCTGGAAGCATCTCCAAGATGCCTACCTCTTTTCCTTTTGGTTGGTCAATTCTCACCGTGTGACCTGTGATGCTGACCCTTTCCTTTTGATTGGTCAACTCTCACCCTGTGACCCTTGATGTAATCCTAACATCTCATTAACCCTTGGTTTACCTGAAGAGGGAAGTATCTCCCTTTGATAAGCCTAGATAATGGGAAACCCCATTATCACAGTATGCAACTTGACTTGAGTGACTGAAAGGCATCATTTGCTGTTCTGCCTCACTCAGCTAAATGTCTCCATCCATCTTTCGTTGGAAAACAACTTTTAAAGTAGAAAATACTTGGGTGGAAATTGAGGTTCTTCAAAATTATGGAAGCCTGCAACAAGTCAACTACTACTAGCAAGAGCTGCCATTCAAATTGCACCCCTCGTGAACTTGGAAAGTCCCTCCTCAGGCAAAATAAAATAGCCAAAAAAGTTTCAATTAAACTAGTGATATTTTTCAGTGGATGTCTTTGCATTTCTAAAGATATTCAAGGAGAAATTGGACATTTTTCCTCAGGCAAGACACATGAGTAATTTTGAAAGGAAGGCAAAAGATTTTTCATAAGGCCAGTGGAAATTCTTAGGGGATAACATAACTCCTTCCACACACTGAAGGAATATGTGAAAGGATCTGAATGGATTATCCTACTCAACTGAGGTTGTTGCATGCCAGCCCCATGAGTCCCTGGTGAATATCCATTTGAGGTTTATCAGAAAGAGTTCTCAGAAACTTTCTCTTTATGCAGGAGCTCTTCATGCATACATATGTCTCTGTGTTCCAATAACTCTTTCTGAGAAATGTGAAATGGATACTTGTTAGGCAGTGTTGTAGCAGTGGGCAATGGCAAGGGTTGGCAAGGTTAGCTCTTGTCACTCTGACACCTCTGTTCATTTTGTTCCACATGTTTGTTTATCTCTCTCTTGAGAATGATTGCCACATAGTTAACCTGTAGTAGTTTAAGGACATCAGCTTTAGTGACATGTCTTCATGAGAAGAACTTCACAAGAAGAAGGAAGATTAGTTTGGGGTAGGAATACAAACATTCCTCTGTCTCAATTTCCTTGTGTATCTGTCTTTGTTTCAAATTAGGTTGAAAGTCTTCATTTTTTTTTCTTATATGTTTCATAATATAACACTTTTAAGCTTATTTTTCTTAATATATGACCTTTAAAAAATGTATTTTCACATTGAGTGTTATGGTCCTGCCAGAGGACTTTTCCAACAAGGATCACTGAGCCTCCAAAACCTAAGAGTGGTGTGGAGTTCTCTCTGCAGACCAAGGCCATTTTAAAATTGATGGTGTTCTTTTATTTATTTATTTTGGAAGGAAGATAAAAGAACGGAGGCTGAATTACAAATTAATTCAGATACTACTAGAGCATTTGGCTTTGGAGTTCTGAAACAGAGGGTACTGATGCACCAGAGAATGGCCAACTGAATGGAGAGAGAAATCAAAATTACCAACAATCCCACATGCCTTGAGTTGTTTCCAGTAGTAGTGGAAAAGAGCTGTCTGACTTCACAGTTTCATCTCCACAATTCCAGCTTCAGACTTCACACACTGTTTTTTGTGTGACAATGTGGCAGCAAAATATGTCGGTATTTGTTAATGCTAGACCTGAGTGCATTTGCTATGGACCTTTACAATGTTTACAGGATAGCATCCTTTTCTTTGTTTGTCATGTTCTTGGTATCGCTAATGGAATTACTGTTGCTCTGTTTCTGCAAATTGATGCAGTGGTTTCACCAGCTGGTTCCAGAAGCCAAAGGCAATGTGGGAGCCATGCCACTGGAGGGATAAAGCTCAAAGAGCAATAACTTTGGCTCTTGTTCCCAGCACAAAAAGGAGCTATGATTGAGCGGGGAAAGAACTGGATGATTTTAGACAGCAAGTAGGACTCCCTAAGCTTTGGCCTATTCTAGTTCATCACCTCAGGCAATTTGCTGTTTCCCTCAGATTAAAAGCACTGCTTGCACATTCTGTTAGAGGACAGCTTACTGCATTTGTATTTATGGCTAAAGGCACAGGGCTATGATGATTGTTCTGGTGATTTTTGACTTCACAAAATGGTTGAAGATTGGACTAGGGTGTTATACCTTTGTGTGGATAATAGAGTATCTTTTTGACCCATGATAATGAGAGTTTTGAATCATGTGTGTAACATGATTTGAGGATGGATATGAATGTGCCTTGTTTTACGTTGCTTCTGGTTTTGCAATTTTTAAAGTCTTTTTCATAATAATGAATTAGTAGTGGCTATAAAAGGTGACTCTTCCAGTAAATCATTAGCATTTTAGGACCTGTGTTTCTTGGAGAGAGATGTTCTGGTTAGGGTTAGGGCAACATTCAAAGACTGACTAGCCTTGAATTAGGACATTGAGTAAGGCACATTGAACTAGACACGCATACTGAGGCTGGACTTTGCCTTGTTGAAGCTATAAAGGATTATATTGTTAGTAGATGACTGGGGAAAGGGCCTTATTTGCTTATCAATATCATGGTCCCTTCATTAAATATCACTTTTGGGATCTAACTTACAAGACACTCAAGACTGGTTGGGAAGGTCACAGATTTGGTTCTTATTCCTTTACAATTGGGGCATTTACACTACCGCTGCTGTGTCTAATGTCATTATGGGGGCGGGGGGGTTGGGAGGTGGTGTCATAATGGTTATAAAGTGTATATTTGCCCTTTGCAGATTTGATTGTTTAAATAAATGTTGATGCTCTTAGTGTTGTTTTTAATTCTAGGCATTGGGGTCCTGGTCATTCAGAGCCACATGTTGATCTCTGACCATAATATTGTTTTTTGGGCAGCTTGACAGGTACAGACAATGCCCATGGGATCTCAGCTGGGACTCATGAAGCTGAAAAGTTTGAATGGTTTGGCAGGTGGAGGATGTGAAGGAAATGCTTCCTTCCATTACTGTGAGGGAAAGGTTTGTTTTCTTTCTAGTTTCTTGTTACTCCACTTGGATGCAAATGGTTTGAGTGTCTTAAAAGGGAAAGTGTTTATTTTGCAGGTACTGGAAAATATGCAGAGAAGGAGGCAATGGCTTACTGTGCAACTGATCTGGCCAGTTATTTTGTCACAAAGGGTGAAGATGGAGGAAGAGGATTCCGGATGTCTGAATGTGTATCTTCTATTTACACACACACACACACACACACACACACTCACCTGAAAAAATATTAAATATTTATCATAGGAATTGTGGGAGCAATGGAAATATCATAAAATTGGAGTATCAATTGAGAAAGCTGAAGAGCTAATACAGGTCTTTAGCCGATGACCAAATCTATAGATCACTTCAGAACTCCTTTGCGGATTCAGTGTACAACCAAGGTGGGAATCTTGTGGTCGTCTAGATGTTATTGAGCTATCACTCTTAGCATTTCTCATCATTGGATTTGCTGGCAAAGGCTGCTGATAGTTACAGTTCAGTGACATCCACAGGGCTCCACGGCTTCTGCCTCAAGTGACAGGCATGTAACAGGCTTATAAGGACTTCTTTTATGTTTTTCATTCTGGTCCTTAAAATGTAACCCTAGCAGCTTCAGGAATGGGAACAATCAGGAGCTGGAGGGAAAATTTCCAGCTTTTCTTTCCTGTGCATTCAGATGTTGAATCCAAAGTTCATTCTATCACCAATGTAAAGACATTTACCAGTTTGAAGAAATTCTTATGGACACAGAAATAACATGAAATTTAAAGCAATCTCCACTGTTCAAATTCAATGGTCACAGCTATTTCCAGCAAGGAGAGGACCATGCTGTACTCACCTGTCATATCCTTGTTAAAGAGGAGGAACGTTCAGTGGAAAGGGGTGGTAACCTTGATGCACTGCACCTGTCATTTAATAATCTGCTATATAAAAGTCAAAGTTTGTGAGTGATCTTGTCTGTCTGTGTCAGGCAGGTGCAGACCTCATATAATTGGCTGTGTGAGGCAAGAAGACTTCATATGATTGGCTGGCTGTGAAGGCTGTATGGAATCCTGGGGTTGGCAGTTCAGGGAGGGGCCTTTAGAATTCTTAACCAGAGAGTTCTGAATAGACTGGGTCACTATGGAGACAAGGCCTAGCACCAAGTCCCTCACGAACCCAACCTCTGAATATAGACTGGATTGGGGAATATGGGCAAAAGTTACAGCTACTGAACAACACAGTCTGGGAATTAGAGACACAGGATCTCAAATCTGTATATTTCAACCACATCTAACTCCTAAAGAAAGGTAAGACAATTCCTAAGGTATTTCTAACAAGTGTTACCTATTAAGTGTTAAAATAAAATCCTGGGCAATGCTGGGTAAATACGCTAATCTAATATATGAAAGTCAAAATTTGTGAGTTTGTCTATGGCCCTTTCCACACCAGGCAATTAGAACGGGGCAGTGCGTCCTCTGACAGAGGTCATCTGCACCTTGGAGTGGACTAGGAGTGGACTATTTACCGGAGGTCTGCACCTCAGTTCACTCCAAAATGACCCCAAGTGGTCCTCCAGCATGTTTTCTAAAGACCACAAGAAACAGGTCTTTATTTTCCTGGAATATGCCATTGCGTTCCTGCTCCCTTGTGCAGATTCGCAGGCTCGCACCAATGTGAGCCTGCGATCTGCGAAGGGCAAGCTTTTGGCATGGTGAACTTAGCGGTTGGTCAGGATCCATGACCAACTGGAAGCCACCATTTTGGAAGCCAGAAGCTGCCATTTTGGAAGCCGGAGCAGTGCGGATCTATAGACCTCTCACTGTTCCAATTTGCCCTGGACCAAGGAGGAGCCCTGCGGAAGGGCTTCAGGGACAGTCCACGTTGCTTTGGACCCCAGAAGAAGTGGTAGGTAACAGCACAGAGCGATTCCTTCGCCTCGTGCAGAAAGGGCCTATGTCAGGCAGGTGAAAACTTCATATGATTGGCTATGTAAGGTGAAAAGACCTCATATGATTGGCTGCCTGTGAAGATTCCATAGAATCCTGGGGTTGGTAGTTTAGGGAAGGGCCTTTAGAATTCTCAGCCAGAGAGCTCTTGGGCCTCAGGCTGGTTGCTATGGAGATGAGGCCTAGCAGCAAGGAGAAGCCAGTATATTCCCCACAGAAACTGAACCTCTGTATGCTGACAACTCTGAATACAGATTGGATTGAGGACTATGGGGAAAAGTTACAGTTACTGGACATGGCAGTCTGGGGAATTACAGACACAGGATATCAAATCGGTGTATTTGAAGTGCATCTAATTCTTAAGGTAAGGAAAGGTAATTCCTAAAGTATTTCTAACAAGTATTACCTATGAGAAAATAAAATCTCAGGCAATGCTGGGTAAATATGCTAGTAATGGATAAAACCTTAGGGTTTAAGAAATAATCATCCAAAACTCTGATGCCTGAATGGATGAAACTCTGTTTCTCCCCACCTCTCCCTCTCAAAATCATCCAAAACTCTGGGCCTGAATGGATGAAACTCTGGCCCTTTCCGCACGAAGTGAGGGAATTGTTCCGTGCCCTTGCCTACTGCTTCTTCTGAGGTCTGAAGCAACGTGGACTGTCCCTGAAGCCCTTCTGCAGGGCTCCTCCGTGGTCCAGAGCGAATCGGAGTAGTGCGAGATCTGTAGATCCGCGCTGCTCCGGCTTCCAAAATGGTGGCTTCCAGCTTCCAAAATGGTGGCTTCCAGCTTCTAAAATGGCAGCTTCTGGTTGGTCATGGGTCCTGACCAACCACTGAAGCTCGCCACACCTAAAACCCGCCCTCCACAGATCGCAGGCTCACATTGGTGCGATCCTGCGAATCTGCACAAGGGAGCAATGATGCGTTCCAGGAAAATAAAGACCTGTTTTTTCCAGTCTTTCAAAAACATGCTGGAGGACCACTTGGGGTTGTCTTGGAGTGGACTGAGGTGTGGATCTCTGGTAAGTAGTCTGCTACTAGTCTGCTCCAAGGTGTAGACGACCTCCGTGCGAGGACGCACTGCCCCCTTCTAATTGCCTGGTGTGGAAAGGGACTCTGTCTCTCCCCACTTCTCCCTCGAAACCACATTATGAAAGATGTGTGGGAGCAGTTCATGGGAAAATGGTTCCTGCATTGTTAGGATAATGTTTAATGTGTCCTCAACCCCATATGTGGTCCAGAGCAGAAACTTTTGATCAAAAAGGGGACAAAGACCTTCAACAAATCTCTCCAAATTTCAAGGTGTTTCATTTGGCTAATGACCACATTTCTTCCTGATTTCCATAATTTATGATGTTTTCTGAGGACACCTTGGGGAATGTCCAGTATTCTGAACCAATTGATTGTAGTTCAGTCAGTTTAAGATAGTCTTCCTTTGAGTATAATACATTGAAATGTATCAAGGCACCACTTCTTACACTTGGAAACTTATATATTAAAGTAGGATTTATTTTTGTATTTTTGCTGCTCATAGTGCGAAGTTCCCTGCAAGCTGGTCCCTGGAGCTCTGAGTAAAGAATCATGACTTTCACCTCGAATGAAATCTTTTGTCTCTACATTTTATTGTAACATTCTTGCCGTAGCTTTCAAAGAGGATTTATACGATACAAGATGGGTAGCTTCATATTATCCATTTATAGAGCTATTTTTAATTTCCAGACACTATGTGGTTGTACATTTCCTCACCATCATCACAAACAGCACAATAAAAAAATTCTCTCAACAGCCCAGAAATTCTAGGAAGCCACAGGAATATTTTATTTCCATAACTAACTGCTGAGTCCCCTTTTTTAAAAAAAAGAAAAAGAAAAAAAAGAATCAGATAAAGTTAACAAATGTGCCCAGTTGATTGGGGAGCAGCAGTAGAGATGGTTTGAGACCTCTCACAAGACTGCAACAAGAACACTGGCAACAGTGGAGAAATGTTGGATTTGAATAATCCTATGGACTGACATCTTACTTCAGGAAATACTGATTTTCTGCCCAGAATTATATTCCAGGTAACTCAGAGATGGGAACTTTTGACTTTCTAGAAATTTTGGACTACAGTACCCAGAGTTCTTTGCCATTGCACGGGGCTGATAGGAACTATAGACCAAATCAGCTGGAAGACAAAAGTTTCTCCTCTTGAGTTGTAAACTCTAGTATTGTGTGTTTTTACTGTTGGCTTACTTGATAATGTCTGCTAATCTACATTTACAAGGGCGTTGCCTGTCATATTAACTTTTAGCTTAACAGTTAGTGTTCAGTCCCAATTGAAATAAAGCCTAAGTAGGCATAAATGCATTCAATTGTCATAATTTCTTCCATTACTTTTCTGCTGACGCCTTCTTTTTAATGTTTTTACAAACCCTGAAAGTGGGAGGGCACAACAGGGAGTTACAAAATCCCTCTTTGATATAATTATAATGAGGTAAAATTGGGGATGTAGCTGGAGGGGCAAAGTGAGGTCATTGCCGCCAAGTAAGAATACTGATCTCACCTTGAATGTTCCTTAAATCTCCAGTATTGCAGTAATTTTAAACTTCAGTAGAACATTTTGGCCCTTTTCACATGGCATTTTTAAAACGTATTAGGCATGCTCCCCCCCCCCATGAGCGGCCATACCGCATGATGTTCTGATGAACCAGGTGCTATCACGGCCACAGATTGTGCTGATAGCACGTTTTCTTATTTTTCGCTTGAAAGGCAAAAATAACCTCCCTTTCATGCATCGCTCGTGCAACCAGAGGACCTGCAGAGCTGTCATCCAGTGTTCTTCCGGGAAGGACCCAGGAGTCGGCGGGGTGTGGGCAGTCTCTGCTGCCTGACCCTCATGCAGCAACTCCCAGGGGACGCTCCACCCAGCAGCAGGCTGGCTGCTGCCCCCATCGCAGAAGGGAACACTGCATGACACATCGCCGTGACAGGCCACCCCGGGGCTGCGTTGCCACTCACATTCGAGATGACAGCAGCCCCCAGGGTCCGGCCGACTGTGGGGTTTTTTTAAAAAAAAAAATGGCTCTATCGTTAGCACATTAGCACATTACCAATGTAGTATGAAACAGCCTGTTGGCAGGATCTATCGTGCTAACGTTAGCACAATAGTCGACAAAACAATAAAAAAAAAGAAAAACCACTGACCAATTGGGGCGGGGACAGGGCGGGACTTGGGCGTGGCCCAGGATGCTGACATGTGGACAAGGCGCCGGGCAGGGACTGGTGCTCTCTCATGAATGCCCTAACATGTGCAGACTGCAAGGGGCTCTCTACTGGGCCTCTTGTGATATTGGCAATATCATGGGGGCTCTTGTTCGTCGCGCTATCAAGGTAAGGTGCGAAAAGGGCCTTAGAAATACAGTTTTTGACATCCCCAAAAAAGGACCAAGCAGAATCACCTAGGGAATGAGAAAAAAAAAGCAATTATAAGCATTCTAGATGACAGCCAGCATTGTGTAGTGGATTGAGTATTGGTCTAGGATCCAGGAGGCCACTCGACCACAGAAACCCATTGGGTGACCCTAGGGCACATCAATTAGACTATTTCTGCACTACACTGTTATAGTGCAGTTATTCCATTTTCAACATCCTGTGGAATCTGGAATTTGTAGTTTACTGAGGACAAACAGCTCTCTGGCTGAGAATTCTAAATGCCCCTCTCTAAACTGCAAATCCCAGGATTTCATGTTGAGAACGGAATTATAACATTGTAACTGTAGTGCAGAACTGGTCTTAGACTCAAACGAAGGCAATGACAAACCTCATTTGAACAAATCAAAGGAAACGTTGTGATAGGTCCACCATAGGGTGGTCATAAGTCAGAAATGAGTAGAAGGCATGCAACAACAACAATGACAACAATTACAACAACAAGGTACAAATGATATTTCAATGATTTACTCTCCAAAATACTAGAAATGTGGAGAATAAAAGAAAATACCATGTAGGGGCAGGTTTCTTACTGAGGGTGGCAATGCCTTCATTTTGTTCTCCCCATAGGTACAATCCTGAATGCTGTTGCTGAAGTTGATTGAGGTTTTTTTTTTTTTGCTCAACTATGGTATTTTTATTTTGCTCAGCTAGTAGTTCTTAGATCTTTTTGAATGTTAGTGTGCTTATGATTGTAATAAAGGTATTTCAGTGATATCGATAGGTTTTTATTTATATTATAACTCTTTTATTACTTTAAAATGTCAGAAAAGTGAGAGATATTCACCAGGCCCTGATTAATCCATCCACTCTGTCATAAAAACATTTCTTAGATTCCTGAAATCTCCCTCTTTTCTTAGACTGTAACAGCAAGAGCAACAGGAAAAAGAAATAGAAACAGCATCAACAACATTGTGCATAAAATGATCTTTCCTGTTTTGTTTTGTTTTTCATGGATTCACTGTGCCCTGTACTCCATTCCTTTCAAATTCTCATTTAACTAGAACATCTCTAAAAATAATTTTAGAAATGCATCCTACCCCACCAGTGGGAAGATATTTGACTCTTGGGATTTAACCATGTGCAAAGTATTATTAATATTACATTCATTTATATCCCACTTTCCCCCTGATATTGGAATTCAAGGCAGTATGTAGAATATTAAAATATTAAAACCAGAACAGATTAAAACACAAAAATATCAGTTTTACATATGTGTGTGTGCGTGTGTGAGAGAGGGAGGGAGGGAGGGAGGGAGGGAGGGAGGGAGTTAGCATTGTGTAGTGGTTTTAGTGTTGAACTATGACCCTGAAGGCTAGGGTTCGATTCCCCACTTCGCCATGGAAACTCACTTGGATGACTTTGGGCATGTCACACGCTCTCATCCTCAAACACACACACACACACACAGTGATAGGCTTGCCTTAGGGTTGCCAGAAGTAAGAAAATGAATTGAAGGCACACAACAACTGTATGTGTGTGTGTGTGTGTGTCCTATTTTAAAAAGCAATTAAACAATCTATAGAACTAACACCATTTAAAAACTGGTTAAAAGACAGGCTTTTTTAAAAAAAAAAAAAAGCACCAAAAATACACACCATTAAAGGCCAATTGCAATCAGTTCCTAAAAGCCTTTGGAACAGGAGTTTTCACATGCTGGAGCAATGAGAACAAGAAAGGGAGAGAGTTTCAGACTCTGAGATCAGCTACCAAGAAGGCCTTCTCCCTTGTACACAGCAATGTACCTGGGAATGCAGTGGAAATGAGAGAAGTAAGAACTCCAGGCAGATTAAAGAAGTAAAGATAACAATCCCCCTAAGCAAATGTCCCTGACCTGGAATTTATTTATTTTTTTTTAGCTCCAGAGCTGAGTATACAGTCCTTTTACGTAACACACACACACTTCTTGTCCCATCCTCTCTAAAAAACAAAAAACCTATATTTTTATTGGGTCAGTTACATTTATATACCCACCTTTATTCCAATGAGTGCAACTTGTATAGCACTATTTACTTGTGAGGTAATCTCAAGTAAGAGAGGCAGGCAACCAGGTGAGTTTTCTGCCTTAGTAGGGACTTGAACCTGGATTTCCCAAATTCTAGTCCAAACCTCAAGCCATGACGCCCTACCTTGAGACCCTCCAGGAGTCACACAGCATCCCCAAATGTAGGAAAATCAAAAAGGAGTGAAAGTATGCTCTGGTTTTAAAACACACCTATTTTTTTTTTTATTAAATACACATGTAACACGTACACATATACCAACCTCCAAATGTGCAATACAAATTCACATATATAAATTCACAAATACAAAAAAAGAAAAATCCTAAACCCTGAACAAACATTCTATATAATACAATACAGTGCAACACCAACATAAAATACACAATTAAGTTCCCAGTTACCCCCCCTCCCCACCCATCATTGCTGAAACTAATATGCTTCCTTATCTGTAACTTCCTTCTACTCCCTCAAGCGAGATGATTAACCAAAATAGATAAACTTCCACTTTAACAAAGTAATCTTCATCATCGTTGCTTATATCTTATACCTACAACTTAAATATATTATAAAACATTAATCTAAATGTCCATAATGATTGTTTGAACATTCTGAGATAACTTCTCCACTACCTGTTTCACTCTCAAGTCTCACTTTTTATCTACATATACCCTAGATTTCCATTTATGATTCTGAACTTTCCTTCATCGGACCAAAACCCTCTCAGCTTCCTACAAACAAAGCGGGGGGGGGGGAACCAGGAATATTATTTCACATTTACTCAATAAAAGATGCCGCTTTAATTCCCCACTTGTCAATCCATGTTGGCAAAACCATTTTCCATCTCTCAACAACATCTCCTTTCCCACTACCCTCCAAAGATTCCATAATAATATCAGTCTCTGCCATATCATATAATTTAATAAGCCAATCTTCCAATCTTGGACAATGAGGCTCCTTCCATAGCTGGGCATAACATATCCTAGCTGCCAAGATCATAAAGAGGATTATTTTCTTTTTACACTTGTCAATTTGTAATTTTTTTGTCATATTTAATAAATATAATTTAGGGGATAATGAAAATTCAATTTTTAATATCTTCTGAATTTGGTTATGTACCTCTTCCCAATACTTGTTAGCTACATCACATTGCCACCATATATGAAAAAGTGTACCCTTCTGGGTACATTTCCAACAAGCATCCCTTTGATTCTTTTTTATCTTTGCTAACCCGACAGGGGTTAAATACCATCTATGAAATATTTTACAATAATTTTCCCTTAAACTGGCTGGTTTTACTAATTCCCAAGTAGTTGTCTAAGAACTTTCCCATTCTTCCATGGTGATATCTTCCCCCAAATTTTTGGCCCATTTTATCATTGTTTGTTTAACAGTCTCTGTTTCAGTTTCTAACATCAATAGAATATTATATATAGCACTAACTCTATGTTTAACCCCAGGCTTTAATATCACATCAAATTCCCTCTCTCTCATTTCAAAACCTTCTAATTCTCTGTCTTTTTTAAACCTACTGTGCAACTGCATAAATAATAGCCAGTGTGAATGCCATCCTAATTGAAGAAGGTCTTGTTTAGATCTAAATTCAAAACTACCCCGCTGCGTCTTCAGAATATCTTTGTATGTGAGCCAATGACCTGGCTGAAGTATTTCTCTTTGGTAAAAGGCCTCATGGGGTGAAACCCATAAAGGTATTCTTAAATATAATTTCCTCTTATACTTCAGCCAAATTGTAATTAGAGCCCTCCTAAGATAATGATCCCTGAACTCCCTATCTATGGCCTACTTACCATACCATATATAGGCATGCCAGCCAAAATATAAATGTTCCCCCTCTTGATTCAAAATTCGGAAGTTTCTCAAAACTATCCATTCCCTCAACCATTCTAAACCATTTGCGTAATAATATAATCTTAGGTTAGGTAATCCCAGGCCACCTGTTCTCGTACTATCCACCAAGACTTTAAATTTAATTCTAGGTCTCTTCCCATTCCATATAAAATTCCTCAGATCCTGTTCCCATTTTTTAAAGGGTTTATCGTTCAAGATTATTGGGAGATTTTGGAACAAAAAATTTATTTTAGGCAATAAATTCATTTTAATTGCAGCAATTTTACCCAATAAAGAAAGTTGTAACTTTTGCCATTTCCTAAGTTCAGCTTTAATCTCCAACCACAGTTTTTTATAATTGTTATCAAATAAATCCATACTGTTTTTTGTGATATTAATACCTAAATATCTAACTGTCTTTGCAACCATAAAACCTGTTTTATTTATTAACTCTTGCTCCTCCTGAGCATTCATGTTTTTGAAGATCATCTTGGTCTTAATAGTGTTTATTTTATACCCGGAGAAAAAGCCAAAATTTTTTAATTCACCGATTAATAATTCTATACTCAAAGTGGGATCCTCCAAAATAACAGCCAAATGATCAGCATATGCACTGATTTTATATTCTTCTTTATTAATCCTAACTCCTTTAATTTGTATTTCCCCCCTAATTTTATTATTTAAGATTTCTAATACTAATATAAACAATAAGGGTGCTAAAGGGCATCCTTGTCTCACACCTCTCATGATCCTAATATTTTGAGTTTCCTCCCCGTTCACAATAACTTTAGCTTTTTGCTCTTTATATATGGCATTAATCCATCCTATAAATCGCGATCCTAAACCTACAACTTTGATAACTTGCAACAAAAACTCCCAATTCACTCTGTCAAAGGCTTTTTCTGCGTCCAAAAAACATATGGCCATCTTCTTTTCACAATGCCTATGAAAATACTCTATAATGTTTAGGACTGTTCTAATATTATGTTTCAAAGTTCACCCTGGCAAAAAACCATTCTGGTCTGGATGTATCATTGCAATCATGACCCTTTTTAACCTTTCCGCTAATATGGTTGCAAAAATTTTATAATCTAAATTCAATAGAGAAATGGGCCTATAATTCTTTACTTCCAATGGCTCTTTACCCCCCTTTTTATCAAAGAGATATTAGCTTCCCCCAAGAGGGCGGACATAATTTTCCCCCCAAACCAATCATAATCTCCCATAATGGATGAATAAGCTGGTCCTGAAAAGTCTTGTAATACAATGCATTAAATCCATCTGGTCCAGGAACCTTCCCTAATTTTTGTTTTTGGATAGCTTGTATAACTTCTTCTCTAGTAATAGATCGATTCAATTCTGCTCTCTGATTCTCTGTTATTTTTGGTATTACCTTCTCATTTAAATACTGTACCATCTTTTCTCTTTTAGATTCGCTCATCATCGAAAACACACCTATTTTTGATGTTGAACAGTACAGGACAACTTATTTGAAATGTGAATTGCCACACCTAGAGGCTTCTAGGAGAGGGAGTTTGCCTCTTCTTGCCAGAGAAAAGGTGATTCAGGGATTCTGAAGAGGTCAAGCACTGTCGAAAACAGCTGAGGCTGAACACACTTTACCCAAGTGAACCCTACATCGATGCATCCATTCATCTTCTGCCTTGACTCACATTCTCTCCCTCTCTTTCCTTTCCTTCCTCTGACATTTCCTTCTTTTTTGTAGACAAGGGAACATATCATTTCATTTTGACCACTTCAAATTGAATCCCTTGCATGTTGGGATACGATGAGTCAGCCTTGATTAAACATTTTTCTTAGTAGCCATACTTGGGATGTGTTTTCTTTTTGTCTGTTTTCTTCTTCTTTTAAAAAAAGTCCTGTCAGACTAGTAATAGCATGTATTGGTTTCTCTTCAGTCTCACTCCAAAAATAGCTTAGCTTTCATAAGATCTGCAGCATTGCAAGATGCACCATTCACTTGCTGTCTATGGAAGACATAAATACAAACTGCGGTGGTGCAAAATTACAGTTCATTAACAAAGGAAGATTTAATCCTATGGCAAGGAGAAACTCATGTTGAAAAACATGAGGTCTCACTCCTCCTAGCAACTGCCTGAGTACAAAGAGAAGAAGAAAGAGTAAACTTATGTTTTGTCCTCACAGGTGCAGTAAAAATAAAAATGTATTAATGCCACACAGGCCTGTGTGCACTGGCATACAATGGATTATGAGACAGGTGAAAGATCCAGTCAGAACATGGAAGACAGTGTAATAAGTTTTCACAGTTCTTTGCTTAATCTGGAACCTACACTGTCCATTTACAATGCAATCCTATACATAACTTCCTCAGAAAGAAGCTTTACTGTCTCCAGTAAGCTGAAATTTCTTTTTTGAAAAAAATCTCATATCTTTCCATAATTCACCTACTCATTTAGGCAATATTACTTTTGTTTGTTTGTTTATGTAGTCATTACCATTTTCTTTAACAATATCCCAGAATGAAGAGAGGTCTGGAGCACTGTGAAGAATTCAAAATGTTGGCAAGGCAGCCAGTGCAATTGCTTGACTAGGAAGCCCATACTCCTACTGCTCGTCCCTTCCTCTTTTGCAAAGAGAAGAACTCTATGCTTGAGAAGAAGGGAGTCGTTTCCCCCAGGAGTACTCAAAGCAACAAGAGGTAAAACTTATTTTCAGCCACAACACAAAGAGGCCTGAGCCAGAATACAGAAATGCCGCTTTCTGGACTACAAAAAGTAATGTTTTCAAGCTCTGGTCAAGGTGTTGCTTGACACTGACATGATCTCAAGTTCAGACTTTCCAATCAATCAATCAATCAATCAATCACGTTTGAGGAATCAAACTATGGACCAAGAAGTAGTATCAGAATGGCAGAGTGAATTAGCTTCAATGCTGACTCCACTGTAATTTGAAGTCCCTCCAAATCAGAAGCCAGTCTTGTAACTAGCTCTACAACTGAAGAACCCAGAACATTTGAATCTGTGGGCTATGGAATGTAAGTCCCTGTTGCTTTGGTGCCATTGGAGCTAGTAGCTGCTGAAGTAGACAAGTCCTTGTAGCAGAAAAGGCTGCTCACTACTTATTTAGGTCTCAGTCTGAGGCCATTTCTGCACTACACTGTTATAGTGCCATTATTCCACTTTTAACATCCTGTAGAATTCTGGAGTTTGTAGTTTATGGAGCCCAAAGAGTTCTGGCTGAGAATTCTAAATGCCCCTCCCTAAATGGCAAACCCTAGGATTCCATAGGATTTTGGAAAGTGGAATAATCTTATATATAAAAGTCAAAATTTGTAAGTTTATCTGTTTCAGGTAGGCAAAGACCCTATATGATTGGCTGTGTCAGGTGAGAAGACCTCTCATGATTGGCTGCCTGTGAAGATTCTATGGAATCCTGGAGTTGGCAGTTTAGGGAGGGGCCTTTAGAATTCTCAGCCGGAGAGCTCTTGGGCCTCAGTCAACTGTGTCTGTCTTGAATGGGATGGTTGCTATAGAGATGAGACATAGCAGCAAGGAGGAGCGCAGTGTATTCCCTCAGAAACCCAACATCTGTATGTTAATAACTCTGAATACAGATTGGATTGAGGAATATGGGGAAAAGTTACAGGTACTGGACAAGACAGCTTGGGGGATTAGAGACACAGGATCTCAAATCTTTCTAACAAGTATTACCTATGAGAAAATAAAATCTCAGGCAAAGCCAAGTACATACACTAGTACTACTATAATAGTGTAGTGCGGAAATGGCCTGCCTGTTTATATACATCTCCAAACTGAATTCCACATGGAGCTATCCAGGGTGCTACTAGGAATTTGAACATTGCTTTGCCTTATTAAAACCTGAACTTTCCCATATTTTGTTTATCCTTTCTGCAAACTGGACTTTGCCTCACTAGTACCAAAACTCCTATTGGAAACACCTCCTTAATCTGGAACCTCCCCCAACCATTTGATGGAGATCTGGACAAAAATTGGGGATGTGCATTCTCATTTTAATGCCTCTTTCACAAAATAGTTTCTATTTCGAACCAAATGTAAATGGAATCCCAAAGTAGGCATAGAACTTTTTTCCACTGATATTCATAAATGTACCATTTGGCTATTGCTGGGCCCAGTAGTAACTAACAGATATGCCCCCCATTTACCTGTCTAATCTTTTAAAGGAACAATCTAAACCAGTGACCATCCTCACATATTGTGGCAGCAAATTTCTAAAGGGAAAAGTTGATTCTTGTGCTTACCTACAACCTACCATCACCCACCTCTTTCCTGATGGTAGTGAAATTAGATGGAAACACAAACTAGGCCCTTTTCTCTCCAAAGAGAAAACACTGTCAGTCATAACTTATTCAAGGAAATCTACCACTGTTAATCGTGTCTAGTGAGGTAGCCATGTTAGTCTGTTATTGTAAAACCAGCAAAGAGTCTCATTTTGTGGTGCCACAAAACTGAATGTTGCTACTGAAGGAAGCATTCTCAAGTCCATGAATTTTAAAGAAACTAGATCCTCAGAAACTTAGTCAAGCATTGACTGGAAGGTTTAGGAGAGACAATAGAAGTGAAAGATGACAGTGTCCAATTGGGAAGAAGACCTCTCCTCTTACATACAGGACTCCATCTCACCATCCCTCCAGACTAGCTCCATAGAAATCTGATTTCTACATCTTAAATAATAGTTGCTGGAATCCTATATGACCTCTTACATTATATAATTTTATGTATACCTAGTTATATAGCAGAGGTGATAAGAAAGCCCACCACTAAATTGCCAAAATGGACAATGTAGCACTAATAATAGTGCCCAATATGCCTTGGGACCAATTTGCATGGATGTATGATGCACATCAGTACATGATGGGCATCAGTATTTTTAATGAGACATTTTAATGATATTGCACACTGATGTACCTTAAGCAACACTACACATCATGCACCAATGTGCATTGGGCACTTTGCTGGCTCTGTAGTAATGTAGCAGCAGTCCTATACTAGATACACACATTATACCACTGCACAATTCTAATTCCTACAGACATAAATCCACTTACAAAGAAGTAAGGCCTCCATAGGAGAGAATAAAAGAAAGATCTAAATCCTATTTTTGTGCTCAGCTACAGTAGACCCATTGGATGAATAGGATTTACCTCTGTGTTGACTTATTATTCGTCTATTGAATCACTGGATCTCCTTTAGCTGAGACTAAGCAATACAATTCAAACTAAAAAATGCCAGTTCTCAAGGATATGGTGTAATGATGCCAGGAATCATTCAAAAGCCAAATATTTCTCTTATTCACCTTTCATATAGGCAAACAGGGAATTTTGTTGAAAGAAGAAACAAACAAATGTGAAATGGGGAGGGGGGAGTGAGGAAGTAGAAGGAAGGAGAGAAAGAAGGAAGGAAATATGTAGTTGGTATCCATTTTGCATTCATTTTCTAATTGTAGCTACAAAGCATTTCTACGGCATCTACAACAACCAATGAACATTATAATATATGTGTCAGCATATTTGCAAAGAATTCTTTAAAGTCCAGAGAGGTTGCCTTGATGAGGCAGAGGCAAATCATAAGTACTGAAGAGGAATCAAAGAAGAATGGAATTTTGCAATACAAACTATCTTCAGGGAAAGAAGCACGTAATCCCAGGGCCAGCCAACAGACTAGTCTTTCAAAAGAACAATAGAAGTGGATTTGCTTGCAAAGCAGCCATCTCTATTTTGGGGGGGGGGAAGAATGGAGAGGGAAGGAGGGAAGAGAGGTTGTACAAATTTCTTAGCCATTAAAGTTTGCTATAAGGATGTTTGTAGGAAGTTATAGTCTTCATTAAGAAATCCGCCTATCAAATATCTGTGGATTCTAGCCCCAAGTGTGCCAACTGCCTGCTTGTCTGTTTTAATGTTGTACAAGGAGAATTTTTCTAAGAAAAAGCAAACAACTTTAACAGCAGGCGGCTGAAGCATAGCCTTCAGAAAAGCTGTTAAGAACCATTTTTCGTCTGTGAAATAAAACACAGTTGCATGAGATCTTAGTTGTGCTTATTGATTCTGAGAAAAGGAATCTGGCACAAACGGGCTTAGAACAACCCAGTTTTAGAAATACATTTGTTTAAGGGTTTTTTTTTGGGTTTTGTTTTTTGTTTTTTTGGCTGTTTGTACTGTTCTCTGATCCTGGCAGTACTTAAATTCTATTGAACTGACAACTCTTCTGATTTAATTGTATTATTTTTAACTCCCAGATCAGTGACATGATCCAGCACATTTCATGTGTTTCAGTAACAGAGTATAAGGCATGTACTGTCCCATTAAAATAAATGAGAGGCTTAAACTTTTGAGGGTTGTGCATTATAGCAGTGCTTCTTAACCTGGCGTCTGGGGATCCCTGGGGATCTGTGGAGCCTGCACAGGGGGTCTGTGAAGCCCTACTGCCTGGGACCAACAGCAGCAGCAGCAGCAGCAGATGTGGCAGCAGGGAAGTGCAGATATCAAGGGAGCAGTTTCACCACACACACCCCTCAGCTATGCTTCCCTGACAAAAGAGAAATGGCAGCAAGCATGCATGCATGCTCAAACTATGGCTCTGGAGATCAGGGTATGTAAGGGGTGATAACAATTATTTGAATCCCCACTCAGCTATGGAAACCCACTGGGTGACCTCAGGCAAATCATATTCTCTCAGCCTCAGAGAAAGGCAACGGCAATGGCAACAAATCTTGCCAAGAAAACCTCCATGATAGGTTAGAGAGGCACCATAAGTCTGTTTTCAAAGGGAAGAAACATATTTGCTAGAAAGAACCACCTGCTGTCAGTGACACTTTGTTGTTGTGTGGCTTCAAGTCATTTCTGATTTATGGCAATCCTAAGGTGAACCTATAACAGAGTGTTGTTGTTGTTATGGCAAGATTTGTCCCGAGTGGTTTGCCATTTTCTTCCTCTGAGGCTGAAAGAATGTGATTTGCCCAAGGTCACCTCAATGTCTGAGCAGAGATTTGAATCCTAGTCTACAGAAGCTTTTAATAAATAAACATATATTTGAATATTTAAATCTAAATACTGAAATCTTGAGCTAAGTTTTAGGCGGCCTGGCAACAGATTCTATGTACAGGGGATCCCCTATAAAGAAAAGGTTAAGAATCATTACATTATAGCTTTGTATACCTTAGCATCTAAATGGAAGGATGCTTAAATGCTTCTATTGTTCTTCTTGTGAGTAGAGATCCAATGACTCTATATCCTACATGGAGGGGAACCATGCCTATGGGAGAAGAGGTTCTTTGATGAAGCTTCCACTGTGGGAAATGGATAAGAATTTTCTGTCAGTTCATTTTTTAGAAGAGTTTATCAACGTTCACAAAGTTCCATATTTTTGATGCAAACAAATTGAGATTTTTTTAAAAAAAGAAAACTGAACATGGAAGAAATTGAAGTTGCCAGATTTGTCTGTCCATATCCAGGGCTTTGATTCCTATAACTAGTGATTAGTCCCAACTAGAAGAGACTACTGAGTGAATGAGAACTTGGTAAATATGTCTGTTGTATGGATTCAGTGGATCTAATCTAGTTGGAACTAACAATTTAGGCCAGAGCACTTAACTCTTAAAACTCTCAGTTTGAACCCCTGTTTGAATAAAGGCGGCCATCTCCCTGGGCCTGAGATTGAGAAAGTGAAATTAAAAACCAAAGCTGAAATATGTGTCCATTGAGACTCAATGCATTGAGGGCTTAATTCTTAACAGTCTGGCTTTGAATCCTTGTGCATCAAACCACATTAATCCTGAATTCTGATTCCCAACTCCTTTTTCTGGAGACTCACCATCTATAATAGTTGCACGATCCTACACCAATGGCATTTGGGTAGTAGAAATAGAAGAGAATGGCATTTAAGTCCATTTGATGGCTTGATTCTCCACTGAGACAAGGAGAATACAAATTGCGTTTAAGAATCACTTTTCTTTACTAGCTCCTTAGAATGACCCAAACTGCCAAAGAGATGGAAAGAAACATACTTTCCATCTATTATTGTTGTTATGTGCCTTCAAGTCATTTCTGATTTATGACAACCTTAAGGCAAACATATCACAGGGTCTTTTTGGCAAGATTTTTTCAGAGGGAGTTTACCTTTGACTTCCCTTGAAGCTGCAAAAGTGTTACTTGCCCACGATCACCCAGGGGGTTTCCATGGCCAAGCAGTAATTCAAACCCTGATCTCCAGAGTCCTAGTCCAACACCTAAACCTCTAAATCACACTGGCCTCTTTTTGTTTATATTTTTCTCCATAGCAAAGTGACATACCCTGTTCTACAACTTATGTATACGCTTAGAAAAGCCCTAGCAAGCTTTAAAGCAAGAAATAAATATGAACAAGGTAACTCAGAGAATATTGTCCCACTTATAACGTAACCTTATTGCATGAGTACTATATTCATCTTTGTAATTTTGGATTGTTTGTTTACATCCTATGTATAATTTTGTCATAGCTCTAGAGCTAGATCCCCTACAATCAAAGGAGAAGTTTGATGATACTGCTTATGGGACTGGATATAGGAACCAGATCCAGAAAGAGCTTCAGAAGTTGTCGTCCTGCCAGAAACTCCACTAAAAGGGAGCTGCAGGATCCAATATGCCTTTGCCTAGCAATTTGTAGAAGAAACCACCTCCCAAACTTTGTGATTTCATGGAATGGATTCTCATTCAGGAAGATACCTTTTCTGGAAAAGTACAATCGACAGGAGCATACTGAGCCCACATAGAACAGTTTACCAATAGGTTGTGGAGGGAAGGTGGATGATGGGACTTAGGCAGACCACACTAAATCCTCCTCCATAATGCTGCGCTCTGACCAAAGTGGCTCAGAGGCAAGCAAAACAAGCATCCAGCAGAGCTGAAAAACACAGCAACAAGAAGCGTGTGCAGCCGAGTATATCATACAGCACTGCTTTGACCCCAAAAGCTGCCCACCAAGAACACTAGTACACAGTGTTGTCATCCAAAAATATACCTGGAAGCTTTTTATTCTTCAGTTCCAATATATATATCTGTACAGGTTTGCAGATCCTCCAACAAAGATTCAGCATCACATCACCATATCAGGTAGAGATATGCTCTGGCAAAGCCTCCGACCAGAATCAGGGAGACCGAGGGTCGGAGGCTAGCAGAGCCTACCTCTTTATATACACAGAGACTAGCTGATGTAACCCCAGCCTGGATAACATGTCACCATGGCTGATGAAACCTCTTGCCCAGGTTTTATATCACTATGACTCAGCCCTATTGTCACATGGGAATTACCTCATACTTACACAGTCATTCCCAGGTGCTTTCTCACATGCACATCATAGTATTTTTAATTGGAACAAAGGTCACAGCACTCCTTTTCCAACATAGGTTATCCCAGATAGAGTGGTAGAATTGAAAATGAACCCTGGCATCGAGGACCATACAACCACAGCTGGTATCATGTACACAGAGAGATAGAACCAGTGACTTGGGAGAAGCAGTGCATTATTGTATAAAATCTGATTTTAATAAAGTCTGAGTAGGAATCTACTCACTCTCAAGGTGTGTTTTAGCTTCAGTGTAATTAAACAAATAAAGCTTTCTTTTCTTTGATGAACAGAGGCCAATTTTAATGGCTAAAACAGAGATTTCTAACACACACTTCTAAGTGTGATGTCAAGGTGAGGTAACATGTAAATTCTCTGTGAGTGTTTCCTGCTGATGTGCAAAACACAAATTCATCCCGCTGTCTTCATGATCATGCATGTTTGAATTCCCCAAATAATCATACAACTACTCCAAAATGGAGGTTGTTTTGAAAATAACTTTGTAATGAGATTTTGTTAATATGGAAACATAGTTCCGCTATATAGTTTAACTAGCGTATATACCCGGCATTGCCCAGTATTTTATTTTCTCATTGGTAATACTTGTTGGAAAGATTTGCGATCCTGTCTCTAATTCCCAAACTGTCTTGTCCAGTACCTATAACTTTTCCACATATTCCCCAATCCAATCTGTATTCAGAGTTATTAACATACAGAGGTTGGGTTCCTGAGGGAATATACTGTCCTCCTCCTTGTTGTAAGGCCTTGTCTCCATAGCAACCAGCCTATTCAGAGCTCTCTGGCTGAGAATTCTAAAAGCCCCTCCCTAAACTGCAAACCCCAGGATTCCATAGAATCTTCTTAGGCAGCCAATCATATGATGTCTTCTCGCCTGATACAGCCATTCATATAAGGTCTCTGCCTGCAGCTAATCATATGAGGCCTTCGCCTGACACAGACGAACAAACTTTGACTTTTATATATTAGATTAATCAACACTTAAAAATAAGTGATCAAGTAACCGGCAGTCTTCATTAGCACCATCATATAGATACATTTTGTAGGATCTGGAATTAATTAGCAACTATAAGAAAGAACATTTACATCTGGCAGCAGTGATATTTCCAACCTCAATACTGACTGTAAAGAAGCATAATCAATACCTCTGTGGTATGGCTGTGCTAAACTGGCCATAAGAAAGGAAGCCAGACTAGCAGGCTCCATTTCAAGTTTGTGTTAGCAGGGGTGGCTCTGGTTTCTCCTCACTTCTACCCTCATATTTTATGTCTTCATGCAATATTTACTGCTAAAAATAAAAGTTCTCTATCAGGAAGGAATTACAAAGTGATGGTTCAGTCAAAAATGCAAGGGAAGACAAAAAGGCTGTCTTGTATTGCAGTGCCCATAGGACCAAGCAGTCATTTAGAGAAAACACATTGAAGGAACATCCAACAAAATAAAGTTCAACAATTCACTCAGCTATAACCTGTCCATTTATTTAGATTGTGGCAGCCAAAAGAGCGAAATCAGGAACACTGTCCTTTAAATAGCCTGGCAAGTGTTAATATAACTATACCAACAACTCTCCCTCCACCACATCCCCCAGCCAGTGGAAGAAAATAAAAATAGCAAATTGATAGGAAAGATATTTTAATGAGATGCACCAAACTAAATCCCTGTATGTTTCGAATTGTTCTTTGAAGGAAACTGACACTTAAGTACAAAAACAGCATTCCTGTTTACTATTCACCTCCAAGCCACTTTGCAAACTTGACTAGTCTTGGCTAGTGAAGTGTTCAATTAGAAGCCTGCAAGGATTTAGCCTGGCACAACTTATTAAACAAATAATTTGCACTTCTTCATTTTTTCCTATCTTCCTTTTCTTTTGTCAATATTTTGGTAGCAAAAGCTATAGGATCCTACACACAAGAGGTGTGAGACATTTGAGCCTTATTGATTCTGAAGGTATAAGTCTTAAACAGGTGCTAAGCCCTGCCATTAAAAATCAATAGGACTTAATTGTGCTTAACTGTGGATGAGTCTGAAAGACATACTGTATTTGTCAGTCATATCTTACAGTACTCATGGTATGGGTAGCAATGTGGGACAAAAACTTGGTATTTTCTTCTTCATATTTTTGTTGTCCTTTTAGGAAGAGAACAGAAGAGAGATTCCATGCTTCATGTGGTAATTGTATATCTTAGACTTTCTACCTTTCCTGCCTCTCTTCAGAATTAGAACAGCTTAGCCAATGACCCTCTGTGATAATGGGGCTTTCGATTATCTAGACTTAGTTAAAAGGGGGACACTTCCCTCTTCTGGTAAACCAAGGGTTAATGAGGTCTTGGGATTAGATTACATTTTAGTGTGGGTCAGCATCATAGGTCACAGGGTGAGCACTGACCAACCAAAAGGAAAAGAGGTGGGCATCTTCGGGATGTTTCCAGATGCTTCTTGGGAAAAGTTATAAAACTTCTGGGAGACCATGTGGCCAGAAAAGAACAGGAGGAGAACAAAGAGAGATGAGATCTGAGCCAGTCGCAGGCTGCAGGCAGGCATGCCTGGCCTCCTGGCTCTCTCTCTTTTCCTGCTTAGACCATCTAAGCCTGTGAGCCTACTTGTGAGTAACCAGGAATAAGATAGATAGTCACATTAGGGCTTTTTATTATTTTGGAGACTGGCTGATCTTAAGAATGTATCTGTGCTTTTATATCTGTTTTTTGTAACTTCTTGTAACTAAGCATACCTGGGAGGGGGGAGCCTCTCATGTGTATTATTGTCTTGTTTATTTACATGCCTGATTAAATACTTTCTGTAAAACCTCTGTTTCTCTCCATTCCCATGTCAGCCTTTGGCACTTGCTAGCTAGGACTTCTCTCACTCAGAAGGGGGAGTTGGAAAGAGCCTTAAGCTTAGAGATTGTTAATTCGGGACAATGTCTCACTGTACTGTCCCATGATTCATAATTCAGTGAGTGGTGGCAGCAAGGTTTAATAATGCTGGGAGAATTGCCAGCCTTTGCCAAGCATGAGAGTCAACCTTGGAGGGTGGTACAAACCTCAGTTAAACGCTGGAATCCCCATTCCAGTATGACACCCTCAGAGAACTTCAACACTATAAGTTCAGCCAATGGCAGAGAGAGACTCTATTGCCTGCCTTGGACCTCTCTGGTTGGCTCAAATAATCACTGAAAGAGGCTTCACTACCATAGTATCCCCCTCTATCATGTAATTACAGATAAAAAGGAGTGGTAATAGGGATGGTAGAATAAAATGTAAGATATAAATAGACAAATATAGAGAGCCAGCTTGGTGTAGTGGTTTGAGTGTTGGACTACAGCCCTGGAGACCACAGTCTGATTCTCTGCTTGGCCAATGGAAACCCACTGGCTGATCTTGGGTGCATCACGCACTCTCAGCTGTAAAAAAAACAAACAAACCATGATAGGTTCACCTTAGAGTAACCACAAGTCAGAAATGACTTGAAGGCACAACAAGAAGACAGATATAATCTGGAAAGCAGGACAACATGTGGTCCAGAAGTAAATTTTCACACACATCTAAGTCTTCCCCATTATTTTTGGTGCTCCCCAGAAGTCTGGGGAGGGGTTGCAAATCAAACCAAACCAAACCCTGACATTGTAGCTTGCTGTCAAAATACACTGGCAAATAAGTAAATGTGTTACAGTCAATCAGAAAAGGAATTAATGAATTAATTACAATCATTTCTGAATTTTAAATAATCAGGGAGATTTTTTGTTCTTAATATTCAGAGATGTCCTTATAATAATTAAATCTGAGTGGGTTGAGAAATGTTTTTATTTGTTATTAGTAAGAAATTTAATACTTTAGTGCTTCTTTGTTGGTCCCCCTACCTCCTCCATTGTCACTCTGTTAACATATAGTGTGACATTGAAACAGTGAGTCTCCTTTGAACATAAAGGATCTCCATCCAGTTCTGACTGCTCAATAATCAGGACTGAGAATCATGTTTTGAACCAGTATGTTTCAGAGTGTTATTTTCACATGAAGAAACTTACAACCACAAGGAGTGTGGCTAGAACACTATTGCTTTCTCATGTGTTTCCTTAAACCAAAAATGACAACAGATGAAAGCCACATGTTAAGATACCCCAAAAGGACCTAGCTACCAATGCTTATTTCTCTCTCTAACATGACCTGTTTTTTTGTCTGATGGGAACTTCACCTCCTCACTTATCAGCATGATATGTTATGGCAGGTGAAGAATTACCATTCTATAGCCACTGTGCTTCCCTATATTTACACACTAAGGGATGCAACTGAATTGCACACCTGGAACAGCAATGTGTCAACAAGGTCACAAAACACAACATTATTTTCCCGAACTTTGACTTCCAACTTTTTGAAAACTGGCTTTGGGGGGGCATGGCACGTGAGGACCTGCTCATATTACTTAGATACAAATAGGTTGCTTTGAGAAGATACTTTGAGCACTCAGCATTCAAATTATAACCTACCTGCCTGGAAGATAGTTCTCTTCATGGATTTTTTTCACCCTGTCAGAGATGGGCAAAATGGATTTTGCTCACAAGGATCAACTAGAACAGTAGCAATTTTTGGCCAGATAAAATTATACCTGCACTATCAGCAAAGGCAGCTTAAGCTGAAACCAAAAAGACTTCCAGCTGAGCCCAAATTATAGAGGTGGAAGAGTGTTTCTTTTATGTTGTTTAACCGTTCCGCAAAGATTTGTCCAAACATTTAGAAAGAAAGTGCTGGGAAGGATTTTGACGTGTACACACTCTACTTAACTAT
Source organism: Iguana delicatissima (assembly GCA_948472985.1). Classification (NCBI taxonomy): domain Eukaryota; kingdom Metazoa; phylum Chordata; class Lepidosauria; order Squamata; family Iguanidae; genus Iguana; species Iguana delicatissima. The sequence goes on along the minus strand of CAOKZL010002799.1, from coordinate 36,884 downwards.
GCTGCACAGTAACTAAAGAGCCAATGTGGTGCAGTGCTTGGAATGTTGGAAGATCAGTGTTCTAGTCGACCTAGAAGCCAGAGGAGAACAGAAAGACCCTTAGTAGCATCATGCAGGATCTTTTTCCATTGCTAAGGTAAGGTAATTCCTAAGGTATTTCTAACAAGTACCACCTATGAGAAAATAAAATCCTGGCCAATGCTAGGTATATATACTAGTATCTTATATAGATAACTATCTATTCATGACAGATGTTATTCTAACTAAAAGAAACTTTTCCTATATAAAGCTGCAAAACTGAAATAAAAGCCAAAGAGATGGTTATGGCTTAGCTGTGAGTACACCAGATTAACAGATATTTCTGTGGGATATGCTCACAGAATACTGATGGTCTATACCTAGGTGAAAAGGAGTAAAAAACAAACAAACAGCAGTAACAAAAGATCAACTTCATCCAAAGGTTTATGAATATGGATGATGAATGAGAGATGCTGACCCAAATACTTGCAGCCCTTTACAAAACCCCATAAAGTACTTGAAGAGTGTACTACAATACCATAGAAGCTGCATGGAACATTTTTTTCCAAATTGTGGAAAGATGCTCTGTATATACAAACTGAAAGGTCTAAATCCAATGGTTAGTTCCACTGGGTTAATGGGAATTTATAGGTCAACACTTAAAGAAGTTTGTTTCTGTAGCATTGCAACTCTGTAGCATAACAAAAAATCCTATTTTTTTTAAAAGCGGCCCCATGTAATTTGAGGCCTTAAGCTATAGTTCATTTGGCTTGTCCATACATCTAGCACTTGTGGAAAGACTTGTACACATCCTTTTCATTAACTGTAACATGGTTTGAATGAAGAGATTCTCCTAGTCCATTGCATGAAGAGTTTGCAGAATATGTGTGTGAGACCGAACTGGTGTTGAAACATGCTGGGAAGGCTCCCCTCAACCCCCCCCCCACAATTAAAACAGGTTGGTAGAGCCAGCATGATCCAGTAGTTTGAATGATGGAGTAGGACCCTTGGAAATCGGGTTTCAATTCCCAGTTTAGCCATGGAAACCCACTGGGAGACCTTAAGAAAATCCACTTCCTCAGTTTCAGACAAAGACTATGGCAAGCCCTGTCTATAATTGTTCCAAGAAAACCCTGTGATAAGTTAGCCTTAGCCTTGCCATAAGTTGGAAATGATTTAAAGGCACACAACAAAAACAATAGCTAGTTGGAATGTGAGGAGCGAATTTCTTTGCAGGTAAGGCTTTGGTAAGTTTAATTAGTCTTTCAATCACAAGCACAGCTGGGATTAACAATTTTACTCTGGCATTCCTGTAAGCAGAATCAAGATATGTCCAGGCTGTTGGGAGAAGTCCCTTTGCCTTAAAGTTAGTCTCCTCCATGGATAAATCAAGCTGTTTTCTGACCATATCAGTGTTGGGTTTATTTAAATGTATGTGTATTCTGACCAATTCCAGAATCAGAATACAATTAAAGAAAAAACCATTTGCACTTTTTTTGATTTGCAGTTTTCCAACATATACATTTGGTATTCCATTTCCCCTACTATGAGCATTTTTTATGCCATTGACATTTTTACTTAGAGAATTGCCTTGCAAAATCTGGGGAAGGGCAGAATCTAAAGGATGAGTGCATTCTGATCTGCATACCGTTCCACAATGTGCTAATTAGGTGCGTTGGCTTGAAAAGGTGAACCAAGCAAAATTCTTCTCCGCTGCTTTTCCTGGAGCACATATTTCTTTTACATGCAGGTACTTCTACAAGAATAACCTCTATTTCTGCTGGGGTTTTGACATCAAATCCCAGAATCCAATGCAAAGAAAAGACATTCCATGAATCAGGAAAAGCTGTACAGATGATTTGTTCCTGCTAATTATCCTGGGATTTGCAGTCAAATCATAATCCCCAGTAGGAAACAATGACATACTACATCTCCAGGAATGCACATGCCCACTACCCAAGGAAAGGAGTGCTTTTGGTCTTGAAGATGGTGAAAGTCCAATGAGAGAGGCACAGAGTGCAGAATCTGTGGCCATTTCTACATGGCTTTGCTATCATTTGATGGGGATGCGTTGGTAGCAGTCCATGTCATGCTTTTGCACAACATCATCGTAGTCCTTCTGCCAAAGTGCCTCCACCCATAGTGATTGCGGGATATTCGCTTGAAGGAAAAAATCCATTAAGCACCCATGATCGTGCAACACTCCCATCACCACTGGCCATGCAAAAGGGGTGGAAGTGGATTAAGCACCTCCTTCCATAGCACAGCATGGGAAAGAGGCCGGCTGCACTGCAGATAGAAGAAGAGTGTTGTTTGCATTCCTTTCCGCAGGGAGCCAGCCAGGTGAGGAGGGGAATGTTCGCATCACGCTCCCTTCCTGGCAGAGACACTGCTGGGAACACAATGGAAGGACAACAGAAGGAGATATGATGTGGAAATGGCCTGTGTGGGGCTTTGTCCAATGTCTGACCAGAATACCTTAAAAACCCTATCAAGATCATGACTGCCTTTCCTTGTACATATATTTTGGATTACAACAGCTGACATGAAACTGCCAGCTGCTGCTGCTGCTTTCTATCTACCTCTCCTTTGAGTTTGGCAGTAACTACTTAACAAATAACTTGTCAGTCATGAAAGTTGTCCCAAATAACTAGTTACTTGTAATTAATTCCTTTTCCTAGTAACAAAGACATAAATACATTGCATTACAATCGTAACTCAACAAGGGAGAACTTCATTTGTGTTTCGGTACAACTCAGTTAGTTCTATGGTTATAGGATACAGCCTCACCATATGGTGGAAGTAGAACTTTGGCCCTTTCCACACGGGGGACGGGGGAACGGGGCAGCGCACGCAGGGACGGATCCTACCTGAAAACGGGTTGCTCCGTCCCTGCGGGGAGCGCGCGTTCGCTGCTCCACACGCTGGCGAGTTTCGGCGGCGTTCGGCGGCGCCCAAAATGGCGGCCGGCGACTTCCGGCGGCGTTCTGCCAATCAGGGCAGTGCGCCAGCCGGAAGCCCGCCCCCGGGCAGCTCTGCAGGGACGCGCTAGCGCGTCCCTGCAGCTTCACACAGGGCGCTGCAACGGGTTAGCGCGCTCGCATTTCGTAAAAACCACACAAAAAACGCGCCGCGCCACCCCTTGCGGCCGCGCTAGACGACCTCCGGATGAGTCGCCCTAAGCCGTTTTTTTTACCCCATGTGGAAAGGGCCATAATATAGTTCAAGTGGTGCCTTGTGCTGCTCCTTCATGCTTTCTTGCTGGTACCTAGCTGAAAGCAAGGCAGATGGGAGGACAGTGTGTTTTCCATCACAGACCAAAAGATTCATGTTTCCAGTGAGATTTCCCCAGAAATAAACTAAAGAAACATGTGAAACCATGAAGGTTACTTTAAAATTTTCATTAGAACAGGAATTAGTTATTACCCTTGGAATTATAAATGTAACTAATCACCTTGAAAAAGTTACTTCCCAAGCTCTGCTCCTTTTTGATTGTAAATGAACAAATAACTATATTATTTATAAAACATTCCACAGAAGCCATTCCTGAAAGTGCAAATAGCCTTTGAAAAATCTACTGAATTCACAACTGGGGAAGGAGAACATTTTTTTTCTCTCTCTCTTTCTCACTCACACACACAAATTTAAATTCTCCATGCAAAAAAAATGGCATTAATATAACATCAAGTGTACATAACTGAGTTCTAAGAAGCAAAGAAAAGCTCTATACGTTGTCTTTCCTGATTATATCACTGAGTAACACAAAACACATCTGATCTGAGGTGTCATGATAATTGAAATAAGAGAAGTGTTGTTAATGATTTAACCTAAGGCCAGGTATCCTTTATCATGGACCTTGTTCACTAGGTATTTTAAAGCCAGCAGCTTAATAGATCTCTCCTTGTATATCCAGTCTCAGTGGTGGTTGTACTGCGCCTCATATGAACCTTTAGTTCCTCTTCATGAGGGAAAAAAGCAGATGGCAACAAAGGAGGTTTACAAAGGAACATTCTGTCACTCCAGCTGCTGTAGAGGCAGGTTGGATGTTTCCTAGATTGTGTGGTCATCATCTATCCCTTTGCACAAAAAGGCAGTTATGAAACTAAAACAAAAGCTAATGATTTTTGCAATACCGTTATGGCCAATTCCATATCACATTCCATGAAAGAAGCATTAAGGTGGGGAATAAGAGTATCGCTTTTAAGAATTCATAATCCAAGGTTTACTGTCATTATGTAATTTTTAAATCTGAACTTTCCTACTAACATAATGCATCACACAACTAACTTTAGTACAAAAATTCATACTTTAAAATCAGAAGCAACTACATATTACTGGTTTTCTCTCCATTACCTCTACTCACAGGCCTGGCTCTTCCTTTGAACAGATGCCACATTTGTTCTGAATGCCAGATGAACTGCTGTCAACATGTATCAGCTGGCTAATATGGCTGCCAACTATCTAAGGGGGAAAATGTCCTGGCATGCATTGGTTTTTGTTTATTTTCAGACCAGTTGCAAGGCTAGTTTTTCCAGATCTTTTTTAAAAATATTTTTACTGTACACCATAAATGAAGAGACAGATTTTACACTGAGGTTTGCCCCACATGACCTACCTGTGACCACATGTCCTCATCCAGCTCTGTATAGTAATTCACATGTATAGCCAACTGAAGTGTATTGGGATCATAAAACTAAAGTCACAGTGCACCCAAACAAAAAATCATGGCATTCAGATCAGGAAGGGAGTAAAGAAATAATTAGCTTGAGCTTACAATACATAAATTTGGAGTACCCTGAATATCTTGAAGGTCTGTGATTTGGATAATCCTTCAAACTGGTCCAGATTTAATTTATTCCATGTATAGCTGTCATGGCCACTTCCTCACTTTGTGGCTATCTTTTGGATGCTCAGGAAATGTGCATAAAGATAGACAGCATTACTCAGATGGCGCCAGTAATTATTTACCTAGCTTTACAGACAATTGCTACTGCTTTTCCTTCTTCTTCTTCTCCTTCTTCTTCTTTTCCTCCTCCTCCAATCTCTCTCTCACACACACTTTTTCCCCCAAAGGGTGATAGATAAATTCATTGGATGATAGTCATGTTCAGTGACATCTGAACATGATGGTGTTCAGTGGTGACATGGAGGACCTGTTCTATGCACATAGTGCTGGTATTGAATCATTGTCCCTAGGCTGGACAAAAACACCACATGCCTTCAGTCATACTGATCAAGCAGATTGATGAATCACAACACCTTTTTTCCCCCAGAAATCATGTTCACCACTTTGTTGGATAATTTATGCATATTTTTAGTCTTTCATCAAAGTGACAGTTGACTGAGTTGGTACATAAAATATTGCACTAAATAGTGTCCATTATAGAATTAGAGATAATACCATCCTCATCTTTCCAAAATCTGGAAAAGTTACTTGTTTGAGAGTATAACTTCCAGAATTGCACAGCCAGTGTAACTAGCTGTAATTCAAGAACAGGAATTTTTCAAAGCTTTGGTTCTGTTCTTGGAAATACTATAAGATCTGGATAAGATATCACAAGGTTGTTTGTTGATAGCTCTTTTGGCATGGGAAGCACAGTCTAAGACGCATGCCATGTTTCTGGCAGGAAGCGTTTCATCAGATTTCTGTACAAGTGCATGAGACTGGTAATAAATTTAGAGCTGTTCATGTTATTAGCTAATGGCAATAATAATCTTCATCAAACATGTTTTTAGTTTGTTTGAGCTTTTTGGCTTTGTTTTTGCCATTGGATGCATTTCTTGAAAACATTGACTCATGAGTCAGTGTTTCCAATAAGACCATATCCTATGCATGGATGTATCATCTGTCATGAGAGTTCTTTCAGTCTCCAGCTTCTTCATGTACATGCACTTAGCAGCAATGTAGCTAGCAGGGAGATTACTATTTCCCAACGTTTAGCACAGGAACCACTGTGCTAAATGCACTATTTTCTGTATAAAATGCTTACTTTTTGAATACATGTGCCAATGAATTTTTCACAGAAAAAGTCCTGAAATGAAAAAAAATGAAAAAGTCTCACAATCTTATGCATCAGAGAGAAACTTTGACAATTATGTTCTCTTGCATACAAGAATGAAATAAGTGAAACCTTACATTCCTCCTGCTTTCACTTTGTAATCTTTTTTCTTTTACGATTGTCTTCAAAATTTGTAACACTTATATACATTTGTGCACTGGCACACCTTCATGAAAGAATTAACTTTTAATAAAAAGATAGTTCCATGTCCCATTTACAGCACCAGCATGCCATAAGGTGACAATTTCATGTCAGCTGTATAATCCGAAATACAACTGAATAGGGATGGATGTTTTGCATTGGCCACTGAATAAAATGCCAGTGGTGGGCAGCCATTTTCTAGTAGGGAAAGCAAATATGAGTTTTTAGTTTCGTTGTGTTCTAGTTTCATGAACTTTTTTTCTTTTAGCTGAACAGAAGTACATATCTGCAGTGCACACTTATGCATATTTTACCTGAGTTTGTTATTGCTTTATACCAAAGCATTTTCTTTTGCCTCAGACTGTGAGAGAGAATGACAACAGTGTTGCCTGCAGGGCCTTAACTGATCAGCACAGAGGCTGCTTATGGGCTTGAATGGTATTGCTTATTTCATAGTGCTACCCACAGGCTAAGTCAAGAATGAGGAGCACTGTCATTCATTTGCAAAGCGATGTTTCTGCTGTAGTAGAGTCGATATAAAAAGAGCTGCTATACAGAGGTTTTAAGAAATTAAGACAGAAGTGAAATCTCCTCCTCCACCTGATAAACTTCTCTAATTCAAAAGAAAACAGTTTAGCTTTTGCTGAAATTCCTACAGATGTTTCATTTGAGTCAATGAATTTCCAAAGTCACCTTGAATTTAACTCTAGCAGCCAGTTTTTAGAGTTGCATTAAGTATGTTCCCAAATGGCCTGATACACCAGATTCAGGCAGACATCCTAGTACACTTCATTTGACTGGGATTTCTAATTTACGGTGTTCCTGAGGTGAGCCTATCATGGGGTTTTCTGGGGCTGTGAGTGTGTGGCATGCACAAAGTCACCCAGTAGGTTTCCATGGCTGAGCAGGAAATCAAACTATGCTCTCCAGGGTGATAGCCAAATGCTTAAACTACTACACCACACTGGCTTTGTTCACTGGGACTACAGTATCCAAAGTCTGTGAGACTATGGCTGGCCTGTGATGTTTGAACAGTTTTCTTTTTCTCTCTCCAGAGACCAAATCTCTTCCAAAGAGGCTGCAGTGTATAACTGGCCCAGAGCACTCTACTCTTGCGTCAGAGATAATTAGATTGTCCTAGTATAGAGGGAGTGAGTCATAGACCAATGCAGTTGTTAGAATCTTCTAGTCATTTTGTTTTTCCAGGGTTTGTTGAGGCCATCGTATGACTGACATTTTATATGACATAGTTATGTTATAACAGATATTCACATCTTGCTATTGTGATTGTTATTTTTCTAAGATAACTGTCCTGAAAATAAGTAAGTATGTGTGTATGTGTGTGTGTGTGTGTGTGTGCAGGATACTAATATAGACAGCTGCAGGATAATCCATGGAGCCTTGATTCTTAGATTTGTCTATCTCCCTCATGCCTGCTGGCACTGAACAAGGAAGAGGAAGGAAGAATGGCTGGTTTTCATTTGACAGCATTTTTGCCCTGGAAAGAAAAGAGAATAGGAAAGTTCTCATAAGGAAGCTCAGAACTGCAGTCCAAATGTGAAAGTCTACCCGAGGGAATAACAAAAGCAGCACACCATTACATAACAATAATATGGGGGTGGATGAATTTTACAGCAAATAATAATTACACCACTAAAACAATTAAAAGAGGTAGGCTGCATAAAGCAGTTGCTGTGAAGAATACCGAGTGGGTTTAGTTTTCCATATAACAACTATGATGTGCTAAGGTATGGAGATCAATTTTAATGTAATACATGAAAAAGATCCTAGTTCAGACAGAGGCAACTTCCCAGAGTGAGGAGGGGAACAAACTGCCCCTTTCCAACCCATCAAGGGTTACACTGCAGCTTTGGTGGAATTCACTCACTAAGAAGATTCTTACTTGTATAGCTGCCATCAAAATGTTGTGGCGGCTACAGCAGTTCTCTGTGTTACCATAGAGCCCATGTAGAGAGGTGTGATAATGGGGCTTCCCATTATCTAGGCTTATCAAAGGGAGATACTTCACTCTTCAGGTAAACCAAGGGTTAATGAGGTGTTGGGATTACATCAGGGGTCACAGGGTGAGAGTTGACCAACCAAAAGGAAAGGGTCAGCATCACAGGTCACAAGGTGAGAATTGACCAACAAAAGGAAAAGAGGTGGGCCTCTTGGAGATGCTTCCAGATCCTTCCAAGGAGGAAAATAAAAAACTTCTGAGAGGTCATGTAGAGAGACAGAGAAAGAGAGACACACAGACAGAGAGAAGAGAGGAGAGCTGGGCCAGTCGAGCTGACAGGCATGCCGTGTCTCCTGGACCCCCCCCCCTTCTCCTTTAGACTATCTACGCCTATAACCTAATTGTGAGTAACTAGAAATCAGTAGTTAGTCACGTTAGGGATGTTGTTATTTTGGGAATTGGCTGATCTTGAGAATGTATCTGTGCTGTTATATCTGTTTTGTAAATTCTTGTAACCAAGTGTACCTGGGAGAGGGGAGTCTCCCAAGTGTATATTGTTTATTTGCATGCCTTGATTAAAACACTTCTATAAACCTCTGTTTCTCTCCATTTCCACGCCAGGATTGGCACACGCTACATAGGACCTCTCACTCAGGGGAAGGGGGAGGTGGAAGATCCTTACGCTTAGAGATTGGGCAGGGTCCCTCCTGTCCTGTCCAAATAATTCATAATTCGGGGGGGGGGTGGCAGCATACCTGATAGAGTTGGGGAGATTGCCGGTCATTCCAAGCGTGGGAATCAGCTTTGGGAGGCTGGCAGGAACCCTAGTAAAACGCTGGGAGGGAATTTCCAGTCTTGCAAGGCTGGAAGTCAACTTAAGAGACTGGAAATAAACCTACAGTGTCACATAGTGGCAGCGGTTTTTGGACGGAGAGTGGGGTTTTTAGGGTGCAGAGTTGAGGCTTGGGCTTCAGGTTCCCCTGTGTCTGTAGCGAGGAATTAAGCTCAGGAGAAGGGGGGTGGATGTGTGAGCGAGGGAGCCCTTCTTGGTTTAAAGGGGACTTTTTTTCCCTCTCCTTCGCGTCCTCTCTGAGGCTTGAAAAGGGAGGGAGAGTTGGAGGCTAGGGGGGCGGAGTCGCTTCCTCATTGAGAGCACTCTTGCAAACGGGTGAGCTCTGGATTTTTTTTTTCCTTTTCTTTTCTCCCCTTCAGCCTTTGAGGGGAGGCTTGCAATCCTCAGAACACCGGCTCTCTGAAAAGGGGAGGGGTGGGCAGAAAGGAATTGTTCTGTGAACAGGCAGGAGGAATTTTCTGTGAAGGGCTACCATTCTAGTTTCACAGAGCCTCTGTTTTGGGAAAGAGTGATTTTCTTTTTTTAAAAAAAGCTTGCAGTGAAGAGCTGCTGGCTCTGCCATTCAAAGCTTCTGTTAGGGAAAGAAGTTTTTTTTTTTTTTTTTGGATTTTCAAAACTGCTAAACTCAGTGGGTCTGAGTCAGAGCAGGTATTTTTTTTAAGTCCCCTGCCAGCGGTGGAGCTGAAAAAAATCTGCATATGAATGAGAAGGTGCTTGTAGCAGGAATTTGCTAAGTACCTCATTGAGTCACTGAGGCAGAGTTTTGGTTTTGGTTTTCCTCTCTTTTCCTTCAGGAGGAGGAGGGGGAGTGAAGCCGGGGGTAGAGGAGGAGAGAAGGCTTTGGGATTTTTTTTTCACTTGTCTTGGTTTTTAGGATTTCTTCCTCTTTTCTGTGGCTTTTGGGGCTTCTAGCACTATATATATTCTTTGATCAGCCAATCAGACCTTTTCTGTGTTGTAGTTTTCGGTGCACAGAGGTAGTCAGGGAGTTCTATGAACTTAAGATTCGGAAAAATCCTGGAATAAACTATGGATACTGTGGCGACCCCTAGTGGTACCAAAGTCACACAGCAGGATGCTACAGAAGATAGCTCATCTGCTCAACCAGCTACCCCTAGTGGTAGTAATCTAGCTCAGCAAGGGGCTGCTATGCCAGTAACAGCCCTTGGTGACCATATGGATTCCCCTGCTGCGTTCTGGGAATCAATAAAGCTCCTGCATGAATCAATAAGGCTCCTACATGACAAGTTCCCCCCTGAGCAAATTGCAAGATTCCTAGATAAATCAATGGACATGATGCAGGCTTCCACTGCAAACCAGAAAACTGCTCAGCGGAACCCAGAGCCACGACTTGCTCTTACCCGCATCAGACAGCTGCCAACTTACAGAGACTCAGATGATTCTGAAGCTTTTCTCATCTCATTTAAACATGCAGCAGATGATTTTGGGATCCCTGAGGAGAATTATATGAGTGAACTTCGTCTTAATCTCTCAGGGACATTACTGAAAGTGGTAAGCGACTTGCCAGCTGTGGACCGAAATGATTTCACCAAGTTTGTGGTCCTAGCCCGGAAGAGGCTTGGACTCACACCAGATATATCTAGATCCCGATTTCGTGCAATTAGGAAAAAACCGGGTGAGACTTACAACGAAATGGCTTGTTCACTTCAGCGAGCATTGGACTCTTGGATGCAAGCGGCTAAAGCGTCCACTAAAGAAGAGGTCTTATTTCAGTTTTTATTGGAGCAATTCTTGGAGCACATACCTCCACAGACTGCATCCTTCATGTTGCAACGCAAGCCAAAGACGCTTGAGGAGGCCGCCAAGGCAGCAGATTGCTTTGTTGCCTCCAGGGGTGAAGAGGCATTCCAGCCTTCTGTGGTAATGCCTCCTACAGACAAGCAGAAATACCAACAAGTGCGCAAAGATCTCCAGAAGCACAACACTTCTACCCCAAGGTCATCACTAAATGACACTACCTCGAAGCCTCAGCTGCACAGCTCTACCACACTGCCACAGCCTCGCTCTGGGCAGCAGTCTGTGGCAAGTGCTCAGGGTCAGCCAGGGAAAAAGGCTAGCCCTAAATGCTTTCTCTGTGGAGAGCTGGGACATATTAAAGCCAACTGTAAGCAGAAGCCTAAGTTGGCCCAGTTAGTTGTTGCTTCAACTTCCAGGGACACTCCCGCTGATCATTCAGTTGCTCCTGATCCGGACATGATCCCTACTCACAGAAGGCACACACTGTGGGTAGGAGGCAGGAAAGTTGTTGCTTACAGAGACACTGGAGCACAAGTTTCTGCTATTCATCATTCATATCTGGATCCTGGTCTTGTTGATGACCACATCAAGATCACCATAAGAGCCCTTAGAGCTCCTCCAACTCAACTGTCAACAGCACACGTTCCTGTTCAGTACAAAGGCTGGGAAGGAGTTTGGACTTTTGCTGTTTATGATGACTACGAATGTCCTGCTCTGTTGGGTGATAATCTCGTCTTCCATGCTAGTCAGGCCCGGAAAGAGTCTGGACAGTGTGCAAAGATGGCAAGCAGCCTAAGCAGAGGTCAGTCTTCAGTGCAACTTGACGACCAGCCTGAACTTAGACTACAGTCACTGTCTCCTGCTACACCAGAAGGAGTCCTGCCTGAAGAGGTGAGCAGACTCCCACCACAGCATCGTAGGCCCAGAGGTCAGGACCATCCTTGCTGATACCTTGGATGTCAGAGCAGCTGCTGGCAGAAGTCCAGGAAGAGCTTCTCCATGCCAAGAGGCTAGTCATCATGGTCTCAAGTTGGTCCCTGTGGTCACTCCTGACTCAGCACTGCCCGGGGGGCGGAAGAGTCTCCGGTGGGCACCGAGGAGAGTCAGGTGCTGGACAATTTGCCTGAGATGCAAGAGGCTGGTGCAGAGGAGGAGAATCCAACAATGCTGACTCCAAAGCCAGCAAAGGATTCAACAGCAGTGGAAACTCCAGAGAACACTCCAGCCAAGGGAGCAGAACCTGGAGAAGCTGCAATGCAACGAAAATCTGAGGCTAGTCTGCCACTCCAGGTGGAACAGCTGGTTCCTGTTCAGCGACAGCAGTTCCAGGAAAACCAGGAAGCAGACCAGAGCCTTCAAGCTGCTTGGACCAGAGAGAAGGAAGAGATGAAGTCTCCTCCAGCGATGAAGGGGCCCAGATTTGTAATCGTTGAGGGCCTATTATATTGTGAGTCTGGCCCGAGAGGTAACAAGGGGAGCGTACACACTCAGAGACAGTTGCTGGTGCCTTCTAAGTATACAGCCAAACTCTTGAGTCTGGCCCATGATCATCCTAGTGGACATGCTGGGGTGAACTGAACCAAGGACAGATTGGGAAAGTCCTTCTACTAGGAGGGGATGGGCAAGGATGTGACTGATTATGTCCGATCCTGTGAAGTTTGCCAGAGAGTAGGGAAATCCCAGGATCAAGCCAAGGCCCCTCTCCAACCACTTCCTATCATTGATGTTCCATTCCAGAGAATGGCTGTGGACATCATGGGACCTTTCCCTAGGAAGACTGCTAGGGGAAAGCGATATGTGCTCACCTTTGTGGACTTCTGCACTCGTTGGCCAGAAACCATTCCACTGGGTGGAATCTCAGCTAAGGCAGTAGCCCAGGCTTTGACAGACATCTTTGCTAGATTAGGTTGGCCTGCAGAGATTTTAACGGATGCAGCTTCCAATTTCAACTCCAAAGTCATGCAGCGCCTATTAGAGGCACATGGAGTACACCATCTGACATCAGTACCTTACCATCACCAAACTAATGGGTTGGTGGAATGTTTTAATGCAACTTTGGGGGCCATGATCCGTAAGTTTGTGAATGAACATTCCAATGACTGGGACTTGGCACTACAGCAGTTCTTGTTTGCTTACAGATCTGTTTCACACCCAAGCCTGGGTTATTCACCCTTTGAGCTGGTCTATGGCCATGATGTGAAAGGGCCATTACAGCTGGTTCAAAGTCAGTGGGAGGGAGCTATCCCTTCTTCAGAGACTAATGTGGTTGATTTTGTGACTAACTTGCAGAATACTCTCAGGGAAGCATGGGCAGATGCTCATGAGAATCTGCAACAGGCACAAGAGAAGCAGAAGACCTGGTATGATCAGTATGCCAGAGAACGTTGCTTTGAGAAAGGAGACCAAGTGATGGTTCTGAAGGTTGTCCAGTCTAACAAGATGGAAACTTCTTGGGAAGGTCCTGCCACAGTGCAAGAATGCATTGGGACAGTGAACTATCTCATACAGTTTCCAGACTACAGACTAAGCCAAAAGTGTATCATGTGAATTCACTGAAACCCTTCTACGAGAGGCCCAGTCACCTTCTCACACTTTCAGTCCAGGAAGATGAGGAGGAGGAAGAGTGGCCTGAAGGTGCTTTCTATGATCGGCAGGGTGGTAGCTTGGAAGATGTGAAACCCTCCCCAAGACTCAATGCGAAACAACGCAAGCAGTTCTTTCACTTGACGGGTAAGTTCACCACTCTGTTTTCACCTATCCCAGGTCGCACCACAGATCCTCAACATGTGGTAGCCGCAGATGACAGCAGGCCATCAGCAGAACAGCCACGACGGGTGTCACCAAAAGGGAAAGAGGCGATAGAGAGGGAGGTGAAAGAAATGTTGGACATGGGGATCATTCACCCATCATGCAGTCCATGGGCATCCCCAGTTGTCCTAGTGCCCAAAAAGGGGGGGACGGACATTCGTTTTTGTGTGGATTATAGATAACTGAACTCAGTGACATGCCCTGAACATTATCCAATGCCCAGAGTAGATGAACTGTTGGAGAAATTGGGGCATGCTAAGTACCTATCCAGCCTCGATTTGACTAAGGGCTATTGGCAAATCGCCCTGGCAGAAAAGTCTAAACATTGAACAGCATTCATCACTCACATAGGTCTGTTCGAGTTCAATGTCCTTCCCTTTGGGCTACGGAACGCACCTGCAACTTTCCAGAGGCTGGTGGATTGTTTACTAAAGAGGGTGCGGGGACTTTGCTGTTGCTTATTTAGATGACATTGCAATCTTCTCAGACTCCTGGGAAGACCACTTGAAACACTTGGAGATTGTCTTCCAACGCATTAGTGATGCTGGACTGACAGTCAAAGCAAAGAAGTGTCAGTTTGCACTGGACAGAGTGACCCACCTTGGCCATGAAGTGGGACAGGGGACTATCACTCCACTGCAAGTCAAAGTGGAAGCTATTAATAGCTGGCCAATTCCTCGTTCCAGGAAGCAGGTGCAGTCCTTCCTTGGCCTGGCTGGGTACTACCGGAGATTCGTGCCCAACTATAGCCAAATGGCAGCACCTCTAACAGACCTGACAGGTTCCAAGAAGCCTAAAGTAGTGAAATGGACAGCAGAGTGTCAAGAAGCCTTTGCAGCCTTGAAACAGGCCTTGATGGCAGATCCTGTGCTCCGGGCACCAGACTTTGACAAGCCGTTCGTAGTGGCTACAGATGCTTCTGACAGAGGCATTGGAGCAGTATTACTACAGGAGGGTCTGGATGGCACCTTGCATCCCATCTTGTTCCTCAGCAAGAAGCTTTCTGCAAGGGAGTCCAATTGGTCCATACCAGAGAAGGAATGCTATGCTATTGTATATACGTTAGAGAAGCTGAGACCATACATCTGGGGATGTCGCTTCACCCTCCAGACTGATCATGCTGCCCTCTGATGACTACATACAGTCCAGGGAACTAACAAGAAGTTACTACGATGGAGCCTGTCCCTGCAAGACTTTGGCTTCGACATTCAGCAAGTGACTGGAAGTTCTAATGTGGTGGCAGATTCCTTGTCACGCAGAGGACTGGAGGGAAGTTAAGAGGGCTGAGTTTTACATGTCCGCATTGATAATATGGCTAATATGGCTAACCTGTACTGTTGTGTGTTTGCATTTATTCTTTGACTTTTCCTTTCTTAGGTCCCAGGATGAAATCCCAGCTGGTGTGGTTCCAGCCTTCAGCTGTTCCCAGACCGTCTGAGATTTGGGGGGCATGTGATAATGGGGCTTCCCATTATCTAGGTTTATCAAAGGGAGATACTTCTCTTCAGGTAAACCAAGGGTTAATGAGGTGTTGGGATTACATCAAGGGTCACAGGGTGAGAGTTGACCAACCAAAAGGAAAGGGTCAGCATCACAGGTCACAAGGTGAGAATTGACCAACAAAAGGAAAAGAGGTGGGCCTCTTGGAGATGCTTCCAGATCCTTCCAAGGAGGAAAATAAAAAACTTCTGAGAGGCCATGTAGAGAGACAGAGAAAGAGAGACACAGAGACAGAGAGAAAGAGAGGAGAGCTGGGCCAGTCGAGCTGACAGGCATGCCGTGTCTCCTGGACCCCCCCCCCTTCTCCTTTAGACTATCTACGCCTATAACCTAATTGTGAGTAACTAGAAATCAGTAGTTAGTCGCGTTAGGGATGTTGTTATTTTGGGAATTGGCTGATCTTGAGAATGTATCTGTGCTGTTATATCTGTTTTGTAAATTCTTGTAACCAAGTGTACCTGGGAGAGGGGAGTCTCCCAAGTGTATATTGTTTATTTGCATGCCTTGATTAAAACACTTCTATAAACCTCTGTTTCTCTCCATTTCCACGCCAGGATTGGCACACGCTACATAGGACCTCTCACTCAGGGGAAGGGGAGGTGCGCTTAGAGATTGGGCAGGGTCCCTCCTGTCCTGTCCAAATAATTCATAATTGGGGGGGGGGTGGCAGCATACCTGATAGAGTTGGGGAGATTGCCAGTCGTTCCAAGCATGGGAATCAGCTTTGGGAGGCTGGCAAGAACCCTAGTAAAACGCTGGGAGGGAATTTCCAGTCTTGCAAGGCTGGAAGTCAACTTAAGAGACTGGAAATAAACCTACAGTGTCACAAGAAGAAAGACAGAGTATCTTCTTCTCTTTGATAAGGGAAGGGAGAAAAAGAAGGCAGAATATTGTTCTTGCTGTATCAGAAATTTTTTGGTGGTGCATTTATACTAACAGTAGTGACCCGGGGCTGCAAAATGGATTCAGGGTGCCCATTTGGCCAAAGAGCTACACATTGTCTATCACAGTCTAGATAAGCAGGAGCCTTTTTGTTGCTTTTAGGAAAGCTCCCATATAAACATTCAAGCCTCACAGTTCTTGACATCTGGAGAAAGTGAGCTGCTCGAAAAAAGAAAAGTCAGGCTGTGAGCCAAGCCAAGAAAATTGCGGGCTGGTAAGCCATCAAAGGGTAAATGAAGAATGAAGATTAAGACTTCACACAATAGACTGGTTCAGTTTTAAGGGACCAAAAGATCATCACATTCAACTAACGATCCATCCCTACCCATTGTTAGTTTCTGGAACAACTAATTTCAGGCAAGGTGGACCTGTGATTTAGAGAATCACCTTCTTTCACTGACCTGAAGATGCATTTGGAAAACTTGAGGAGAAAAGAAGCCAGGTGTTAAATTGGTAGGTTGAAATATCTGATCACACAAAACAACATGATTGAATATAGTGGTGCACAGGGAAGATGGCCCACAACCAGATGGCACGGTGGTTGGTGTAACCTACTGAAGAATTATTTAAAAGCCAAAAAGTATATATTCAGCTGAAAGCTTCCCCATAGCCCACCTGCTGGTTTCTTTCTTTTTAAAAAAATAAAAATAAATGTTCAGTGTATATTGTGGAACAGTTGTAGGCCTTTTCATTCTGAGAAAGTGGGACACTATTTGTGATCTCCTGTTGTGACTGATATTGTGAATGCGTGGAGAGGGTAAATAAAATCATCTCTTGATGTGTGGAAAAGAGGCTGAGTAACCTGAGCATGAGGCAGGTTCCTTCAGAGGGCAGGTCCAAAGCCGTATGTAGCACATCAGTAACAGTGGCTACTTTGGAAGAGAAACAGGAAACATTCTCCCAAAAACAGAGTCGAGAGTTATTAGTATTAGCACCCCCCATCTCTCTTAAATAAATCCACCAGTCTATTCATACACTGCACCTTTGGCAGTCCCAAACATTCTGGGAGTTGCTGGTGAATTTGGCTTGACCAAGAAGAAAGAGCACCTTGAGTCTATAACAGAATACATTGTATTACATATGGTCCCTGTGAATTGTTCACAACAGAGTCTCAACGGGCTTTTTTATTGCCAGGTGGTACGTAACAGCTTTAGGTGCTGACATTCTCCCCCAGGTAGACTAAGCTGTCTTATGAATTGTTATATACTGGAGACTGCAGCAGTTGTCCCCCAAAATGCATTGTGGGAGATGAAGCCCTGAATATCAGGGGCAGGAGAGAAGTCCAGTGAAAAGGTGATAATTAGTTGTGTTGGGAAACTGTTGCTGCTCCTTAACAGTGTTTTTTTCTGCTTTTCTCAGCTCCTTTTTTTCTGATGCTGAGTCACACATGCTAGGGAGCAACACCAACCCCACTCTCTCAGCTGTTATACTGTGTTCTCTCTCATGGGGCATCCTGGGGAAGGTCATGCTCCTGATAATGATGCACTAACCTGGAAATTTGTCCATTGCTTTGCATTAGGGTGTGTGTGTGTGTGTGTGTGTGTGTGTGTGTCTAGCTGTGGCATTTTAGCAATGTCCAAAAATAATGGCAGTGAAGACCAGAACAGCTAATCCATCCAAAGTGTTCTGTGTTGGAAGTGAAAATGGCTGTGACTATCAGGAAGCAGGAGATGAAGGTCCTATGGAGGTGGTGGACATTTGGAAAGAGGATTTGTGCTTACTGGTTATGAGGTAGCTAAGGGAGGATTTTCTATCCCCTGTTTTCTAAAAATGTCTTTCCAACCCCCTCCCAACTGATACTGATAGTTCAGTGAAGGGTGGATAACAAGAAATATTTAACCAGCCTTTGGCACACCTATGCTTTCTGATGGCAGTGATAGCTGTTCCTGCTCTACTTTACTCTTTTTTCATTAACTTCTCCCTCACAACAGAAAAAAAAACTACTGGTGTCCTACTTGCAATGAGGCCACCATTAAAGTCACAGAAGGCCTGTCAGATGTGGGGAGAAGGTCGCACTTGACAGCAGTAGAAAATCACCAATCTCTCTCTTAGTTTGATAGCCATTCACACTAATGGTTTAATAATGAATAAATTATTGAATGGATTTCTGCATATGGAAGAGGGAGC
The DNA here is from genome assembly GCA_948472985.1 of Iguana delicatissima. NCBI lineage: Eukaryota > Metazoa > Chordata > Lepidosauria > Squamata > Iguanidae > Iguana > Iguana delicatissima. The sequence goes on along the minus strand of CAOKZL010002799.1, from coordinate 18,718 downwards.
TTCACAGATGTTATACACTGATGAGCAAGTCAGGGTTTCATTTGTACAATTTCCAGAGTAGTAGCCATATCAGCAAAAACAGAGAGTCCTGCCCAGTTTGAAAATGAAGTCTTCTTAAACCCCAGAGCAAATATTTGTTATGACAAAAGTTTCCATGAACTGAAGTCCACTTCATCAGACGTATGAAGCATTTATCTTGAGTGACTGGCATATTGCTGTCTCCCAAAAGGAGGGGAAAGAATTCTACCACTTTAAGACCACAAAATCCTAGTGAGCTAATAACTTGAAACATGGCATCCATGATCTACTCTGAGAAGGTTTATAACTGCCAAATTTCAAAGCAGTTTGATAAAAAAAAATGACCATACATACAAGAGATGAAAACTGGCACACTTCTTCTTCTTTTTTTTTACCTTAATGCTTGTTCAGGCATATCATACTTACAGTCAACTTTTTGTGAAACTTACTGATATCTGTATTTTATTCAGCCATGTCAAGGGAAGCAATCCTGCATCAATTTCGTAGAGTTCTGAGCAGAAATTCAAGATGTATTGAGCTCCCCCCGCTCATAAAGCTGATGGGCAGTCATCCATATATTGTTTTATTTTCAGACTGGAATGCCACCAGCTTTCCAGAGTTTTAAAATGGGTTTTGTGTTCATTTATAAGATTTGTATCCTGCCTTTTTCACTCAAATGGGATCTTGCAAAATACTGCAGAGGGAATCCAGAGAGTTTGAAGTGCAGGGCTGGAATACTGTTGGTATCTCATAACAAAATCATGGTCTATTTTTCCAGCTGCTGAGGAATGGTGGAAAAGGCAGTATCTGACAGCAGCATGTTGAGACTCACCTGTTCTTGCTATCAGGAATGTAAGTCGCATCTTCTATGTGAGTTGCATGTTCTTTGTTGTTGTTTTTGTTGTTTTGGCCAACAACCCAATGAATGAGTGATCTCCAAGATCCTTGTTCTTCAACTACCATGCTCAGGTCTTGGAAACTCAGGGCCATGTCTACGGCTCCCTCTGTTCCTATTGTTTCATCTTTACCAAGCATTATTGCACTTTCCAGTGAGTCATGTTGTTTCATGACATGTCTTAGTACGACAGCCTCAGTTATCTGAAAAATACTGGGCATACAAGTTGAAAAACATTAGCTGTTCCTTGTTCATGATGAAAATGTTTTCGAAATTCATAATTCCAGAGGTAGTTGTTTATTACTGCTAGTTACTACTACAGCTCTTCCATGAAGTTTGTTGTCCTAAATACAGCTCTTCAGTGAAGCTTGTTCAATTTCTCATCAGATATTAAATTTACAGCTCTTCATTATAGTGTATTAAATTTCTCATCTCAATTGTTAAAGGATATATGTTTTGAAGACTTGATAAGGATAGATTTTGCTATTTATAAGCTTATCGCTGTTACAGCTCATCAGTAAAAGTTGTTCAGCTCCTTAGTATACGTTGCAAGCACAGATTTTTAGTAAAATTAGTCCAACTTCTCAGCACATTTGTTAAAAGATGTATGGTTTGAAGATTAATGGACAGTAATTTTTGGAGGACATTGTTTGTATTATGGGCTTTAATTCTTAAAATTACTTTAAATTTAGTTTATATTAATCATCTAGCTGCCTTTATAATATCTTATATATTAACTTCAGCTCCACTATGTAATTGTTTGTTGAACAATATATGTACTTTAGGTAGATTGTTTATTTATTGCCTTGGTTGTTTTATGTTTTCTCTTATTTAATTTTTTGTACAATTATTTTCATAATACCTATCGTATTTATATTTACATCTTCATTTAGATTGACTAATTTTCTCCCCTGAGCTTAGTTGGTGTTTTGCATGTTTTGAGACCCTCTTGTAGTTTTGTTGTGGTTGATAGGAAATAATGTCAGTGTTACAGGCCTGCACACTTCCAGATTGCATATGGTTTAATTGACAAAATACATTAATTCACATTGATATAAAATGAACCGTGAGATAACTGTAAGGCCAGGCTGGACAGATGAGAAAAATTGGCTGGATATCTGTGCTGCAAAATAAGTCAGAGATCCTTTTTATGTGCTGCCAATGTCATTGTCAGGATAATCATCAGGTAACTTCAGAGATAATAGGCTCGAACTAAAGCTGTAACGTCTCTGCTACCATACATTAGAGACAGGTAATTCCCACCAAACTCTGGTTGTTTCGACCCTTCTTACTATCACCTGGATGTTTCCCTTCATTGTTCCTTACCTGTCCATCATTACAGACCTATTACAACAGCCATTAACTCTTTTTCACTTAACACTAAGAACATTAATTTAGTTCGGACCCCATTGTCCATGCTGCAACTTCTGTTGCTTGCTCAGCCAGAGAGCCATCACACACTTGCCCTCCAGACAGATGTTGGGTATAAAAACCCTCCATTTTGGGTAGGCAGGTGCAGTATCTCACTTGCTACTGCCAAGCTGTCACTCTGATTTCTGAACAAGTACTGTCCTTAGGCACAGGTCTAAACCACATCACTACTTTCTTCGTTGCTCTCCAGATTATCGCCCATTCCCTAAAACTCTGTTATCAGCAACTTTCCTCTCTTTATCCTTCAGTTAGCTCTTGTGAATGCTTGGATCTGTTGCCTGTTTCTGTGAACCTTTGTCAGTAAAACACATTTCTGGCTGGTTCTTTCCTGTGAGGACCCCATAAATATTGGTGGAAGATCTCATTAGATTACTCCCCTCTTGCAGGCCTCTTCATTGAGCTAATTAATTCTCCATTGTCATGTGGAGGTATAGGCAGCACGGGTGGACTCCTGAGTCACCCACATTTTGGGGTAACACCAGGATGTAATAAAAAGGGATGTAGGAAAAGTTAAGCAAAGAAAGAAGAGAAAGCGGATGTGAAAAGTCTTCCTTCACATCCAAATCCTGCAATGCCAAGAAGACTTCTCCAGCATTGAATGTTTATGGATGGAATTGTGCTGATGCACTATGCTGCTGTAATTGTGCCATCCTAGACAGTTGTAGCACAATAGCTGTGAAGAAAGGAAGCTGCTGAAGAAATAGGCTACCTGGAACTGGCAGTTTTCATCAGCCTTTCCTCCTCACTCCTGTACATTTCTGGAAAAAGGGGAAACCCTAATCTGGTGCACTAGGAAAGTTCCAAACTAGGTTCTCCTCTTAGGTGGTGGCAAGTTAGGAAGCATCTGACGTATTGTGAGACCAGAATGCCTTTTGCTTACCACCAGGTTTTGCCTCTGCAAAAGGTATCAGAGCAACATCTAGGGAGGTGAGGATTTTATAAGCCAATTTCCATGGTTTGCCCTCTTTTTATTGTATTGTATTGTATTGTATTGTATTGTATTGTATTGTATTGTATTGTTTGTTTAACCTCTCTCTGTCTCTTCCTCTTTTTGTGTATGTGTATGGAGGGAACCTGTACTTTCTTTTAAGTTTTTTTTTTAATGGCTAGTGTTATGTATCACAGCTTTGGTGAGTTAAACATCTGTAGAGTTATACATCTGTAATTCCTCTGTATTCATGATCACTATGTAGTCACAGTCTTGGCCCCAATCATAACTGCCTTCCCAAACCAACTTTACCAGGTATCAGTTGCAGCACTCTGAGGAAAGAGGTCCATCTGCTGGTGATGCAGTGGGATGACATTTCCATCCCTCTCCCACCAATGAGTGAGGCTGCACCTCTATCACAATTCTTTCTTGCACCCTCACTTGCTGTCAGGAGAGGAGTGGAAACATCATCCACCCATGTTCTGATCTCTAGCAGAATGGACCTCCTTTTCTCAGTGAAGCTGATGCCCAGTCAAGGAGGTTGGGGAGGGATCAGGTCAAGAGGTGCTATTTAGTTACACATATATAACTGAGTAGACAATATAGACAATGTAGAATTCCAGTCAACATGCTCAATTTTGTGCATGGTTTCTTATTTGTATACTTTGTATGCATACATCCATTGCACCATTGGCAAATATATATGCTGGTTATTTTTAATGAACCTGTTTTTCTGCATGCATTTTAAAAATATGCGCACTTTATCAGATGCTCCAGAAATGTGTGGCTTTCTAAATGCAAATGGTTTACTGTCCATGTCAGTTTCTGAGTGGTACAGACCAAAGAAATCCACAAAATACACATGCATGCAAGCACATGCACATACACACACGCATAATCTGATGGAACAAATTTCTCACAAATCCTTGTTGTCAGCACTCAACTTCTATCCTCCCTATACCCCCCTCACCTGGAAAATGTTGATGCTTCTGCTGAAAAAATGAAGATGGGAGAGGTATTTCTGCCATCCGGAAAGCCACCATCATGTGGGTCGCCACCTTAAAGTGACTAGAAACTATGTTGGTCTTGTCACCTTTGATAATCAGATAATGCCCTCCATCTTTTTCTTTCCCGATCTTCTGCTTCTGTCAGAAAATGGGATGTGCCTGTGCATTATTTTTCCTCTTGGCTGACACTTGCCATTTTTCTGGTTTTACTTTCATTTGTGGCTTTTCATTCCATTCTTTTCTAAGCACAGAACAAAAGATGAGAAATGTTTTCTTTTAATATAGAAAGGTTCCCCACTAGCACAACCCACTAGGAAACACAGAGTAAGACTCATTTGAAATCATATAATGTCTAGTATTCACATAGCCATCATCTTCTTTATATCCCATCCATCAATACTATCGGTGGTGATGGGTCTGAATAAAATCTTCCAGCTTCTTCTTTATCCTCCAGCTGCTTTGCAGACTCATTTATCTTCAGACCTTTTCATTGGATATAATTCTTTATTGTATCTATTCGCTTCATTTTTTCTTTTTTTCTTTTTCTTTCTTTCTTTTTTCTTTTTTTCTTTTTTTTTTTTTTGGTTCCCTGTGCTCTCCATTCATTTGTGAAGCAATATGTGAAAAATACTTCCAGAATCCATTTAGGACACATAAATTAACCACAACAGTACTGTATTTCTTTATTTATTTTAAAGGTCTTTTATTTTCAGGGTTATGCTTAAAGCCTTAGACAGGACACAAATCATCCCAGATCACATCGGTCCATAAAGCAAGATGTACAACCATAGTTCTGAACTTGAGTTCTATACATATCTTTTTAGAAGTCCAACAGATTTTCCGTAAGAAATTGATTATAAGATAGAAACTTTTGACCATCAAGAGATTGTATGATCAGTATTAATGACATTAAGACAAAAGGCTGAGTTCTAGGGATGGAAATAATATTTAAAAATATTCCAAAAAAATGGTCAAAAACATGCTTTTCAAGTGTTAAGAAACTCTGATGAGAAGAATCCTGCACTGATGAGAATATCCACAATTTGGAACTTATTGTGTACAAAATTTGCATGCAGTTGTTTTGTACAGAAAACAAGGTTTTCTGGATCGAAAATAATACTTTAACACAGAAATATAAATTCCTGCACAGGAAATGCTGTAATTGAGGATTTATACCACATAAAATTTGTGCATGAATGATTTGCATAGGGAAAAAAAGCATTTTCTGCACCAGAATGAATATTTCAGTATTGAGATATTATTTTCCTTACAGAAAATTGCTGCATGCTGCACAGAAAATGGTGTTTTCGGTTTGTTTGTTTGTTTGTTTGTTTGGAGCAAAACAACAACATACAGACTTTACGCAGAATAAATCCCAAATTGCAAATAGCCTTTGAAAACTGTATGATTTTCAAAGACTTTCTCACAGTGAGGAAAAAGCTGTTGAAATTACTTATTGCTGTGTTCAAGATACAACTTAGTGAATACTTACATGCTGGCTAGATTATTCTATTTGGCAAATAGGAAGGACTGGGTAAATAGCCATTAATTTGCAGGTAGTCTTGATCTAGGTTAAAAAAAACAGGTTTGTATGCTCTTTCAGGTATATACTCTTGTCCTCCTTGAGTGATTGATATATTGTAAAATTTATTTTTTTAAAAATCCTAGCTTCTTTGTAAGTCATGGTACATGTTAGATGTGTCTAATTTGCTCCAACAATTTTATTAGGGTTTGAGTTCTTAACCTCTAATAAGCTGCAGTCATAGAATTGTCTGCAGTGGTGGCCAGTGTACTGGGGCTACAGGGATACTGCCCTGCCATATTTGCCAGGTGGCAAGAATCATAGAATTGTAGAATTGAAAGTACCCTCAAAAGCCATCTAGTCCAATCCCTGCCATGCAGGAATACACAGCTAAATCTCTCTCAGAAAATTCCTACCCAATCTCTGTTTAAACACCTCCAAAGTTGGGAGAATTTACCACTCTAGGTCCATTTCCACACGGGATGAGGGAATCGGCCCATGCCACTACTTACTGGACTTTTCAGCTCCCTGGTCGAGTCCACGGCACTCCGGAGCAGTGCATGCTTGTCGATACACACTGCTCCAGTGTCCCAAATGGCGGCTTCTGGTTGGTCGAGGGTCTCGACCAACCACTGAAGCTTGCTAGCCTAAAGCCCACCCCCGGCAGATCACAGGCTCACATTGAGGCATGCCTGCGAATCTGCAAAAGGGAGCAGGCTTGCAGTGGTGCGCTCCATGCTTTTGAAAGACCTGTTTTTAGCGGTCTTTCAAAAGCATGCTGGACAACCACTTGGGGTCGTTCTGGAGTGGGCTGAGGTATGGATCTACATTAAGTCCGCTCCCAGGTGCAGACCTCCTCCTTGGAGGACGGACTGCACCATTTTAAAAACCCTGTGCAGAAATGGCCTATGAAACAATCTATTCAACTGTCAAACAGCTCTTACAGTGAAAAAAAAGTCTTCCCAATGTTAAGGTGGAATCTATTCTCATTTGAATTCATTGGTTCATGTTGTAATCTCTACAGCAGCAGAAAACAAGCTTGCTCCATCGTCTCAATGATATCCCTTCAGATATTAAAGATTGCGATCATGTAACCTATCAGCTTTCGCTTCTCCAAGTTAAACATACTTAATTTCCTAAGTTGTTCATCATAAGGCTTGGTTTCCAGATCTTTGATCATCTTTGTTGCCCTTTGATCATCTCTCAACATATTCCAGCTCGTCCAACATCCTTCTTTAACTGTGGTGCCCAGAACTGGACACAGTATTCCAGGTGAGATCTGATCAAAGCACAGTAGAGTGGCACTAATACTTTCCTTGATCTGGACACTATACTTCTATTGATACAGTCCAGAATTGCAATGGCTTTTTGGGCTGCCGCACACCATTTCTGCACTACACTGTTAATAGTGCTATTATTCCACTTTCACTATCCTGTGGAATTCCGGGATTTGTAGTTTACTGAGACCAAAAAGCTCTCTGGCTGAGAATTCTAAATGCCCCTCCCTAAACTGCAAACCTCAGGATTCCATAGGATGTTGAAAATGGAACAATAGCACTATAACATTGTAGGACAGAAATGGCTACAGTTGACTCATGTTGAATTTGTGGTCTACTAAGACACTTAGATTGTTTTCACATGTACTGCTTTTAAACCAAGTATCACCCATCCAATATTTGTGCATTTCATTTTTCCTGCCTAGGTATAGTACCTTACATTTATCCCTCTTGAGATATATTTGGATAATTTTGGCCCAGCTCTGCAATCTGCTCAAAACACTACACCATACTGGCTCTTGGTACTGAGCCTACTTCTCTCTAAACTTTCTTTTCTGTGGTGTATCTGGTCTCTTCCTCTGTGCTTCTCCCTTAGTTTTCTCCAGCTTTCCATTTAGTGATTAAAGTACCTGTCTCATATGTCTTTAGATCAGGAGATGTTATTAAAGGCCACTTATACAGGCACTCTGCTAAGGCTATATCGGTGTTGGACTTGTTATTTATAAGATAGGACACCTACTAGAAAATTTATCCTTCCCTACTGCTTCTCTCTCCATTTAGGATTTTTGTCTCCTGCTGAATATGGAGCATTTTCTTTCTTCTGCAAAGAAGACTTGCTTCTCCTTTAAAAGAACACTCTGCAACTTTGAAGTTTGACAAAGTATAATTGTTAATTATTTAATTCATTATAATTGTATTTTCACTGCCAAGGAATGGGGTAAGAGCTTGCTGTTTGCCTTCGAACCATTTTGAACTTATGGCAATCATAAAGTTGAACCCTATCAGAGGGGTTTCTTGGCAAGATTTGGTCAGAGGGGGTTATTTTTGCTTCTGTCTGAGGCTGGGAAAGCATGATTTGCCTAAGGACACCCATTGGATTTCCATGGCTGAGCAAGGATTCAAACCTTGGCCTCTAGAGTTGTAGTCCAGTGCTCAAACCACTATATCATGCTGGCTCTTAGAGGGGCCAAAATACACTGGCTAGCCTTGGCAACTGCACATCTTGTCTTGAGTGTTTCCCCTTAGGCAGAAAATTCTCTTGAGCCTGGGCTGAGGGCAACAGATACCCAGCTGCAAGATAATATTAAAGTCACTCTCATTCCCACCATGCACATGTCTCTGATCCCATTAGTAGAAGAGAAGCTGTGGGAGGTGACAAATGCTGTCTCTTTTCCTTGATTTTGTTTCAACAGTATAAAAGCAAGGATTTCTCAAAGTTTGTACTTTTTATTTTATTTTTTCATCCAAGAGAGCAGCAGCAGCAGCAGAGAGGATGTAGCAGAAGCAAGGCAAGGAGTAGAAACAGATCTACTGGATGCAGCAATATTGGGATAAGGAAGGATAGGAGTAGGAATTATTCTGAGGGGATGGTGGTACGTGTGGCTGAGTGAGTATGTAAGGGAACAGGTTTGGTTTTTTTATGGGTATGAGTGAAACAGAAGAAAGCTGGCTTTGTATGTGTATATGAGTGATAAACAGATTATTTGAGAATATTTGAAAAAAATGGTCAAAGATGAATCCTGGGCCGTTTTTGCATGGGGAGAGGGAATCGCCCCGTGCTGCTACTTATTGGACTTCTTGGCTCCCCGGTCTGGTCCATGCTGCTCCGGAGCAGTGCATGCTTGTCGCTCCGCACTGCTCTGGGGATGAAAATGGTGGCTTCCAGTTGGTCGAGGGTCTCGAACAACTGCTGAAGCTCACCAGCCTAAAGCCCGCCCCCGGCAGATCGGGGGCAAGCCTGTAAATCTGCACCGGAGAGCAGGCACAGAATGGCGTGCTCCATGCTTTTGAAAGACCTATTTTAAGCGGTCTTTCAAAAGCACGCTTGATGACCACTTGGGGTTGTTCCAGAGCGGGCTGAGGTGTGGATCTATATTAAGTAGGTCCGACCTAGTCCGCTCCCAGGTGCAGACGTCCTCCCTGGAGGACGCTCTGCAACGTTTCTATTAGCCCGTGCGGAAATGGCCCTGGACTGATGAGAATCTTACCAGTTCAGGATTTATTCCACATAAAATTTGCACAAATTCATATCTTTCTGCATGCAGAAGTGTCACTTCTGACCAAGAAACAGGATTTATTATTTTCTGCATAGAAAATGCTGTTTTCTGCACAAAAAAGAATATGCAAATTTCATATTCTATGGATAAAAAAGCCTTTTCTTATGCAGAAAATGCTGTGTATTAAAAAAAAATGAATTTTACACAGAATAAATTCTGAACTACAAATAGTCTTTAATGAAGTCTTTCTTGCGGTGGGAAGAAAATTGCTAAAATTACTTGTTGCTTCTTTTGAGAATGAAATTAGTGAAGTTTTATACCCCTAGTAATTACACGAACAAGGTTGGTGGGTTGTTGTTTTTTCATTTTATTTTATTTTTCTCAATGACTAGCAATCCCTGACAGGGAATCTGTGATCACAGGACTGAATGCTCTGTCTATGACTTTCTGGAATGCTGTATTTTCTAGATGCACTGAAATCCTCTTCTGTTTATCCTGATTTATTTTTCCATACAGTCAAATAGAGTTTAATTTGATAACCTCTTCCCTGTCCCACTTACTTTTACCAACAACTAGTAAAAGTGTGGCCTACCCAGAGACAGAAATTTTCTGTATGCCATGATGTCTACATACTATAGGGATGTTCCCCTGGAGGGAAAAAAAAAAGATTAAGAACAAGAGCCCTCTCCAGTTCCCTGAAAACTGTATAGCTAGTGACAGAAATGAAGGAACAACTTTAATTAGCCTGTTGATCTGTGTGCAGCCTCAGAGGAAAGATTCACTTCAAATGGGTTTTCTTAGGAACCTATCATTCTCAGATTACGTCAGGAAGCAAAAGCAATATTGGACAGACTTTACTCATGTCTGAAATGGACTTGGGCTCAGTGGCCATCCTGACTAGGGGATTCTGGAAATTCTAAAGTGGGGGAAAAGGTAATGTACCCAAGCTTTGCTTAAACCTTGCCAGGATCGAGGCTAAGTAGTGACCTAGATGTGGTTAGTCCTGCTTTTGATCATCCCTTGGCTTCATCCTTGGTAGATTGCCCTCCAGTAGGTACCAGTCACCACTGCATACTTTTTTAGAATCAAATTCCATTGGATAGCATGGGCTGTGTGTTTGAATAAATATGGCTGGGTTGAATTACGTGGCTGCAATGCACAGTGTTTTGAAAGCATATTCCATTTCCTCTCATTGGAGCTGACATTTAATCATGTCTGTGAGATTTGTCCAAAACCAGTTAGTGAGAAATGCTGAAAAGTACATCCTAATCCATTTTTCTTTTCTATTTAATGCATTGTTATGTACATGTATGTGTGCACTGGAAACCAGATAGGTTGATTTCATTAATAATCCAGAAATATCAAGCAAAAATAATTTGATATCAAATCCCTGGTATGTAAATATGGGCCTTGTGTACACTAAATTAATCAGAAATGTTGCAGGGGGAGCCGGATCTTGACGAAACATCTAATTTTGATAATTTAAATAGCAAGTAACCTACAACAGGCTTCCTCTACAACCATAACTACCACAAAAAGATATGCATTGTGTATACTCTCATGTAAGTGACTAGAAGGTAGATGAAAGGTCTGGAACATTATGAGGGTAAAATACAAAAAGAAGTGGGAGAAAGGGCATTGGAAGCAAGAGCAAGCAAGAGACCAAAGACTGTTTGCAGAATAACTTCATTTAAACACAGTAATTTGAAAACAAGCACAACAGGGGGAACAATCTATATTGTATTTTATTTGCTGAACCTTTCTTTTCCTTCCCATTGCTATTGCCAATTCCACCCCTGCTGTTCAGACCTGGCAGCTAAATTCCCCTGCTTTCCAGCAGCTTTTATCTATCTCCTTTCCCAATGAAAGGATTCGCACTGGCAAAGAAACAAACTAAGGTATCAGAAGGGAAGTAAAAAAGAACATGAAGTCAAGGATGAATGGAGATATCTAGTTCCCTTTTGTCATTATCTCATAGTTAGGCATTGCACTTTGTTCCACTCCACCAACCTTTGGACTTAGTTTAGGAAACTGGAGTCCACAACATTTTCAGTGAACATCTCCCTTCCCTGCACACACTTTACAGATTAAAGCACCATTCAAAAAAGGGATATAGATTGTATAATGACATCAGGATTACTTTTTCAACTGACATGTAATACTATCAAGTAAGAATAGTAATTCTAGATTTTCCTATTCCAGAGAGATGCCAGAAAAAAGCAGTCAATTTTCTTCCCGTTGAGAGACTTAGAATATGTTTTCCCACAATGATGGTAATCTCCATGACTTTCTGAAGAAAAACAGCACACTTTTTCAACAACCTGCACAGCTTTCCTATGAAAGCTATACAGCTTTCTAAATATATAAAATAAACCACAAAAGTTGAACGATAAATGTTACACAACTTCAGAGTTGTACACTTTTAAATGCACAGCTTTAGAAACAATTTGCTCTCCCAAAACAGGAAGAAAAAACACCCACAAAATAGAATGTTCTACAAATTACATAACTTTTGTTGTGCTGAGAATAATAATAAGACTACAACTGCAAAGTTGTAGGAACTTTCTGAATGCTATTTTTTTGCCCTGAAAATGTTCCTAAGGAGTCAGGAACCCCAACTTTCCTTTGTCCCTGGGTACTTTCATTTCCTTCCTTCCTGAATTAGTCACATGGATGTTCCCAACCAATCAGGGAACGTGCAAATGAGATAAATGCTATGTAGCTAATCAGATGTGGTTCCATGGCAAATGTCATTGCAAGAGGCATTAGAAGCTGAGCCAAAATCACAGTGACAAGAATTTAAAATAGGACAATTTAAAATAGTTTCGCTTTGGATCATATTTTAGGAGAATGACAGAATAAAAGTAAAATAAAAATAAGCGAGTAAATAAATAAATAAGTAAGTAAATAGTCAGTCTCACAAGGAGTGCCAAAAATTGCTGGGAGAACTGAGGAAGAAGTTTTGTTTTGTTTGACACAGTTGAAAATGTTTCTGAAAACTGGTGATGAGTAGTGTTAATCATGATAATCAACTCTACCGACAAAGCTCCCTTCAGAATATACTGGTACATTACAAAGTAACAAACAAAAAAGATAGGTCCCTCTCCTGAGAAGTTTATATTATAATTTAAATTACAAAAGTGAAGGACACCATAGAGGAGGGGGTAGGAGAAATGATAGGAATCTAAGGAAACTGCAAGAAGCAAAGCTGGATGTGAGCAAATGTACGTACCCAATTACTTTGAATTTGTGGGGATGGGTTGAAAACTAAACTGGGTTGCAGAGTAATAAAGAACACCTTTATAAAAAAAGTATATTTTGAGGAGGGATTTTATGAAAGAGGGGGGCAGTAAGGAGGGTTTTTGGGGAAGATCTTTAAGAAAGATCTTTAAGAGAGTTCTTTAAGAGAAGAAGGAGAGCTTCAGGTCATAATAAAAATATCAGGATGTGAGGACAGATATAGGGGGAAAAGGGAGTTTAAAAGTGACAAGATATCTATGCTGGATACAGTAAGGCAAGAGCTTTATACTTCTCAGAAGCACTGAGTATATTTCACAAACAGTGAACATTAGTCATATCATTCCTGTGCTCAAGAAAGGTGATGTTTCTTGATCTGTGTAGCTCTTGGGTGGCTAACTTGTTTAAGAGAAGAAAAGATTTACCTGTTTTCTATGTGGAGCTATCATTCCCTCCATCTCCCCAGAGTATCTATCAAACTTTGCACGGCATAGAGTGAATAAAAATATATACTCCTGCTTGTATTTGCTGACAAGCTTTATTTCTCAAATAAAAATAAATTTCTCCAAGTCCATTTTTTATCTCTGGAAATATGAACTTTTTATTGCTATAACACACATTTGTGACACTGTGTAAAAACTACCAGAAACTCTTTGCTTCATATCAACGCATACTTTTACATCTAGTTATTTTCTTGCTATTGTATCATCACAGAGTACATCTGGAAAAAAAAGATGAAATATTTCATCCGTGTATTTTATCAAACATGTCAGGGACTTATTCTGGAGCCAGTTGTACTTAGATTTGCAACGCATGTATTCTCTTTTTGATATAGATTGTTCTTTTTCTTTCTTCTTTTCTGTATCTCTTCAGGAAGTAAATCTTCACTTCTTTCACTCTCATAGGCAAGAATGAAAAATATACATTTTTTTCCTTTTTGCTGAATAAGATTGTGACACGTTTTCAATGTCTGGTTTTGGGTTTTTTTTGGCCTTTCAAAAATTTTTTGCATAAAATTACACAGTGGCTTTTTTTTAAAAAAAAACCCTTTTTTGCAACAAATACAATGTTTTCATGCAAAACACTACAATATAGTTTGAACAAAATGCCTTCATGAAAATTTTGGAGAAAAAAGGGTCCTCTAATATGAAAAATTTCACAAAGGCTGACATTTGCTTCTAACCAGGACACCATTTATTGATTTTTTTGATGTTTCAATTTATTTAATGTATATTCCAACTTTCTTCCAGTACAGGACCCGCAAACTGGAAGAACATGGGAAGGGAAACCTAACGTGTCTACACATGGGCTAACAAAGGGGAAAAAACATATGTATTGCTTTTAAATTGTCTTGGCCCTAGGTTCCTTCAGAACCACAAGCTGACACTGTGAGGGTTACATGGTATATCGTCTTCCCTATGATGCCAAGAGACTAGATGGCTAGCCTATAGCCAAAACTTCCATTGAATTTGTTTAGCTTGATGGAATTTCCCCAGCTCATGTGCTTTGCAGTAGTGACTTGGCAATCTTGACAAATTATATTAGAGTATACAAGCCTCTGGCTCAGGGTTCTCATTCTGTTCAGATTCTGGTCTGTCAAGGTACATTTCTTTCTTGCAATGAAGTTGGGTTCTTGATTCACCTGCATGGCCTACTAATCTTTCCTGTTGTGTCTGGGAGAAGCAATTCCACATCACATTTTTTTTCAACAAGGAGAGTGAGGGAGGGGGAAAGGAAAGGAGGAAGAATGTATCTTTTACACTCCCAATTGCTCTCACCTTTTGCTTTCGTTTCAGCCACTAACACTTAATATGCTTCTTCTCCTACAATGATTCCTGAGAAGCTGCTTTGCTGGCAGATATGGAGGGGGAGGAGAAGGCCCGCCACCAAAAGATGGGTGATGATGGCTTCCGAAATTATGCCTGCTTATTCTCCCATCATGGAGACATCTGCCTATAGACAAGTACAAGTTTAATCTTTCTAAAATCTCTTTTTGTTAGGAATGTGAAGATCTTTCAGCCTTGATTTCATTGAGTTTCTCTGAATGTGCTCCTGCATTCACTCCCCATCCTTGTTTGTGTTCAGTTGTGAGACTTTTTTTTCTTCCTCCAGTGAAATTCATGTAGGAATTATTTCTGCAGTTTTCATAATTTGCATGTTCATTTGATCAATTTTCCTAATTCATCCCCCACCTTGACTTAAGTGTGTTTCTGCATTTTCTTTTTTCCAATTAAGGACATTTCAGCTGTTTGCATTTTTAAGATATGAGGATTGTTTTGTGTGAACTATATTTCTTGGAACTAGCCTCTAAGCCTTAGATGTGTAAATGCTGAAGATGAGATGTGCAGTTTCTTAATAAGGCTTGTGAGGTACTTTCATCGAGAGTCTTGCGTAGAGTGACATTTCATCCCACCCTTATTGCTTATCTGAGAAAGAAGTCTACACCAAATTACAGATGACAGTAAATATATGATTGCCCCTTCCATAATGTCTAGTGAACTCAACTTTTTTATCTACTTTGTACCACACAGCAGCAAATAGTTGAAAAAACTAGGAAGCTACAGTTTGGGTTTAACGTGTACTGGGAGTTGGTTGATTTTAATTTGTAGGATATGGTTTTCATCTTTAAAAAAAACCTTTGAACAATCTGGAATAAGTTACCTTTCTAAGGGCCATCTTCTATGATATGAATCTGACCACCAGCACATTTTCATTGAATGGTTATAAGTCTTTAGATGATTTAACTACTAGGTGCTCAACTATTAGAAGTTAGATGTATGATTACTGGAAATAAGACACTTAAGACTTTACTATAGCTGGACCAAGATTATGGAATATACTCCATGGGTATATACAGGAGCTGTGTAGCTGCTTTGGATAGATCCTGAATTCCAAATCGATTTGGGCTGATAAAGGACAATTCAGATTCAGATAAGCTTCAAAACTGGTCAGGTTAGCCTGATTTGAATCTGGAGCTGATCAGCCTGGTCAGAAGTGATTTGGAACAATTCAGGTCAGACATATCATGTCTTCAGGTACATCATATAAGGAAAGCAGCATGGCAGGTTGGAGGGAGGGGAATGAGGACAGCTGGATTATTCACAGTGAAAGCTCTAGCTTCCAATCCAGGGCAAGAATCTCATGAACACTCTCAAGTCACAGGACTTGGGAGAGGGAGAGGGAGATGGTGTGAAGCTTTTATGTTCACTGCTTTTCTGAAGGTTTTAGCTCTCCATACCAGATTTAGGTGGTAGCAAGCAAGAGATCTCCACCTGTCCCTGCATCTAGTGCAGCACTTTATCACCATTGTTTCTGCTCTTTACCTGTGTTCTTCAATGCTTTAAAATGTATTTCATTTTTTAAAAAACACAAATTAAATTTTTTCTAGCAACCCCCCCCCCCCAAAAAAAGCCTGGAACTACCTATATGCAAGTGACAGGGATTTTTTGCTCCAAAGGGGCATGTCTCCAAATGACGGAAAAATTACAATTGTTTTGGTTTCCCCATGCAGCTGAATGGCTAAAGAGTTGAAATTCTCCAAGACTGTTTGGACCCAGAATCTCAGTTGGATCAGACTTGATCTGAACTGGTCAAAATGAAATTGAGTCCCAGTCTAGATAACTAAGGCCATTTCTGCATTACACTGTTATAGTGCTATTATTCCACTTTCAACATCCTATGGAATCCTGGGGTTTGCAGTTTAGGGACGGGCATTTCAAATTCTCAGCCAGTGAGTTGTTTGACCTCAGTAAACATCAAACCCCAGAATTCCACAGGATGTTGAAAGTGGAATAGTAGCACTATAACAGTGCAATGCAGAAATAAAGTAAAACTGGTCTCCAAACAGAATAAGGGGATCTTTGCAAAGTTATATACACTCATTTACATCATTGTATGCACCAGAAGAAAAAGGTTTCTTCATACATGCATTGGTTAGCAATTGTAAAAAACAGGCAGGGCTTATCGTAGGGATCCTCAAGAGGGCCAATCTGGTCAACCTGAGCCTCTTGACTCTGTTCTGTTGCTTCAAATGCAGTCTGTAAGACAGAATTGCACACCTCCACTCACTTAAGTCAAAGGGAATGCAGACCTACATAGGCAAAAATAACAAAGATACAGTTAAGGTAACTATACTTACCATATACTTCACAAAATGAGATCCATGGCCACAGGAAGCAGTAATACAGTTACAAAGCTGTGTTACAGCATGTGAAGTAAACCACAAGAAACGGATAAAGTTAGGCTTATACTCATGGCTCATGGCAACCATGATGGGTACCAATTAACCAGTCAGAGGACTTCAAGCCCAGAACCTTCTAATTATTTAGCCTACCTGTTAGTTTAGAAGGAAATCCTTTTTTTGTGGGGGGGACACTTCTCACTTGATAGACTTGATTATGACCTTGCCAGAGCCAAAGCAAGGCCTTGAAGGTGACAATGACAATTAGGCCTGAATTCTCAGGCTGTCTGGGAACCAAAATATGTCAGCAACTGACAGAAAACAAAGTCTTCATGACTGTAGTGTTGCTTTTATATACATATATATATAGAGAGAGAGAGAGAGAGGGAGTGCATCTTTACTGAGAATTTTCAAAAGCACAAGTTCTACAAATACATGGAAAAAAGACAAAAGCATAAGGAATGCATGAAGAAATTAAAGAATACAGAAAAAAAGAAGAAAGGGAAAAGGGAAAAAAATGACTTCCATTATTCCTTTAAACTGTGCGTGAGACTCAAATTATTGTAAGCCTCTCAAAGATAATATCCAGCGATTCTCTTCCTCCCTTCCCTCTCTTCATATGTTACATCAACCAAAAAAAGAGAGCATTCTTCTACCAAAGGTTAACATATCTTGTAGGATATATTAATATTACATTCTATTACATGTTGCATTTGCATGATAAATAACCTTGTGTTTTCTAATCTTAATACTAGAAGCTGCTTGCTGACTTAATTACATGGTATTATTCCTCACTACATAAAGCTGTAGATCTTTTACATGTTACATAGTATCACTAAATCAAAATGTTTCTATGTCATTGCGTGTTGTAGGATCCTTTGCACCATTTATTATGAAATCCAGTTTTCACTGTCTTATATCTGTAACCATTTCATAACTTAGTTTCAATCAACCCTCCCATTTTGCCATTTCATTATAAATTTGACTCTCCTCCTCTTTTGCATCCATCTCATCCTTGAATTCCCCCCACATACTTCTCATATTCCTTTCCTTCTCTTTTACTATATAAAAGTCTATGTCTGCCTGCGCATTTGTCTATTTGCCCGCATCAGGCAGGAGAAGACCTCATACGACTGGCTGTGTGAGGCAAGAAGACCTCATCTGATTGGCTGCCTGTGAAGATTCTATGGAATCCTGGGGCTGGCAGTTCAGGGAGGGGCCTTGAGAATTCTCAGCCAAGAGCTCTCGGGCCTCAGGCCGGTTGCTATGGAGATGAGGCCTACCATCAATGAGGATGCCAGAAAATATTTGGGAGGCATATGTGAGAAAAATTAAAGTGACATACACAACATAGTTACAAGTTCTTCTCGCCTCACAAAGTAGACTGTATGGGTTCCATTTGTGAGCACTCTTAAAGTTGAAACTCAAAACAAAAAATGCTTCCAAAAAAACATAAAGGTATTGCGCAAATTCAACAGAGAGCAAAACAAAAAACAAACAAAAAAACCCCCATCAAAAGCCAGTACATCAATGTCACCAGACAACACAGATTGGATTGGGTAAATTGGGGAAAAGTTACAAGTACAGGAATAGGCCAGTTGCTATGAAGACGAGGACTAGCAGCAAGGAGGAGAAAATAAAATCCCGGGCAATGCTGGGTAAATATACTAGTTATTAATATTTTCAAGTTCTTCCCACTTGCTGTTTCAAAACATTTGCCCTGAAACAGAGCATTTTTCTTTTTCATCTTTCTCTGCTTCACTCCCTTTGGTAATGTCAGCTAATCCTTTCATGAATCAACTTGGTTTTGTTCAACTATCAATGTAAATTCATTACAGCTCAGCATCCCACTTCTCCCCCCTTGGGCTATATTCCTCATTTCACAAACCAGAACTTCTTGGCCCTTCATCTCCCCCAGTTCAATAGCTAAACCCCCCATTAGTTCAACTTGAATTTGATTTTCAGCCTCCTTCCTTTTCATGTTAGTCTTACAATCCCCCACCCTCT
>CAOKZL010002798.1:0-307455 GCA_948472985.1 Iguana delicatissima | reverse complement strand
TGTACAATCAGGTTTTTAAAATATTGTAGTGAATCCCAGCAAGGGGATAATAGCCAAATAACACTGTTTTAATTCCAGTTAACAAAGCCAAAGTAATTACTTCCCTACTCCACAAGATGTAAATAATCAGAGGTAAGAATTAGATTCTGCCCTCTGTATAAATGTTTGGGAAATCCACCCTTCAGATGTAGTCCTATACACATTTACCTGGGAATGTCCTATCAAACTGTGAATACCGTTATGTCCAGGTAGCCAGTGTTGTGCTGTTGAAATCCCAGGTTTAAGCAATTTAGCATTTGTGTGGGATGGGCAACAAACAGAAGGCACTAAATATTGTTTGACCCAAAAACTCTGCACAAACAGAGCTAAGAAAAAAAAAAGAATGTAAACTCTGTGCAGGATTCTATAGTGCAAAATCAGATGGTAAAATATAATAGCTTACAGATAAAAAAAAAATTAATAGGTTAGGCCCTCCAATCTGGTATACTGTTGATGGTTTAGAAGCCATCAGCTGCCAGTCTGTAGGGAGCCTGTATAACGTCTTTTTTCTCCCTGCCTTAACTCCTTCCTTCCTGGCCTGAGAAAAAAGTGGTGGACAGCAAACTCAACAGCAAGGAAGTTTTCTTTAAAACTACAGCTGTTGGATGCACCCAAGGTAAGATGGTGGATCCTAGGAAGCAAGCAAGCAAAGCTTTTATACTATGGGAACCTTATCTTCTCTGCGATTAAAAATGCTGTATAAGCAGAAAGAGAAAGCTGTGAAGTAGCTGCCTCTTTGTTTCTCTCTCTCTCTTTCACACACACACACACACACACACACTGATGTCTTGATGAATAAGCTCTACTTGTTTTTCAGTGAGTTTCAGAAGGTAACTTCTTATCAGTACAAGTTTTAGTTCCACGTTCCAAGGAACTATATGGCAAAATTCCAAGAACAGATGATAAAGGATTAAATCATAACTTCACGGACTGTAAGTCCTGTCAGGTTGAATCACATAGTAAAACCCATCATGCTCAACAGCTAACTGTAAAACACAGCAAGCTGAACAGATTTCTTATCACATGAAGTTCTCTGTGTTGAGGACGTAGCTGCTGAGTTCCTCGTGCAAAATACAACATTAAAAATATTAATTTTTAACAATGAGAAGATGACAATTTTGCAGGCAAAGGCCTGGCGCTTTCAGAGTCTTTTGGCCCGATGGATTCTGGCTCTGATTTAATTTTGTTTAATTATTGTTATTGTTATTATTCTACCACTAGGTGGAGCCCCCCTGTGGAAATGAAGGGGAAGTTTTATTACAGTTTACTTTCATATGTTGTGGTTGTGTTTCCGTATTTTATTACCGTACTTTGCTTTATCTGATTATAGAATCATTGAACTGCTAGATGTCTTAACAAGTTATCTAGTTCAATGGGTGCCGATGCAGAAAATTCATGATTACCATTTCTCTTGAGAGGCAGCCATTTAGTGAAGGAGAACCCACCACTTTCAAAGGCAACCTATTCCACCGTAGAATAGCTCATATCAGTAAGAATGTTTATCAACCCTCTTAAAAAAAAAAGTCAAAATTCTCTTTCTTATAATTTGACTTCATCAGTTTTAGTTCTACCCTCTGGAATAACAGAATATAAATTTGCTCCATCACCTCTATGACAGCCGTGAAAATATTTGAAGGTAGCTATAATGTCCTCTCTTAATCTGCTCTTTTTCAGGCAAAACATACTCAACATCATAACTTTTCCTCAGAGGACTTGGTCCCTGAGGCCCTTATACACTACATAATTACAGCATTATAATTTTAGTTCAACTGTCATAGAATCATAGAGTGAAAAGTGGCCACATGGACCCAACCCCCTTGTTACCCCAAACATAGGTGATTCAGGGGTCCACCCTTGAAGCCAGTACCTCCATATGACAGTGGGAAATAAATTAGCTCAAATTAGGAGGCCTGTGAGAGGGCTATAACATAATGAAATCTCTCCTTCCATGTTTACAGGGTCACATAGGAAAGAACCACCCAGAAATTCCAAAATATAGAATAAAAAGGGGTTTTATTGAAAGATTCACACATGTACGCAAAAGATCCAAGCACTCGCACACTCACATAAGAGCTAACCAAAAGATAAAGTGAGGAAAGTTGTAGATAGAGGAATTGTAGGGTTTGGGTGATAATTACCAGTCTGGAGGGCAGTGAGGAAAGCAGCAATGTGGCTTAGGTCTGCACCTAAAGATGGTTCTCATTGAGAAATTTCAGCAACAGCATGGCATTCAAAAAGGCAAGAGACTGCACTGAGTTGCTCAAAACTGAGGGTTTTTATATCCAAAAACTACCTTGCAGGTATGAGTGTGAATGGCTCCCCCATCTGAGTGGACAATGAGAGTTGCAACACAGACAGTGGGACTGGATGGAGTTAATGGTCTTAGTAGTTAGGTGACAAAGAGGTAATGGCTGTCATAATAGCTCTGTATTGTGGAGAAGTTTGGGAGACAATACAGGGAAACATCCAGGTGTGAGGGAGCAGGGTTGAAACAGTCATTGTTTTGCTGGAGCCTTCCCTTTTGAGCACTGTATGCTCAGAGATAGTCCAGCTTCATCTTAAGCCTATTATTTCCAGAGTTTCTTAGCAATCTGCCAGAGAATGACTTTGGCAATGCCTGAAACGGGTGTTGGCTGACCTGCTTACAACTGCATGTTTTCAGTCAGTAATTTTACTCTGCCCAGCTTGACCTTTCAGTCACCTCAGGTTCTATTTTATATCAATGCCAGTTAGTGTAGTTGCCAATTAAATAATGTTTCACCAATTAAACCATTTCAATTTGGAGGGATGCACAGGACCGTAACACCCCCCACTACTCAGTGCAAGATCTCTAGCTAAAGCATCCCCAGCAGGTAGCTGTCCAGCTTCTTTTTTAAGAGGTCCAAAGAAAGCAATTGCTTCCATCCTATGGACTTTTGGGGCTTGTAGCTTGGTGAGGTACTTGTGCTCTCTTGTCGAGAATTGTAAATATCTTTCCCTGAACTACAAATTCCAGAATTTTATAGTGTATTGCCATGGCTGTTAAAATGGAATCATAATGCACTTTTACAGTGTGAAAGGACCTCTGGTTTTGTTTAAATGGTTTGTGGGATTGAATAGTGTTACAAGGCAAAGTGCCACCTCTGGAGTACTCTGAGAAAAGCCACTGAACATTCTTGCCTCCTATGGGGATGACTTTTGCACCCCAAAGATAGGGAGGGTGCAGGGGTTGGGGCAAGCAAATGGGACACATTTGCCCCATCCCTCATATAATATATGGACACAAGTCTAATTTTTTTTAATGGTTACTTGTAATCTTGTGATGCCTCACATGTTTTTAAAACATTGGCTCACAATACCAGGAGTTGTTAATGAAGCTATAGGCAGTCCTTATCATACTGCCCTACCTTGTCTCATCAGTGATGGACCCCAAGTAGCCAGTTTTTGGCTTGAAATAAACCCACCCAACAGGCATTCATTAGCTGGTGCTCTTTATAGCCTATTCACCCTGCTTTTGTTTGTATTACATTACAAATTGTTTGCTTTGATATCCATAAAAGTGATTGCCAATCACTCTCAGACAGTTTTCAAAACCTCATTTCTGATTCTGTGATAAATGTTTCATCTTGTTTGTGTATGTATATGTGAATGTGCATCTGTCTGTTTTCATAAGATCTTTGAGAAAGTTTTAGTTCTGGGAGGCCCTTTCCTCATGGGGGGGGCCGAAACGGGGCCGTACACGCAGGGGCAGAACTTACCCGTGAGCCGGTTGCTTCGTCCCTGTGGAGAGCGTGGATCCGCCGTTCCAAACGCCGCCGAATTTCGGCAGCACTCGGCGGCGCGCAGCAGCGCCCAAAATGGCAGCCAGCAGCTTCCGGCACTCCGCCAATTAGGACAGCGTGCCAGTCGGAAGCCCGCCCCCAGGCAGATCTGCAGGGATGCGCTACCGTGTCTCTGCAGTTCTTCACTGGGGGCTGCTACGGGGCAGCGTGGGTAAGTTTTATAAAAACCACTTTTGAAGGTGGTTTTTATAAAACTCACAGCGCCCCCCCCGGGGCTGCGCTAGAGCAGTTTGAGGTCTAGAACTTCACTTTTTTTAACTGCTCTAGCGCAGACCCCAGTGAAGAAGACCTCCAGGAGAGGTCGCTCTAGAGTGGGCAATATGCCCGTGTGGAAATGGCTGGAATTTTAGCGAGAAAGACTCAATGAGGCAAAAGAATGGTTTCAGAAAAAGCAGTAAGTATATGTGTCCTCTGACTCAAGTTAAAGCAACATTGAAAGCATAAGGTCCTTTTGAAGTGCTAACAATCAAGGAATGGTTATTATGATTAATTTCCAATAAAATATCCTTTTAACTTTAACTAGAATCTTTTCTACAGTTAGTACTGGTATACACAGGTGAAAAGATCGTGCTGTTATCCTGCTCTCGCAGGCCCCCTTTGAGCTAATAATTCCCCAGATCCTAAGGAGATGCTGGCACTGCTGGTGGACATCAAAGTCCACCATCTTTTAGGGTAACATCAGCAAGGATAGGATCATATTGTACGTAATAGCTATATGGATGTTAAAGATAAGAAGCTCCTCTGAATAAACAGCCACCCCAGTCATCACCACAAACATGGCTGTAAGCTGATGGATTCAGTGTTCAGCATTCAAAGTCTTTTGTATAGATGGTTACTTTTGCCTTTTGCCTGTCAGTGTTATATTCTCTCACTTTAGATATTTTTTTAAAAAAATAGGTTCTTTCCATTCCAAATATGATGCAATTTACATTTTTATCAATTACTATCGAAAACAAGCTGAAACAAATTTCTCACCCATCTCTAATCCTTCCACTCCTTCCACTCCTACAGCTGTTTGTTAATTTTTGGAAAAATATTGCTAGATCGGATACATGCATGTATTTTTAATGTCCCTTTGCTTGGACAAACTCAAAAGCTTACTTTTTAGTTAATTATTTCTCACACTAAATCAGTATCTATCTATCTATCTATCTATCTATCTATCTATCTATCTATCTGTCTGTCCGTCCGTCCGTCTATCTATGGCTTTCTGTCTCTCTTACATGGGAACAAGATGTCACACTTAAGAAAGCTTACCAGTACCTATTGGGTTCATGTTCTCTGTGCCCTGAAGTAGCACTTTTAAAGGCATTTAATTTCACTTCTTTCCCCTTCATGCATGACAAATTTACACCTTTCTGCCTATAAACACCACAAATGCATGAATTTAAAAAAACTCATACAATGCCCACAGGGGAAAAAAGAAATAACCTTGCAAATTAGTTTAATGTTGCTACTGTTGAAACATGCCAGCAAAGAAGATGAACATGGCTTTACAGTGAACTGGTTCTGGGTTCAGGAAACCAATAATGGGATTTGACAAAGACCATATATATCACCTCCCTGTGTGATTTCTTATGGCAGATCATGTGGCAGGGGAGGCCAATCAGAATATACTCCTAATATTTCCATGGGGACCAGAACTCTCTAATCTTTCTCCAGATTGCAGCCATCATTCCCAATATGAAGTAGATTGTGATGCTTTACTAGATCTGTACAACATTTCCAGCCTCTTCCAAGAGAGTGCAGAAAACATTTAATGGCACAGTCAGTCAATCATCTGAGGGCCAGAGAAAACGTCTGGTGAGATGGGACATAGTCATGAATTTATGAGAATGAAATATAGTTTGTTGCCTTATATTCTCAGATAAAATTTGCTCTGCCAGGTGCTGATAGATGAATACAAGCCCAGTAATGGTCATTAATTAAATTAAAGGCAGATGGGAACAACTAATTGACATCTTCTTTCTCCTGTCAGCAACTGTTTTTTTTCCCCTGCACTTAGCATCCTGGAAGATCAAAAATCCCCTCCTGATTAGATTCTCCAAGAAGGACATGTTTCAAAACACTATACTGGATGAATACTGGTAAGTAATAAGTATAAGACATATCTATGTAGTTATTAGAAGATGATTTCATTTAAAAGATTTAGCTTTCTTCTGATTTATGTTTCGTTCAGGATAATTTCTTTTCCTTGCCTGTCCCTGTGCTCCTCCATTTGTGCATTTGCTTTTCCAAATTTCTCACTCTCTTACTGTTTATAATCTGAATGTTGTCTATTGTGCTGGAATCTGTGTGAACAAAGCCAAAAGACTTGTATTCCAGGCACAGAGATTTTCCAAGACAATTGATGAGGCAGAATAAAACAATACAAGGAGACCTAATTTCTTTCGAGTATATTATAAGGAGTGCAATAAAAGAAGGCAATGTGCACCTTTAAAATGAGGAAAGTTGAGCTATCTAGATTTTTCATGAGTTTCTAGTCTACCATTTGATTATTTAATCTGACCTTAGATTAGAGAAATGGCATCTGATTTTAAATAGCATGAAGGTAACTGGTTTCTTTCCAAAATAGTCTACTGAGTTTTCCAAAATTTTCCATTTTTTTGCACTATGAAGAGTGGTAAAGAAACTCAAAAATGTGTGGATATTGTTTGTACTACCTGGTCAACCTGCATTTTCCCTTCACCCATATGAAAATAAGGCATGTCGTTCTTCTCAGCCCCAATTGTACACTTATTCATAAGATTCCTCACTCACAACTTCTCTTCCCACATGCTTTACTCCTATTCGTACATACACGCACATATCATAGTAGACACATATTTTCTTTACATTCTTTCCCTTATTTCACTGCTATAATCTCCACTATACCCTTAATGTGTACTGTATTTATACCAGAACCTCTGGATAATACTTTATATTTTTGAGAGAATGAGTTATACAGTCCATAAACTGCATGCTAAAAATATTTACTACCCACAAGATTTTCTCTCTCTCTCTCTCTGTGCCACACACTTACACATGTGCCATTTCTGCGGATCCTGTAGAAGACTAGAATAGTACTGGAATTTAAAAAAATACTTGCCCACATTGGCCCAGATTCTCTTATTCCTGCAGTGTTGGAGATCAATATCTCACATATGCACAACCATACACCAGGTTGTTCTTCTTTTCTATTCTTCCATAAGATTCAATAAAGTTAATTCTCACAGTTGAGAAAATCCTTGGAGTCATGTTTACTCTACAAATCAAAAAAGGAGGAAGGAAGGGGGAGAAAAATGAAATATGCCAGCACCTTTAAGACTAGCTGGTTTTTATTTTAGTATGAGCTTCTGTGGATATAAATCCTCTTCTTCAGATGCACTACAAAGAGATATTGAAGCCTCAGGTTAAAAAACATATGTATACAGTTGTGGGATTGAAGTAATAGCCTCCCTCTGAGAAGATTCCTTTTTATATATATGCAGTAGTGAGGACTCTTGTAGTAATACATGTAATGCACCATGAAGCCATTGTGTTTGTTCATACCTCTGGTAATGGACTGAAATTTGTGAATATGATTCATTGCTACTGGTTCTCTTTCTAGCCTTCCTTTGTAATTCCCTTATTCAAGGATCATGAACTGTAAATCCCTCACGGTATGTCCAGGAAGGTTGAAATATTCTGCAACTAGTTTTGAGTATTGCTACGTTTAATGCCAGATTTGTGGCCACTAATCCTCTTACACAGAGGCTGTCCTGTTTGTCCAACGCAGAATGTAGAGGAGCATTGCTGGCATAAGATGGCATATATCACACTGGAGGAACAACAAGTAAATGCATCTCTGACATGGCTACTCCCTTGAAAATTCCACAATCCAGGTACTTTTATTCCACACCCGTTGTGATGTGAAAATGCCAGTGGAGATAAGGATGAATAGTGTATTCAGTTCCTCCTTTTCCCTGAAAGTACAAAGGTTGTGGTGGGATATGTTTCCAAACTTTTTTGGTAGTGGCAATGGGATGTGGGAGTTACTTAATGAAAAAATAGTTTCTGACCTTCAGGTTTATTTTTTTAAGAACACCAGAGAGTATTGTCTACAAGGCACATTAGTAATAATAGCGTACATAGAACTGTTGTGTTTGTCTCTTAAACAAGACAATCCCATATGAACAAAACTATTTGCATGAAGTTTTCCACTAGGAATAAAGAGGAGAGTTAAACTAACATTGTCTTCCATTTTTGGTATTGCTTTAAGAAGTGCACTCTTCTGATAGGCATCTGGACAAGATTCCCAACTTTCTCTCTCTTTTTTTCTGTATTATTCAGTTTATTCCCCTTTTCATATGAACAATTCCAACTTCAATGGAACTAATAATCCCACTATATTCTGTGCTGGTCAGGCCTAAGCTGGAGTACTGCATTCACTTCTGGGTGCTTCATTTAAAAAGGATATTTTCTCCTCATTTTATTAATACTAAAAAGCTTTATTAATATAGTATTAATATAGTTTTATTAATATAAAAAGTTTATAATATACTTATACTTATTGACAATTATTTTAATAGATCAACAAAAAGCAATTACTTTTTTGTTTTCCTCCATTTCCTTATACCTACTAAAATATATAATCAATGAATAAAATAAATACAGTTAATAAAATATATTATAAAATATACCATAAGATAAATTGTACACTAACCAATGTAGTTATACATAATAATATCCTTAAACATTATTTAAAATGGAAAATATTTAAGAAGGATATAGATGAGTTAGAACAGGTTCAGAGGGATAATGGAAAGGTATGATTTTAAAGCAATATGGAAAATATTTGTGGAAAAGGCTTTAACAAAAGAGAGAAGTGTCACACCTCCACCAGAAGAATTGCAGTTTTGGAAAGCAGAGGAAGCTGAAATATAATTGGCTCTGGGAATGGGCTCACATTTAGGGTTAGAGTTTATGGTTAATAACTGGATCATATATAGTATTAGCAATAGGATAAATATAGTTGAAAAAATAGATTTAAGAATGAAATTATTATAGTAATAATGAGTATAAGAGAATGAGATTTAGATATATGAAATAAAAATATATAATCAATATGATACATAATATGCTGAATAAGTATATGATGATAAAGGATCTGGAGAGAAATAGTAATGTAAGCTATTTGTGTTGTAATTTTTCTCTTTTTCACATTTATGTTATTCACATGATGATTTTGTTTTATTCTCTTATGTATTGTTCTTTTTTCTTTATGATAATAAAAATTATATATATATATATATATATATAAAAGAAGAGGTTCAGAGAAGGGCAACAAGGATTTTAACATGTATGACGAGCAAAACATATTTGGAAAAGTTAAAGGAGATGGCCATGTTCAACTTGTTCAGCATGTTCAGGCCCATTCTCTGCTGCATCAGAGGGCAGGACCAGGTCTAACGGTCTGAAGTTACCGGAGAATAGATTTTGATTAACCATTAGAAGGAACTTCCTGAGAAACTACAGTTTGGTGATAGAACCAATTACCTAGAAAGGTGGTGAGGTCTCCTTCTCTGAACATCTTCAAAATAGGTAGGACAGCTACCTGCTGAGGACGCTATAGCTGGAGACCCTGCAGTGACCACGGTGTTGGACTCAGTGCCCCATTTGGCCCCTTCCAACTTTATGGCCATTTCCGCACGAGGCTGTTATAGCGCTATGATTCCACTTTCAACATCCTATGGAATCCTGGGGTTTGCAGTTTCGGGAGGGACCGGCCAGCCCCTCCCGAAACTGCAAACCACAGGATTCCATAGGATGTTGAAAGTGGAATCATAGCGCTATAACAGCCTCGTGCGGAAATGGCATGTGATTAGTCAAAGGCCTGATCCTAAACTGTCATGTTATGGAAGACTTCATCTGCAGGGAATTTCGCCGTTTTCTTTGTTTCATTAGGAATCTGTGGTATTTAAAACTGATTGTTTAAATTTCTCCATATTTGGATTTGTGCAGATTAAAACTGTCAAATACTACTAAGTTACAGTAAAAAAAATACATTAATAAAACTTTGAGTAGAATGATCCAGTCAGGAAATTATTATCTAAAGTGAAAGGACTGCAGAAAGCACATGTCAAATTTCAACCAGGAGGGCTTCCCACAGGATGGAGCTTCCTCTGCAAGCCCTCTGTGTGGATCTCAGATTTTTAGGTATGTTTTGTTTCTTAAGATTACAGAAGACTAAAGTCAGTCCACTTCTGTTAAAAGCCTTATACTTCAAACACAGAAGGATGTTAATATTATCAAGGATATAGTTGCGGACTCAATTTGACAAAGATCTCTTCTGGATATTTGGAGTTGGCATTTTCTAGGATATTGGCATCAGGCCACTTCTGCTGCATATCTTTCTGTTTGCTTTCAGCCAAATTAGGTATATCCCCCTAAAGCTTTTCCTTTGGCTCTCAGTTCCCACCTAATTGTGCTTTGAATGTAGTGTTTCAGCTGAATTCCTAATGTCACTCCAATTATAAAGAATAGTCTTCTATAAGTGGCTTCCAAACTGAGGTGGTTGAGAGGATCTCTGTGGAATCATACACATCTGGCCTCCAGTTTGGGGTCATAGATTTCTCACATAGAAAATAGCAATATTTCTCAGAGAAGGTTGGGAAATCACTAATGGAAAAAAAAGCCGGAGAAATCATTTCCTTTTTTGGCCTTAGGAGCCAAGACACAAATGTTTGTCTTTGGACATGGAAGGCCACTATAGGGAGACATGCCTAATTATTCTATATAGTGCTTAATATCATTTAATCAGAGTGGTATCACTGTGGTTGTTGTGAAGGTTAGGAGATTATTTATTTAAAGAATATTTTCACTCCACTAATTAGCCAGAGCATCTTATAAACCAATTTTAAAAAAGTCTCTGATCTCTAGCTATCAATCTATCTAAAAGAAATAACACAAGAGGAGAAAAAGGGATGGGGGCAGAAGAAGGGGGAAAAAAGTCAAACACAAGTTCTTACAACTGCAGAGTACCTATTATAACCAGCTGAGATAGAAACAGTTGAGTGAGAGAAAATGTGAAAAGGAGCTGATCCCTCAGCCAAGCTGATGGAGCGCCCCAGCTCCTCATATCTTCGCCTACTGCAACCAAGGGACCATTCAGACTACATAATTATAGCATTATTATTCCACTTTAACTGCCACAGTTCCTTCCTGCAGCTTAGTGAGAATCCTATAGTTAAAGAGAATCCTTTAGTTTAGTGAGGCACTAGAGCAGTGGTTCTCAACCTGTGGGTCCCCAGATGTTCGTGGACTTCAGCTCCCAGAAGCCCTGAGCATTGACCATAGTGGCTGGGGCTTCTGGGAGCTGAAGTCCACGAACATCTGGGGACCCACAGGTTGAGAACCACTGCACTAGAGCTCTCTGACTGAGAATTTTAAATTGTTGTTCTTGTTGTCTAGCATCAAGTCAACTTTGACTTACGGCAATCTTATGAATGAGAGAATCTTCAACACTCTGGCCATTTCTGCACTAGACTGTTATAGTACTATTATTCCACTTTCAACATCCTATGGAATCCTGGAGTTTGCAGTTTAGGGAGTGGCCTCCAAGGCCTCCAAGACCCCTCCCTAAACTGCAAACCCCAGGATTCCCTAGGATGTTGAAAGCGGAATAGTAGCACTATAACAGTCTAGTGCGGAAGTGGCCTCTGCGATCAAGAGCCCTGCTCAGGTCTTGTGAACTCAGAGAATTCTAATATTGTTGTTGTTAACTGCCAGCAAGTCAAATTCAATGTATGACAACCCTATAGATGAGAGACTTCCAAGTCACCCTATCTTCAACCACCTTGCTCAGGTCTTGCAGTCGGATGGCTGTGTCTTCCTATAATGTGTATTGTGCAGTTTTGGACTTTCCTTCTGCCATCAACAGCTGAACCTCCTTTCAGCTTGAGTCCAGCTGCATCCTTAGCCACCATGCTACTCGTAATTGTCCTCTGCTCTTCGCCAGTAGCTTGTTGAGTGCCATCTGACCTGGGAGTCTCATCTTCTGGCACTATCTCTTGTTTCATTTTGGATTGTCTCATCATAGGGTTTTCATGGTAAAAGATATTCAAAAAGGGTTTACTGTTCCTCCTTCTGCACAAGACTAACAAGTGGTAGCTATGGTGTCACTGCCATTGTCTCTGAGAGATCCTCAGCCAGTCTCCCCCATCCCCAGTACTGCTGCTCCCCAGTGGCTGTCTGACACATTTAGCCTGGCTCCTCAGCAAAAGCCTCTCTGGCATGGGGGGCCCTACCAGCAGCACTGCTGCCAGCAGCATAGCCTCTTGCCTCACAGGAGCACATGATGCCACCACCACAGAAAGATAGAGACAAACTTCCATAAACTGTAGATCCTAGGATTCCATAGGATGGTACCATGGCAATTAAAATAGAATAATAGCGCTATAATTGTGTAGTGTGAATAGGCCCCTAATTGAATGGCTTTTGCTAGGTGACAGTTGAGAGAGGAAGAGCCAAAGGCAGCCTACAGTCCTGTTTCCCTTTGCTCCCTCTGCTGCAGCCCAATGGAGTGGCTGCCTCCAGGTTACAGTTGAGGGAGGGAAGGAAACAGAAATACAAAGGAAATAAAACAGTCTTTCTTGCAGCAGGGTCATGCAAACTTTTGAGTTTTGTAGAGACAATTCTCCATTAAAAGTACAATGGAAAAAGGAACGTAGTATCAACTATTCATTGTAACAATGTATGGTTGCAAAAAAATAAAGCTGAACTGAACTATCAGGTACTGTATAGCCATACTTGTACTTGTTATCTGTAGTCCAGTACACTAGGATACAAGTTACTGGAAAGATGTTTGTCTGAATTAAGGAGTTTTCTATCACTTTAAATGAGAAGTGGCTCGTGTGGTCTCTCAGATATTGTTGACCTACAACTCCCAGCATTTCTCGGTGTAGGCCATGCTGGCTATATCTGCTAGGAGTTTCAATCCAGAAACATCTGGAGGACTGCATGATTCCCATCCCTCCTTTAAATAATTATTTGTTGCTGTGTAATTATTAAATTGTTGCCTTTTTATAGTTCCACCAGAATTGTATATTACATTTCATACCTTTGGAATAACTATACTAAAGATACAGTAAGTATAGGCACACACATGATATCACATATACACCAGTTCTCCTACTTAAGCTCTCAGCACCAAATGGGTTTTTTTGGCCCTGAATCCACTCTCTGTTCTGCTCCAAAATGTTTGAACAATGTTTTAAAGGCTGTTTCAGATCTCCCCGACAAAACCCCAAAGGCAATTGAGAATACAACAGACTACTTCTGATTGCACAAAATAATGGGTGCATCATAATGATGCAACCCTCCAGAACTCTGGAGGCTGCCAAAATGTCTCCCCAGGTTCCAGAACATGTCCACTTCTGCCTTATTTGGGAGGATGGTGGTGATGAGTAGCTGCCATTTTAGTTCTGCTTTCAAGCAGCAAAGTGTTTGGGGCTGCATCACCTCTTTTAATTTTCTGAGTCTGTATATTCCACATCAGCTATCATCCTATAACCTCATAGTTAGTTAGGAAGAAAAACATGTGAAGACTGCCGGCCCCTTCTACAACCAGCACACTGCAGCCAATTAAACTGGACCCTTACCCAAGAGGAATTTCCTCTGCTTTATCACTGGGGTTCTTCTATACAAGTTTCATACATCTTTGCCGCCCAACCCGCGAAATGAAGAGACCACACACAGGGCTTGGGTTGAACTAGGGCAATTTATTAATATACCTAATTAACATAATTATGAGGTGAACTTGAACTTGAACTTGAACTTCTGACCTAAGATGGGGGGTCAAGGCCTGTGTGAACTATGGCAAGAGTCAGCTCCCGACCATCTTCCATAGTCTGTATAGCGAGATACCGGGCCCCAAAGCCAACCGCTGAAGCTGCGTTAAGACCTTGGCCGGCCCCTGTCTGGGAGGTGAGCCCCGAACCGCCACCCCCCGGGCTCACGCCAGTGAGGGCCAGTCCTGAGCCCTCCTCAAGGATAGCGTTTATCCTACACCAAATGGTGCCATAGGTACTCACCGACACCATTGACCCCCCTACCGGCCTGAAGAGCTCAATATGTCTGAAAATTCCTAGTTAACCAAATGTGACACCACCCTGTACAGCCAATTACCCAATCCCTCGGCGCAGTGTAGGGTAGGCGAAAAAACCCCTTTAACCGGGGAAAAATTCCTACCCGGCCCCGAAGCGACCAGCTGTCTTACACTGAACCATAGGGCGGGAGGGTGGGTTGTCGCCTGCGGGACAAAGAGGCCGAGGGAGGAGGCGGGGCGGCCCTAAAAACGGCGATGCGCCCCGCCCCCGCAAGAGGTCTCCTCTTGCGCGAGGGCAGCAAAGGCCGCCCCCCACACCACTGCTTTGCTTGGGCGTCGGGGGACGAATTCTCATTACACTGGGCATCTCCAAACTTTCTTGTGTACAGTATCAATACTGAGCAACATAATCCTGGAACTATTGTCTGTTTTTTACAGGAAAGGGAGAAGTATCATGCACAACAGACGTGTCCTGATGACTGAGACAAACTTTTTGCCCTCTCATACCCTTGATGTAGCAAAGATGAATGAGAGCCATGTGTGGAATGAGCCTGACAGAAATGAAAATATTGTCGAAATCTTGAGCTATGTTATTACCCCCATCACCATTTTGGGTTTAATCAGCAATGGAGCTATTTTCTGGTTTCTCTGTTGTAGAATCAAAAGGACTAAGTATACAGTGTATGTCCTGAACCTTGCCATTGCTGATTTCACTGTGCTCCTCTTGTTTGACATGGTTTTTGTCCTCAACTTCATTATA
Source organism: Iguana delicatissima (assembly GCA_948472985.1). NCBI lineage: Eukaryota > Metazoa > Chordata > Lepidosauria > Squamata > Iguanidae > Iguana > Iguana delicatissima. The sequence continues at coordinate 292,769 of CAOKZL010002798.1, read as the reverse complement.
TGGAGAAAACCAGCCTTTGATGAATACCTGTATGCTGCACTTGATATTTTGAGCATCTTTGGCTACAACACCAGTTTTTTCATATTGACTGCCATTAGTGTTGAGAGGTATTTAGGCGCTTTTCATCCAATCTGCTACCATTTTAACCGGCCCAAACACCTCTCAACCATATTATGTGCTCTTCTATGGATTCTCTCCTGTGTGGTGACTGCAACAGAATATTTCACCTACTGGTCAGTATTAATCTTTACTGATGATGTACCTTACAGAAAGTATCCTGCTACAACCATATTCCTTGCCATGGTTTTCTTGCTATTTGTTCCAGTCATGGTCTTTTGCAGCGTGAGCCTGTTTATCAAGATACGGAGGAATGCACAGCCAATGTCTCAAGCACGACTTTACCTCATCATTGTTATTGCTGTTGTTCTGTTCCTCCTCTTTGCCTTACCATTTAGGTTAATGTGTCTGATTGTCTATTGGTCTTCAATCACAGAAGTAGAATGGACTCTCCTTCACTGTTCTTTTTTCCTTCACTTAATCAACAGCAGTGCTGACTCTTTTGTTTACTTTCTTGTTGGAAAGCGGAGGCCTCGCGAGACACTCTATGCAGTGCTTTATAGATCCTGTAAGGATGAGATAGAAGTGCCAGTTCCAGAACACAGAGGCAATGAACAGGAAGAGAGCTGAAAATCCATTGCTTCAATAAAAGACATTTTCCAGATATCTCTCTCATTGTGAGAGATTTTGTGTTGTTGCTTGCTTTAGAAATCTATTCTCCAGCTTGTCTCTGGAAGTTTGTCAGTACTCTTACTGCAGCTAGAGAAAGATGTTCTCTTCCTCCCCAGTTTGCTTCATTTACCATGACACATTATTCTTATATTTTAAAAAGAGACAGACAGACAGGCTGGCCAGTGTGAGCATAAAGTATTGAACACCAGCATGGGCCATCTTGATTAATAGGGACAGTTAACATGCCACAGGTTTGCTGTAGAATCCATCATTATGCTTTCGTCAAGGACCGAGATTTTTGGTACGTTTGACCCAGAGAGAAATTCAGCTACCTTAGACTATAGGATCCCAACAGAAGACACATAGGAAACCAGATCTGGATTTAAACACTATTCATGTAACATTTATTAAGACATGAAATACAAAAATCACATTTCTGTATCAAGAGCTTTTTTTACTCACACATTCACATTTCACATTCATACTACATACTCACAAGACGGTCCTTCGCCGAACATTGGCCATATGTCCTCGAAGGTATGGATGGCCCTCGGCTGCAGCCAAGGGTCATGAAAATGAGCTGAAAATCTTCCCCTCTTTATAGTCATGTCTCTCACTTCTTGAGAAAAGGACATGTTTTGCTGGTTGCCGGGGCTCCAGGACTTTCATTGTGAAAAGGCGATCAAGCAATTAAAAGAATAGTTCATATCATTTTGTGCCTTACTAATAAAAGGTTGCTTGCAGAAGAATTGGTCATATATCATGTTGTCAGGAAATGTACTATACATCAGATCCAGATATCAAACGCCTCAGTAGTCTTCAACCAGGCAGGGTAGGGTCAGAAAAACACCACTGCTTGCCCGTCTGAGGGTATACCAGGCTCTCACGGCTCCTCGTTTCTTCTGCCTTTACACATAAGAACTTAACTGTTTTCTTAATAAAGGTATTGATCACCGTTGAATATTGTGAATTCGTGAAGGTGGATAAAACATAAAGGCAGTCAAAGAGGGTATGCATTGTAGGCAACATCAAATATCAATTAATCAAGCCACACTTCTGGGTTGGTGCAGCTCAGGAGTACGCCCTGTTTGTGCCAAGTCCTTCTTCTCAAGCCAAATCGGCATTCTGTGCGTTCTCAATTTCACAGTTCAAGGAATCCTCACCTCACAATCCAAATCCCTCCTTACCACAATGTACTGCGCACGACCATTTCAGTTTGATTCAGGACCGTACTTTTCCCTCTGGAACCCATTCGTTTATCACACTTTGGTCCTAAGATAATGGTAAGAGACCCTTGGAAAATGTTTCTCACAGTGAGAAGTGTGTAAGAGAAAGATTAATATGTTTGACTTATTTAAACTCTTGCCTTGCATCCCCATCATTTACTTCCAAAGGATGAAGAAAAGGAGAAAAGCAAATATACTACAGATATTTTATCTTGTACACTATTTTACACAGTTAGAACAGGAAAGAAAGTGCTCCATCTAAGCCAACAAGTTTCTAAATTGGTTCATCTCCCTAGTCAGTGAAGGATACTCAGGTACAGCACAGTATTTCTTTATGCACTTCTTCAGAACTAACCTAAAAGTAACTGGGATATTAGGACTACCTTGAATTAATGCAATTTCCAGAAGGGTTGCTTTATCAATGGTTCTTCTTGCAGTTTTGAATTTATAGTTTTGTATATATAGATAGAGATTTCATTTATTGTCTTAACATACTTTATTCTGTCGCATTCGAATAACATATATACACAAATGTTGCTTTTAAGGTAGTGGGGCTGGAGGGTGTGTTGGGAGATTTTCTATTTATTTTTTATTCACTTAATAATGCTTTGTATTTTTCCCTTTGTTTAATACTGTATTTCATTTATTATTTTACCATTGCCTCTGTGCTAATCATATTACAATTTTGTAGTTGTGCCCTTCCGGTTGCATGGTGCATGCGAGCGGTAGCTCGGAGTGAAGCTGCACAATGGCACGGCTCTGAGCTGCCACCCGCTGGATTCCAGCTGCTTTTTTTTTTAACATCTGAAGTGGCTAGACACCCCTCCGGTAAAAGGGGTGCGGAAGAGGTCCGAAGGGGACACCGAAACTGGTGGCTGGCTCTACCTGGCTGGGGGAGCAGAAAGCACTGGGGGGGGGTGTCGAAGGACCACGACGGAACCAGTGGGATTGTTGTGGAAGCAGCACAAGCACTGCCGTCGACTTTTAAATAAGAAACTACTTAAAAACAACAAGTAAGAAAACAAGTAATCTGATCTGGTCTTCGATTTCCATAATATCACATCCGAAATTGACTTGCAACAGTGCGCAGGAGCGGAAGAATGGAAGGACCCAAAGGAGATGTGAGTACATTATGGTTGAAAATTCGTCTTAAAGGGGCAGCTGATTTCCAAGAGACTGTTAAGTGGCTTTTCTGCTTTTCTACTGAGGATTGAAGTTTTTAATGGTTAAATGATTTCTGACTTGCAATTTGAGACAGAGATTTACAGTTTGATAATGCTAAATAATTAAATGGACAGAACTGGACTGAGGATTAAGATTGGATTTTACAAGATCTAATAAACTCCATTTGGACATTGAACTGTCTTTATTTCTACATTTTTCTATTCTGGTCGACCTGAGACGATTGGTATTTTGGCTTTTTGACTCTGGATTTCTGATTTTAGAAGACTGCTTTGGGAGGCAACAGTTACTGAGCAGTGTTTTTTTTTTTTTAGCCCCTGTTGTTTGAGACTTGTTTCCTATCTTTTCTCTCAGTCTGGATTGTTGAGACTGGCGAGCCTGTGCTGGAAGGTCATTTAAGCAAAACATCCTCACTCCCATGGACTTCAAGCAGCTATCGAGAATACAGAAGATCTTCAAACAGTAAAGTTCCAGACGGGAGGGGGAAATGTGAGGTGGATTAAGGCACAGGGCTCTGAATTAGACAAAGCGGCTGTGTACTTTGACGATGCTAGAATGAACTTAAACAATTAAGCTTACAATATATTGGCATTAATATAAGCATTTTTGATATCGTTAAAGGGACGGTGGGGGTTGAACAGGACATAAGTATAGAAATGGGAAACAAGACATCTTTAACAGAATGGAATCCAGGTCAAGAAGATGAGTGACTGTTGCAGTAATGACAGCTCAGATTGCCAGATATACATTAACAGTACTTTATTTTGAGAGTTTATGTTGTAAATGATGGAGGACTTAAAAAGTAAAAGAGAAGATATCAGAAGATCTAAAAGAGGCAAGAAAAGAAATCAGAATAGATTGAAATCAGATGATTAGTGGAAAGCAGAATGGCCAGTTGAAATGGGTGATAGCTGGGAACTGGCAATTGAAAATGACTGCATTTTGATTGTGGAAATGACAGTGGGATAACAGCAACACAACATGATGGGAGAGGGAAATGCATGTTCAAACAATTGAGACAAACAATGTATTGTGATACGTAAATGCAATAAGTAGAATGAATTTCGAGAAATGAAGACTATATTGGAGTGGAAGATCAGAAATATTTCATGTAAAATTACAGGTCAAAAATGTTCTTTTTTAATTTGTGAAACTTAATAAAATTATAGATAAAAAATTTTTTTTGTAGTTGTTACAGTTTAAACATAATCCTTACTATGATTTCAATGTATTCTGTATCTTCACTGCATTTATCTATGATTTTTTTCTTCATTTCATCTCATATTTTAATAAAGGTTAAATAACTTTTAATTTTGATGTGGATGGTCTTGGGTTTAACAATTAGACTATTTCCACACTACACTGTTATAGTGCTATTATTCCACTTTCAACATTCTGTGGAATTCTGGGGTTTGCAGTTCACTGAGGCCAAACAGCTCTCTGGCTAAGAATCCTGAATTCCTTTCTCTAAACTGCAAACACCAGGATTCCATAGGATGTTGAGAGTGGAATAATAGCACTATAACAGTGTAGTATGGAAACAGCCCTACTCTCGATAAACTCACTGAAACAAAACAGAATTGTAATACTAAAATAACTCCTCTTTCAAATAGCTAATTATGGCTAATCAGTGTAGATAGACTGATCCTCCATAAATGTGTTCACTTTCAAGCTGTCTGAGCCTCTGCTGGCCTCCCAGCCTCAGGGGTTCTTGAATGAAATGAATTATCGAGATCCACTGCAATCTGGTTTCCAAGATGAGTCAAGATCTGGTGCCTTCAGGGTTTCTCCTAATTAGTTGAGATGCTGCAGAGCATTTAATATTAAAGCCTGCTACTTGAATTGATGCCAAACAGATGGCCACGAAGTTGATATAAAATCAGCGTAAATCATTTCAAATGTTTACAGCTAGCATTCACCAATACCAGGGTTTCTGTCATAAAAAGCACTCCCACACAGCATGCACTCTGGTAGCTTAGTAAACGCATGTAGGGCAATGGTCAAACCTTTGTATTCAGAAAGCACCCCAGCTGTAGTACCAGCCAAGTTTAATAGAATGTACTCTTAGCCATGGTTGAAACAAGAGTCATGTTGTTTCAGGATCCCCTTTCTCCTCATGCGAGTCTGACCTCACAAAGGAAATAAAATTCAATCGAGGATAGACATGTTGACCAGATCAGGTTTCATGAGAATCCTTCCATTGTCTTGCCAGACATGTCTGTTTGCATCCATCCAGTTCATTACTGATTTCAGGCACTCATTCATGGAGGAGGCAACCATCCCTAATAAGGATGGAGAGGGGAGAAATACAGCTTTTTTGTCATTTGTATATCAATCATATGTTGGCACAAATCTCCAGATGACCCACCATTGGTTTAATACAAGAACACTAGAAGCACTGGAACAAGCTAGAATACTGCAGAATCCTTGTAAGAAAATGTGGATGTTAAAGAGCGGCATTGTCTTAGCACCACTACATTTTGGGATCTTTCCACCATGTCAGAATAGGATTGCAATAATTGACTCCATCTCATTCAGGCATTCCAGAAAGAAACTAAGGCTGATAATACTAAAAGCTGATGAGACAATCACAGCAATCTACATCTCCTTCCGTTTCTTCCTCCAGGTACAGGCTACTTACAAGACTGTTCAAGGTAGCATCCTTTCCAGAAATGCAGAAGGAAGCTAAATTAAAAGGGATCCAGATTAAGAGTAATGATAGTGCTTTACTACACTACAACCAATAGTTTATGTGAGATCATTAAAGTCTCATGTCCTGTTTGTTACATAGGATATCCATCATCCTATTGAGGTAGGTCATCCCTTTGCATCATTAAATCTCTTTATGAAGGGCAGATGCATAAACAAACAGGGTTGACAAGAAAACTTGGGAGTGATCATGGTACTATTTGGCTTTCTTTTATCCATTCAACTTTTTAAAATTAATATTCTCATTCTCATTAACTACATCATCTCTCACTTGTTAAAGAGATATTTTAAGGACATAGTTAATGGACAGAATGTTGGGGAAGTCACTGTCATGCTTAAGTAGGAGGGATGATGGGAGTAAATGAAAAGAGAAAACTTCTTATTTCCATCCATCTGCCACCTGCTTCTGAAGCCTTCTCTCCAGATGTGAGGTTCATGTGTTGACCTTCCACTCTCCTTCATTTTTCAGGTCTTCTGGTGATTAATACTTAAGGAAGCACATCCCTAGTTTGACCATTACTCTTATCAGCCAGATGATGTAGACTCCTCAAGTCAATTATCAGGTATCCCTCAACAGCTGAAAACTTTTCTTAAGTAAAGACCCACGAGTAATAGGACCCTGTTCCCAAAACACAAAATGGGGGGTGATTACTGGATTTGTTGTGGTGATAGAGGTCAAAATACTGGGCCCTTAGGAGGACTGCTACCTCCTGCAAAGGGCTGTCAGTAATAAAGCCACTAGGCAAATAGAAGGGTGCAATAGGCTCTAAGGGGGCATGGGAAAAATCTGTTCGACAGAAAAAAATCAGTCTGTCATCCAAAGTCTCCAAGAAATCAGACTGACGCCATAATAATGAGGAACTGTGTTTGATTTTGGCAGGTCAAGAAGAATTATTGAACACTTTGACAGCATCAAATGGCAGAGGCATACTCCTTGTCCTTTCACACTGTTGAGGGTGTCCAAAACACTGAGACCCAACTGGAGACTGGTTACCAGTTGCAAAAATCGATTATGATTGTATCAGTTCCAATCTGCATTTTAGGATTACTTGGTAATGGGGTTGTCCTTTGGCTTCTGTGGTGCCGGATCACAAAAACAAAGTTTACTGTGTATTTCCTCAATATGGCAATTGCTGATCTTACTGTGCTCTTCTACTACATTATAGTTTTCATTTTATTTTTGAATGCAGTTCCCATCAGCCTGTTCTCTTTACATATCATGGAGCTGGTGCATGCATTTGGGTTCAATGCCAGCACTTATATTCTAACAGCTATCAGTGCTGAGAGATACCTCATAGTCTTTTTCCCAGTGTGGTATAAACATCACAGGCCAAAGCATCTCTCAGAAATTATGTGTGCCCTTTTGTGGAGCTTATCCTGCCTGATGTCTGTGGCATTATATTTTGCCTGCTATCTGCAATTTGAGCCATCACTCACTGAAGTTAATTCAAGTTGTGGGCCTACTAAAATGTTCCGAGTGATTGTCAACCTCCTAGTTTTTCTCCCCGTCATGGTCCTTGCCACATTCCACCTTTTAATCAGAATGCTGAGAACACCACCAGGAAAATCTCCAGAAAAGATTGACATCACCATTGTGGCCACTGTGCTGCTGTTTCTTCTCTTTGCTGCCTCAGTCAGGATTATTGAGATCATAGCACGCTGGGTTCCCGAAATACACATACCTGTGGTCTTCTTAATTCTTCATTTTCTTGATGCTATTGACAGCAGTGGGAACCCTTTTCTATATTTCTGTGTTGGCTATACAAAGAAGGAGGTCGCCTCTGACAAGCCCATCCAGACATTTCTTGAAAGGGCTTTCTTGGATGATGAAAATTGGACAAGCACCGTAACCTGGGCTCCAGAAACAAAATGAAAAAGGATTATGTAAAGAAAGAAGAAGTATATACATGGGACTGTTGATTAGTATGCATATTTCTTGAATAAACAGATTCTTTGTTGCTGTTTATTACTTCTGATTTATCCATTTAGGCCCCTATACCGTTGGTTACCTAGGGCTTCTCCAGACAAGGCAAATGTTGAAGGCTGGAGTGTTTGTAGCTATAGTTCTTGTATCTTTAAAAAAAAATAACCAGACAATGTTTCAGTAGTCCTGGAATATTCAGTGGCAATTCCTGGCACCAGCAGCAACATTTTATTTCTACCCAGAGGGTGCTTTAAAAAAAAATCTGAAATATACTGGAACAAGGGACTTACATGATTCAATACTTGCGGCTCATTCTGAGTTACTTAGCCACTCTTCCTCCTTGCTGCTATGGGTGGAAGGGCTGAAGAGGGGGCAACTGTTAGCAGAGAATTTCCTTTGCAGTTCACATAACGGGTTCCTTTAAGAAGAATGCATGCTCCTACTGGACCTCGCAACATGCAGAGTCAGTAGGTCTGGCAGTGTGAGCAAAAGCACTGAACAGATCTGAATGATGATTGGCCAAGTTGCCTACAGTATCATATAGCTTCCTTCAGGAACGCCAGTCTCAGGCCACCAGCTTTTATAGGGGTTTTTAAAAATTAAGTGAGGGGGTGCGAGTGCATGTGGAGATTGCCATGTGGAGATTTCCAGCACCAAGAGAGGAGTTCTCTTATGAGATTTCTTTGTACTGGGTTTAGTGCAATCTCTCAAATCATCTCCCCCACTGCCACTTTGCTATGTGATACAACACTGAAGGGAGAGAGATAACTTATCGTAGGAAAGTAAAGCAGGTTGGAATACAAGAACTTCACATTGGGAGAGTATAAGGGGATATTTTCCCTGTGTTTCTATAGGTGTACACAGAGCAATGATATCATATACAGGAGCCTCCAGAAAATCCTTAGAGATCATTTTGCTGTGCCTCTAGCTATAGGAAAATGGCTAGATGCTTGTCTGCTACTCCTCCCACTTACCACTGACCAGAAAATGGCTGGAATACAGAGAGAGGGCTGCAGATGAGAAAGGGTTGGGGGGATGGACAGGAGTGTTGTAGCTGTGTGTCATAGTTACATGTAGTAACCACGTCCCCCAGTGTAGAATCACAGACTATATTTGGAAAATCTGGAATATTTTCTCTAATGGATACTGACAAAAGTCTGTCTGCTTCCTTTAAGAACTGCATAGATTGCATATACCTATTTTTTCTGCTTTAGAGAAAAAGATATCTCTTTATGACAACACTTTGCCTTCCATTTCTTCTATCATCTTATTTGTATAACTACCATCCAAATGACAATGACATACATATTCTTAAGTAGAAGTCAATGTGACTAAAAGCTGAGATGGGAAATCTTCAGCCTATAGGCTAGATCTGCTTCACCATTCAATTTGGTGAGACCTGATGGTAGATATCTAATAACACAATCCTTAGCACCACCCACACAAATAAGCAGGGAGAGTGAAGTTTTTTGGAAGAAGTAATAACAGACTCTTCTAGAAGGGCAAGACATAGGGAATGTTTCTACGGAGGTGCGTACCTGGAAGAATGCAACACAGAAAAGCAGTATTATCAAGAACCATATTGCAAATTTGGAGCTACATAATCAACTCCAGGCTCTCCCCTTCATCAGTGATTATGAGACACAGAAACAGGGACAACAGCCTCACTCTTCAAAAGACATGGAAGTGACCTTGGAAGGTTCTGTGGATGAAAAACTCAGTTTTCAGAAGTAGAAGAGGTGTGTGGTCATAGTGATTCCTTGCTGAGAAAAACAGAAGCAGTGATGTGCTGGTCTGATAAGATGTCTCAAGAAGTCTGCCATCTCCTGGGGCAAAGATCCATGCGGTAACAGAGGCTGACAAGACTCATCAAGTCCACCAACAATTACCTATTCTTTGAAGTCTTCAACCTATTGCAATGGGCCATGAGACCCTGGGGAGGAAGCTAAAGGATCTTCGATCACAGGTTGTTATTTCATTGTTCCTTTCTGTTGAAGTATGTGACTCAGGAAGTTGGAAGATAATAATAAAAGTGAACTGTCTCTGCAGGTTGTACTGTAAGAAAAGATTTGGTTTCTTGACCATGGTCTGCACTTTTGTGAAGACAGACTTCTTGCAAGAGATAGGTTGCAGCTCACAACAGTTGGTAATATATTTGCTAGAAGCCTTGCAAACATGACAAGGGAGTTTTAAACTGAGTTACATAGGGAAAGCAGATGGTATTCCAGAGGGCAGGAGAACACCAAATGCTGGAGACAATAGTTTCAGTGATACAGGTGGAATTAGACCAACGATATAAGAACCCAAGAGCAGGCAGGAAAAAGAATCAACAAGGAATCTACTGAAGAGAATGATCCATGGGCTTAGATGTCTCTACATTAATGGACAAAGAATGGGAAATTTGAATGGTTTAACACAGGAAGGCACATATGATTTAACAGGCATCACTGAAACCTGGTAGGATGAGTTTCATGATTGGAACATAGTAATGGAAGGGTATAACCTATTCAAAGAAACAGACCAAACAGGAGAGAAGGAGTAGCAGCAGTGCACATCAAGGATGTGTATTTCTGTGAAGAGATCCATGACTTAGAGCATGGAAAACAGGTTGAGAGCATTTGAATGAAAACTGAAAGAGAGAGAAACAGTGACATCATTGTGGGTGCCTACGATAGCCCCTAAGCTAGACTGAAGATTTGAAATGCCTTCCTAAAACAGATGGCCAAGCATTCAGAAAGGAAAGACATAGTAGTAATGGGAGATTTCAATCATCCTGTTATTTGTTGGAAGTCCAACAAATTCCTCACCAGACTTGCAGATAAATTCATTGTACAGAGGGTGAAAGAAGCAACAAGGGATCAGCTATTTTGGATTTGATCCTAACCAACAAAGACAAAGTGGTTAACGGAGTGAAAATAATGAGATTCTTGGGTGGGAGTGACCATGTCCTCTTGGGATTTGTTGTACAGAAGAAAGAAAAAGCCAGACATAGTCAGGCATGCACTTGAACTTAAAGTATGCTGATTTCAGCAAGCTTAAGGAAATAACTGAGTGTTGATCACATGATTACCAGTGCTCAGAAGAAAGGAAGTTTATGGTGCATGGGACTTTCTTAAAAGTGAGATATTGAGATATTGAAGGAAGAACAAAGGAAACGGTAGGGCTGCTGCATAGAGAAGATGGCGACTGTTGACAGGAGTCAATGGGAAGGCTGAACTTCTCAATACCTTCTTTGCCTCAGCCTTCTACCAAAAGAAAAACAGTGCTCTAAGTGGTGAAAAAATGGACTAAATGAGGCCATAAATGAACTGTAGTACAGAATATCTAAAGAGGTAGTAAAGGAATATCTGGCTACCTGGTTTCCATGACTGGATGAACTGCATCCAGACTGCTAAAGGAACTTGTAGGTGTAATCTCAGAGCTGTTGTCAATAATCTTTGAAAATTCTTGGAGAACAAGAGATGTCCTAGAGGAATGCAGGAGGGCACATGTTGTCCCCATCTTCAAAAACCATTCCTCTGCTGGAATGAAGGAAAGTCATTTGACAGCAAGAGCCTTCTCCCCACCCTTTCACTATCTTCCATCCCACTACTACCCTGGATGGGTATTGTTATCTTTCCTTCTTAGAGTCCCTCAGAGTAAATCTCAACAGCTTTGCAATAAGGAAGAACAGAAAAACAAAGCTAATTGTCATCTAGGAAAGTTCCCATGGGGAAAAAAGGCATACTGCATCAGCAGCACCATCTGGAATCTCCCTGGTAGATAGGAAATCATCATAACATTCTTCTCTTCTCTCTCATCCTATGCAGACATACTAGAAGGATACTATGGCTGTTGCTTAACAGAAGCTGCTAAGAGAACCAGGAGTCTTTAAAATGTCACACATATGTCACACACATCTACTAGTACTAGGCAGCTCCGGCCAGTTTCCACCAAGAAAGCCAAGAGAAAACAGATATCATTCCGAGCATATGATGTGCATTGCCTCACTGCCAAGAACAGTTGTTGTGAGGTCAGAAGATTCTCATATTCCATTTGTTACATAGGAATGCACCATCATAGCGAAGTCAAGTGGATCATACCTTTCTGCTACTAAGAAGTGCAGATGAATGGCCAAATACGCCTGAAAAGAAATTGAAGGAGAATCATAATGGTTATATTTAATCTTACATTGAATCTTATTAACTTAAAGCTTATATTTTTAGGTCATGTCAGCTTGGTAAACAAAATCAAAGAAAACACCAAGGCCATTTCCGCACGAGGCTGTTATAGCACTATGATTGCGCTTTCAACATCCTATGGAATCCTGAGGTTTGCAGTTTTGGGAGGGGCCAGCTGGCCCCTCCCGAAACTGCAAACGCCAGGATTCCATAGGATGTTGAAAGCGCAATCATAGCGCTATAACAGCCTCGTGCGGAAATGGCCCAAGATTTCCATAAGCTATCTGATTGCATGTCTGTTTAACAGGCATGCTGGTATTTGCCATATTGATAATAGTAATAAAATGTGAGAGGGAAGCTTTCTCCCCTTGAAAAAAAGTTTGCTCAATAATTAGACTAATGAGTAGATTACTGCCCCTTTTTTATTCTGATGACCAATGGCTATGGGAGTGAGTGGCAGTGGAGGGAAGAGAGAAATTGTAGAAGACTTAACGCCATCAGCCCAGAACATTTAAGTATCTACAGCCAATATGGTGTAGTGATTTGAGTCTTGGAGACCAAGGTTTGAATCCTCAGTCAACCATGCAAACCCAAGTGGTTGACCTTGGGCAAGTCAAACTCTTTCAGCCTCAGAGGAAGTCAAAGGCAAACCCTTTCTGAACAAATCTTGCCAAGAAAACCCCATGAGAGGTTTCTCTTTTAGCTGCAAGAAATCAGAAATGACTTGAAGGGACACAGCCACAAGTTAGAAATGGCTGGCTTCCCAATCAGTAGTTACAAGATTGTAAGGCTGACTTACAATCCTGTAACTTCCGGGGATTTTTGGTTGCGAACAACTAGATCTGATTCCCCAAAACTATCTTTGCAGCCTGGCAGCAACTTGACAGGAGTATTTCTGAGGTGCTGGATCTCAGGGCGCTGGGAAATGATGTCTGAAGTATTTTCCTGGTGATGAGGTGTTTTAGAACAAGTGCTTGTGGCAGGAACTTTCCAGTTGCCTGTTCTCAGGGCCCCCTGCACGCAGGAAAATGCTGCAGATGTCGTTTTCCAATGTCCCCATCTCCAGCACCTCAGAAACACTTCTGTTGAAGTGATGCCAAGCTACAAAGGTAGTCAGTTTGCCCCTGAAAGTCCTGGAGCAGTTGTTTCAATCGAACCATTGATAATCCTGCCTTGGCAGAGCTACATACAAAGCCTCTATGTTCAGAGAGTGTGTACCAATAACATTTTCTTATGGAACAACATAAAAGTGAGGGCTGCTGCCTTCACAACTGCTATGCCTGGGGGTTTTCCTGAGGCATCTGATACCCAAGGCAGCAAAATAAAATTTTGGACTAATTAGGGCTCTTCTTACGTATACTGTTTCACTTCTGGTGTTCTATCCAGAAGTAAGACAAAAGAAAGTGGAAGCTGGATTCTTTATTCCCACTTTTATTTTGCCCAGCATGAATATGGAGAGCAACCACTAAGCCAGAAATACATTAAACTGAAAATAAAATCATAAAATAAAAATTGTAGCGAAATAATTGATAAAATAGTGGTGAGCCGTAGAAATTCATAGTGAGTTACATATATATGTTACACACCCTCCAAATATCCTGATTGTTGGCAAGGGCAGCCCCTACTAATTCTCTATCATCTCACTTTTCAAGCTCCTCTAAAAAGGTCCAGTTTCTCTCTCCTCTCCTACTTTCCTTCTTGGTCCTCAGCTTACTTCACTTGTGGCAAACTGATTTCAAAGTGCAAATGTAGTTTGTACTCAACTCAGCAGTGGAGAGAAGAGAATCATGTTCTTCCTTAATGTTGCAGCCTATCCTTGTGCATTGTTTTCATTAATAACTTCTGCCATCTTGGCCACACTCTTACGTTGCTTGGCCACAAGTGTCCCCGCTTTTATCTGTGAAATGTTGGAGGACAGGATGTTATTAGTTTACTCAGAGAGAACATGGGCAGGATTGCAAACTTTCTTAAAACAAAACACAAAACAAATATCTAGCAAAGCTGAGGTGCAGAGGTGCTCCTGTTCCAATCGGTCTCAAGCACAGAAAATATTATAGTAATTTTAATGAAATTTCTGAAGAAAATTAAAACTGGGCAAACAAAAGATACACATTCTGTGCAGAAGCATAAGGAAAACACAAAAAAGGCCAGCAATTCTTCTGAGATGTAGCTCAAAATAAGATATTTATGAGACAGTCTCAGCAAATACCATGGCCTTCTCTTTTCCCTCCTCAAAAAAATCCTAAAGCAGGGGTAGGCAAAAACTAAAGCATGCAGCCCCGCCCCATACTGCTTTTGTGGCCCCAGGGCCACAAGAGCTAAAAAAAATTGATCTTTACGATTCAAATTGTTTTGCCCGCATGGCATCCCCTGGGGCATTTTCACCATCTTTTGCGAGACCCTGTGCCATTTTAAGGCTAGGGGAGACCTATTCAGTATTTGGGGTAATTTTGAGGGGAAAATAGTTTTTGGGTTTTTTAAAATGGGTGCAGCAAGGGTTTGCCTAACCCTCACAGTCTCCTGGGAGAACGAAATGGCACCTAGCGTCCGACAGTTTCCCAACCCTTAAAAAAACTGGAGGGAAAATGAATTTAAATTCCAAGGTGATTTTTCCTAAGCAGCAGCTATGAAAGTGGAGTATTCATTAATGACTTCACCCAGTGGCAGAGCTTGGAATGTGGGGGGGCAGGAGGAGGGCAGGGCTGTGGCGTGAGGGGTGTGGCTGTGGCGCGTGGGGGCGTGGCCAGTGTGCGTGGGGGCATGGCTAGGGCTACAGGCCAGGACGCCCCAAAAACATTGCCTCCCGGGGCAAATTGCCCCCACCACCACCCCGTCACTACATGACTGACTTCGCCTGACAGCTAATCTTGGATTTTCTGTCTCTGTTCCACATCATGATGCCTTAACAGTAACAAACTATGTCTGATTTTTTACAGATTGAGAAGAATAATTGGACTTTGATATTAACATGATGGCAGACACATCTGCTTTGTCCTTCCAGACTGCTATTCCAATTAAAAAAAATTTCACTCAACTAGAAACTTGGCCAAAGAAAGGATATTTCCCAGGAATAAAGAAAGGCTATTTCTTAGAAACCATAGTGATCATATCTATCCCAGTCTGCACCTGGGGATTCATCACGAATGGATTTATCTTCTGGCTTCTCTGCAACAGGACAAAGAGGACTAGGTTCACAATTTATGTCCTCCATTTGGTAATTGCTGATCTTATTGTAGTCATCTACTATCTTACTGTTTTTATTTTATTTTTGACACCGGTTTATGTTGATTTGTACTTTTCACGTGTAATGGAGAATATTTATTTAGTTGGCTACAACGCCAGCATTTATTTTTTAACAGCTATCTGTGCTGAACGGTGCCTCATGGTTTTTATCCCAGTCTGTTACCATCGTCACCGACCAAAGCATTTTTCAGGAAAGGCGTGTGCCATTTTGTGGGCCTTGTCCTGCCTACTGTCACTTGTGATATCTGTTGCCTGTTTTCCGAGATTCCTTTCATCTCATCATCAAGGTAGTGTCCGTTGTGATGCTGCAAATATATTTGGAATGATTGTCAACCTCTTGGTTTTCTTTCCCATCATACTATTTTCCACACTGGCTGTATTTATCAGAATGCAGGGAAAAGCAAAGGCAAAATGCTCTGAGAGGCTTGATGTCACCATCACCATCATCGTCATTCTGTACCTTTTATTTGTTTCTTCAGTTAGAATTATTGATGCCATAGCCTACTGGGACCCAAAATTTGATGCACCAATCCCATTTCTACTTTCTCTGTTGTTTGATTCCATCAAGAGCAGTGCTACCTCTTTTGTTTTTTTCTGCATTGGAAACTGGCATAGGCATAAGACTGTGGCACCTCCCAGTCAGTTTCTCATGAGAGCTCTGGCTTATAACATAAAAGAGGAAACTGAACCAAAAACAGCTCTCGGAATATCCTCAAGCCCAGAAGTAGGCTGAAAAAGACTCTAAACTGAAGAACGTTGCCTATCATTTCTAGTTCTGGAATAAAAGTATCGCAAATCGTGTTACTATTCATTATTTTTAGCCATCTTTATTCACCTGAGCTCCTATGGAAGGGCCAATCTGACCTTTTTGTGGGCATGACAGGGTCATCCAATCATTATAACGGAATGGGGTATCACTTTACAAGTATGCAGAGTTAATTTTAAGAAGAATAAATATTATGATATGCTGAAGCCATCCATAACAGAGCAAGGATAGGATCACAGCTTTTGGGGATGACAACACACCGACTGTTCCATTGATGCTGGATTCTAAGAGATGTATAGTCATCCCTCCACATTAGTGGGTTTGATCTTTGTGAATGTGATTCTTCGTGGATTATTAGCTGCTGCCTCTGTTTCCTTTACGCACTCATTCACATGCATAGGCAGGCTGGGAAAGTGGAAGGAGGGAGGGCATGCACATGCATTCCCTCACTTACTCAGGCAGGTAGAAAGGAGGAATGAGAGAGGACGATGGAATGGGAGGAGGGAAGGCACGTGCCTCACTCACTCAATTGCTGAGGCAGGTTGGGGGGAAGGGATGGGATGGGATGGGGGAGCAGGAAGAGGGAGGGCATGCACATGAGTTCTCTTACACTCTCACACAGGTGTGTGAGGGGGAGGAGATGAGGTGGGGGAGCTGGGGGAGGGAGAAGGGAGGGCACGTGTGTGCGCTCCCTTGCTCACACACTCAGGCAGACAGAGAGGAAAGGGAGTGGGATGGGGAAGCAGGGAGAAGGAGGGCCCGTGCATGCATTCCCTTGCCCACTGCAGGCGGGCAGAGGCAGAAAAGAGGATGGGGCAGAGAAGAGGGAGGAGGGAGGGCCTACATCTGCATGCATTCCCTCACTCATTCTCTTGGAGAAAGGGGGAGGAGGGAGGGCATCCACGTGAATTCCCTCACTTACTAGGGCAGATGGAATGGAGGAAGTGGATGAGATGAGGGGATGCGAGGAGGGAGGGTGCATATGTTCCCTGCATAGGCAGGGGAAAGGGCCTGGGACAGAGGAGTGGGGAGAAAGAAGATCACATGCATTTCCTTTCTCACTCAGTCAGGCAGAAGGGGGGAAGATATTCACAGTTTTTTCAGTTTCGTGGGGGGAACTGTTTGCAGTGATGAGGAGAGGAGGAATTCCCTATTGTAAACATTATGTATAAGTCATGTCAGTGATGAGGATAATCACAGATTATGGATTACATAGCTAAATTCAGCAGCACAGAGCTTAGTTTTATTAGGAAGGGGCACAGCCCTCTGTGAAGGGGGATGAGAAGAAAAATTAAACCCTGGATGGAGTGAGCAACTGTGGAAGGCTAGAGGTCTGCCTTAACCCCACAAAGAGACCTTGGAGGGCAACACATACACACTAAAAAAAAAAATGCCCCAAAGCCCCCCATTACCCTCTGGGGGCATTTTTATCATCATATTTTTAGCCCTTTGGGCCCTTTTTAATAACAGAAAGTGAGGAAAAGTCACTTTCTGTTTTGTAAAAAAGCCACTCCTGAGGAGGAAGAACATGGCAAAAAGACCCCCATGCTCCCTAGAGGGCATTTGGGGCACAAACCATTTTTTAAAAAAAGCTTGTTATGGCCTGTGGGGACCTTGGCGGGTCATTAAAATTGCTGTGGGGGCCACACACAGCCCGTGGGCTGTACTTTGCCCATCTCTACCGTACAATGATGACAGGAATGGGAATTGTTTGTCTGTCCAGATGTTGATGAGGAATGCTGAGAACTGTAGTTCAGCAACATCATGAGATTGGATTCCAGGACTATAGCATTACATTTTCCTTAAGAAGCACACCTTCTTTGAATCATTTATAAAACATAGGGAGAGCTGTTTGATTGACAGAAGCAGGGATTAAAGTGGCAGTGGACTGGGGTGAGGGAGGCATGCAGAAGCAAAAGAGCAAGTGGAGCCATATATCTGTTCCAGAACTTGGAAATTTTACTCTTCTTTTTTTTTTTTTATTACATATCCCAGATTCCCCTAGCTAATGCCAATGCTGAATCAGGGGAATCTGAATGCTATAGTCTAAAAAAATAATTTATCCTAATTCTGCCTCTGTCAAAAGACACCGAGGAGAAATCCTAGACAACAGAATTTGATGTTGTTCCTAGCATGAAGATAATTCCTTCCTCTCTGATGCTGACTCCTGGCTTGAGTCTTGGTGCAACTGAACTGAATCTTGTTTGGACATTCCATTTAGTCACTGCTTTTGCTCTCCACACTTAGCCCAGCTGCGTTTTCCTTAGATAGCAAGTTGCTCTTTGGCATCATGTGCAGACCAATATGACAGTCAAATTGAAATGAACCTAGTCAGACAGATCACACTCCAGCTAACAATTGCTGTGAGGTCATGAGGTTCTCACATTCCATTTGTTGCATAGGAAACATGACATTATAGCGAAGGAAAGAAAGTATATCTTCAAAGGAAGATAGTCCTGAAAAGACCAGAATAAGGTTGACAAGGTGAGTTTCGAATATCCACTTCTCATACTCACGTGCACATGTGTGCAGCTTGCTGAGTTTGGCAAGGAACACTCCCACAAAACTTCAGAGGGGACAATTCATTGCAGACCCCTCCCTAGACATCCAGTTCCACCAGCCATAAACTGGCTGAGATCCTGCATGGAAGGCAGCTTTGTGCCTTTCCCCTCCCTTTTAACATCCAAGCCACCATTAAACAGCAATGAAGGGGAGAGGGGTGGTGGTGACCAGACAGACCAGACTTCTCTGTCCCCCTGCACTTTCCTAAAGAGAGAGGTAAAGGAATGGCAACCTTATTGTTCCTGTGCTTCTCTTATGTACAAAATGTAGCAGGGAGAGAGGCAGCACCCACTGCCTAGTCCCTTCCCTTTCTTCTCCTCCCCCATAACAGCAGCCCTGTGGGTCTTGGCAGCTGGGAAAGTGCAATAGGCTAGAGAATAACATCTTGCTCTCTGTTCAGTAAAGGACAGGTGTGTATTTTACAGACAAATTAGGTCCCTAAATACTCTGAAGGCACCAGGAAGCCTTCCTTGTCCAGGAAGCTAAGCAAGGTCAGGCTTGGTTAGAACTTGGAAGAGAGAGTACCAGGGGATATCTGATTCTATATGCTATTTTCAGAGGAAGGGAATGGCAAACCTCCTCCGAGTAAATCTTGCCAAGAAAACATTGTGACAGGGTCACAGAGTCAACATGAAGGTACCTAATCATAACAATTACATCCTGAGAAGATTCTAGCCATTGTTGGACCCTTTATTTTTGTCAGTTGGTTATTCAGTGATGCTGTGTGCTTTGCCCATTTGACTCCCGAGAACAGAGCTTCTTCAGTCCACTGGCCATGGCTCTGGTCTTGCAGATATGTCACACCCCAAAGAAGGCTTCTGGGGAAAACAAGTGTATGTAATGATAGCTGTGAACTTTGCTTGCTTTGGTCAGATTTGGGCACAATGAAGTCAGGACTCTCAGGGCTGAAGCACCATGATGTGTTTGAAAATTGTGCCTCACTGACAACATCACCTCCTTTGCCATCTCCCAAAGGCTTTCCTGTTCCCTTGGAGGTGAATTGCAGTTCTCATAAGTAGCTCAGGGAGTGGGATGGATTTTCCTAGTAACAGTACGTTGTTGTGAGGTAGTCTTGTTGTGGCGGCCATTTAAGATACATATGCTACTCCCAATGACAATGAAAATGGGTAGATGTGGTTTGTTCATTCTTAGGCCATTTCTGCACAGGGCGAGGGAATCGCCCCGTGCCAGTATTTACTGGACCTTTGGGCTCGATGCTTGGGTCCAGGCTGGTCCGGAGCAGTGCATGGCCACCGCTTCACACTGCTCCAGGGACGAAAATGGCGGCTTCCGATTGGTGGAGGCTCTCCACCAACGACTGAAGCTCGCCAGCCTAAAGCCCGCCCCCAGCAGATTTGCGAACCCACAAATCTGCACCGGAGCGCGGGAACGGAGTGGTGCACTCTGTGCTTTTGAAAGACCTCTTTCAAGCGGTCTTTCAAAAGCACGCTGGACGACTACTTCAGGTTATTCAGGAGCGGGCTGTGGTGCAGATCTACAGTAAGCAGTTCCGACCCAGTCTGCTCCCAGGTGCAGATGTCCTCTCTGGAGGATGCTCTGCACTGTTTCTTAAGCCCGTGCGGAAATGGCCTTAGGTATGGCATTTCTCCCTCATGCTTGCCATCTCACTTTAATCTTGGGGAGAAGTACCTAAGGGCTGCTTCTCCACAGTGTCCACAAGCAGGCTCTTCAAGCCATGAATTTATTTGATTCAAATGTGTTTGATTATGGCAGAGAGGTGCTAACTAGGCAAAACAGAGGGACATCATGATTATGCCTTATTTGCAAGGATATTTTATTACTGTTTTAACTGAAGATAATGTTAATATGAAGATCATCTTTAGGAACATGACCTTATATTTTCCATATGCTACTCAGAGTGGTGGTCCGTGGACTAATACTGCTGCACAATCTGTTGGCTGTGAGTCTGCAGTGAATTTCCAGGAACCAGAAAAACTGTTGTAATCAGACATAAATGTGGTGCCTGTCGCTGGCACATTGGGGGAAAAATAGCCTCCCACATCAAATAGTTGAAGAAGCACTGCACCAGAATGCAACACATTTTTCTCTCAAAGGAAGTGACACACAACCATTGCTTGTTTCTCATTTGTCACTGAACAAACAGTAATGGAGTAAGAGTAATAAGTGTTAAACACTAAGAATTGTAACTATGGAGGCAGTTAAGTGTCAGAAATCAAGATATTGCACCAGTCAGAGGAGTAAAGCATGCTTTTGTAGTAACAATTCTGATTTGGCTGCACCTTTTGGCCATGATTCTATCTAAAGACTGGCACAGTGTACATCTCCACTGGTGTACTCCCACTGTGCCAGTTTCACAACACAGCTTGATGGTACAAGAGCACAATTCCACTACCAAGCAGTGGCTGGAGCAGGGGAGGGGTATCTGACTATTATCTAGCTATAGTGGCACAGCTGGGGAAAGGAACAGCCATCACACTACCAGGCCTCCATACCTACTGTTGTTCCTTTTCCCTGTTCTATTGCAGCCAGATGACATCTGGGAGCCACTCACCATTGCCACTCACTAAGTGGCCATGGTGGTTTTACTGGTACCGTCAAGCTGCATTGGGTATATATGAATCATTGTGCAAGGAGGTACAGTATATTTCCTTGTATAGCAATCTGAAAAGTACATATACTGCCATAAAAAGAGATTACTCTGGTGTATGTCATCTACACGATTCTATCCATTGAAGGGTCAAGGGCCATGGATGACATGGAATGTATTCATAGTTATCATCTGTCAAAGATTTCTTCACCATCCAAAATATTCCATGTCATAATCTTTTTCTGTGAAGTCATGTAAGCATTAATTGTTGTACTGAACAATCTGCCCATCACTTCTAGCTGTCACAGTGGTATCCTCAGAGATCTTAAAATGATTCCTTTGCAGTAGCAGTGTAGATATACACTAAGATACTTCTCAAAGAAACATATGAGTGGGATCTAAGCCTAATTATACTAACTTAGAGTATACCTACTGAAATATATGGGATGTAATTTAGTCATGTCTCACTTAGCTACATTGATTTAAATTGATATATACATATACCTAAATCTCATTTGTGAGGCAATTAAGATGAATTTTGAATTCGGTATATGCTAATCAAGTTGCCCCGAACAATTTACAAGATAAAACAGTATTTTAACACCCAAAATACTGTACTTACAGATGGTATGGTCTTAGAACTCGGCACAAAGAGATTTTACATGAAATCCCTGATGTGTATCTATGGGCCTTTCTATGCTGCTTTTATTCCACTTTCAACATCCTATAGAATCTTGGGGTTTGCAGTTTAGGGAGAGGCATTTGGAATTCTCAGCCGGAGAGTTCCTTGGTCTTAGTAAACTATAAATCCCAGAATTCCACAGGATGTTGAAAGTAGAAAGTAGAATAACAGCACTATTACAGAGTAGTGCAGAAAGGCCCTAAGATAACTATGTCTATCTGAATGTTTTTTCTACATGTGGCTATCTTTAATATCAAATATTCCTCTTAATATCAAATATTCCTCTTGGCTTCATATTTTATAGTTGTTTGTGCAAAAATTCAATTTAACAGAAATCTTGATAAGGACAGCAAATAATGTATAGTGCTATTCAGACATATGGATCTACTGGACATGATTTCACAGGATGCGGTAAGCATCTGTGGCCTTCAAATTTTAATGACTGCAAATCCCATCAGCCCAGCAAGCATAGCCATGGTGAGCACTACTGGGATACGCATTTCAACAACTACTATAGGGCTACAAGTTGCCCATCCATGAAACAGGAGATATTTAGATGAGTGGTATATGTGGAAGGGATTTCTGTAGGCACAGTAAAAAGCCTTGCCTGATTTTTAAGGATGCAGCCATTGCATACCCTTCAACTGTCCCAATTTGGCAGAGACAGTTGGAGAATATGTGTTTAAAATGCCCCAGGTTCTCTCTCCTCCTCCCACTTTCCCCCTTTGTCCTGGCTTACTTCAATTGCTGCAAACTGAGTTCAAAGTGCAAAAGTGCTTTGCACTCAAATAACTCATTGGCAGGGGAAAGGAGAGGGGAATCTTGCCCTTCCCAGTAGGCTCAGGCAAAAGCAAACTACTACAGTTTCTATTGGCTTGTGTATTCTTCCTCATTAATAACTTTTACCATCTTGACCACACTCTGAGGTTATTTGGCCACGTGTGTCCTGGTTTTCATCTTGGAAATGTTGAAGGACATATCATTGCCTTACTGTAATCTAAAAGTAACTTTGCCAAGTGCCACACCTACCTTTAAAGGAGAAATTTCCAGAAGTAGAAATTATCTTACTTGGGTCTCAAGGACTTTAAGCATATGATGATGCCACCTCTGCTTTAAATGAAAGTTGAAAGGATGCCTCTATAGATCCCACTCCAGACCATCCAACCAACAGAGAGTATGAATGCTATGTTGGCCTTTCAAGTCAAAACAATAGGATTTAATATTACCAAAGAAATGTTCTCACCTGACCGGTATCTGTTTTGAATATTTCTAATCTTTATTTTAACTTCTCAATACCATAATAATGACAGATTACGTTTGTCTTTACAGCTGGAGAAGAATTACTGGACTCGCTGCTAATGGCAAGATGGCACAGGCAGACATTTTGTCTTCTCGTATCGCTGATACAGCCAAACATGGAAATGAACATTTTTTTAAAGAGCTAATTATGTTTTCATGGCTTCCAATAGCAATCTTGGGATTTATAGGGAATGGAATTGTCTTCTATCTTTCCTGGTATATGCGCAAAAGTTCTAGGTTTCTTCTGTATTTCCAAAATATTGTCATTGCCAATTTTACAGTACTCATCAACGTATTTGTATATTTTCTGAAGATTTATTTACAGGTGAGAATCAGTAACCTTTTTGAACACCTGGTACAGATGGTGCAAGTATTAGGACACAACACCAGATTCTATATCTTAACAGCCATCTGTGCTGAAAGGTATTTTGTCATCTTTGCCCCAGCTTGGGTTAAACATTACCGGCCACAGTACACATCAGTCCTAGTGGCTAGCATTTTGTGGAGTCTGTCCTGCCTGATATCAGTGGTAGATGATTTGGCCTGCTTCCCAGCATACATCATAACCCGTACGGACTATCAAATCTACTGTGTATCTTTTACTATCTTCAAAATCATCCTTGAGTTAGTCATCTTCCTCTTCATCATGGTCTTTTCCACTGTTGCCATTTTGATCAGAATGCAGACACGGCCAAAGCCTTCAACAAGGCTTGACATCACCATTGCAGCCACAGTTCTTATGTATCTTCTCACTGACACAACCACTAGAATTGCTCATATTCTTAATGTTTGGCTTGATATAGACTTGTTTATGCTGATCTTAATAACTCAGTTATTTGATTCCATCAACTGCTCTGCTACTCCATTTATATTTCTAATCGTCGGATGTTGGAAGAAGACCTCAGAAATGCCCATCAGTCTGTTTCTTGAAAGAGCTCTGGCATTTGAAGAAAACATGGCAGAAGGAATGCAAGTGGAACAAGAACAGGCCTGAAATTATTTTGGATCTTAGAAGTTAAATTTCTCTTACATGAAGAAGAAAACCTCTCTTAGCAATGGATACCCTAAAGACATGATTTGTGGATCATATAAATTAAGAATTCACATTTCTGTATTCTCTGTCATTGCTGTATAATACTATCACAATTTTAAATCAACTATACTTTTGTTCTACTTTCTTGGAAATGTGTCCTATATTAAACATATTTCCCTTTGCACCCAGCTGGGTTTTGAAATGCAGTTAAGTTCTTCAAGGTATGTGTGCTAATCACTAAATTTTTGGGGGAGAACAAAGTACTACCACCATCACCAAGCCCCCTATGAAATGACATGAGCAGATGAAGCACACAGCCTTAAACTTAGGCCCTTTCCGCACGTGGCGAGGGAAACACTCCCTGCCGCTACTCACCGGCTTTTTGGTGGGTCCGTTTGGGTCTGTCCTGATGAGGAGCAGTGCGAGCTCATTGCTCCTCACTACTCCTGTGTCCAAAATGGTGGCTTCCGGTTGGTGGAGGTTCCCCATCAACCACTGAAGCTTGCCAGCCTAAAGCCCGCCCCTGGCAGAGCTGCAGGCTCGCACTGGAGCATGCCTGCAAATCTGCACCTGAGTGCGGGAACGGAGTGGCATGGAGTGGCATGCTCCGTGCTTTTGAAAAACCTGAAAAACAGGTTTTTAAAAAGCATACTGCGCAACCACTTCGGATCGCTCCGGAGCAGACTGAGGTGCAGAACTTCGACAAGTAGTCCGACCCAGTCCGCTCCCAAGATGCGGACGACCTCTGTCAGAGGTCGCACTGCGCTGTTCTACTTGCCCCATGTAGAAATGGCCTTAGTACAGTGGCTCTCAACCTGTGGGTCCCCAAATGTTCGTGGACTTCAGCTCCCAGAAGCCCCAGCCACTATGGTCAATGCTCAGGGCTTCTGGGAGCTGAAGTCCACAAACATCTGGGGACCCACAGGTTGAGAACCACTGCCTTAGTGAGACCATTTGTCCATCCAGCCCAATATTGTCAAAACTAACTGGCAGCAAGTTTCTAGAGTTTCAAACAGAATTTTTTCCTATCACCACATGAATATTTCTGTACACTCCAACCATCCTGATGTGGAGGAGATGCTCCCAATAATTTCTCTGTCATCCCACTTTTTCAACTGCTTTTAAAATGTGCCAGTTTCTTTCTTTTCCTTTCACTTTCCTCCTTTGTCCTCAGTTTACCTCAGTTGCTGCAAGCTGACTGTGCAAACATAGTTTCTACTAAGTCAGCTCAGCAAGAGGGAAGGGAAAGAGCAGGAGAGAGCAGATTTGCCCTTCCCAGCAGACTCAGGTAAAAGCAAACTGCAGCAGCCTCTGTGTGTCCTTCCTGATTAATAACTTTTGCCATCTTGACCACATTTTGAAGTTTCTTGGCTACATATGCCCCAGTTTTTATCTATGAACTGTTGGAAGGGGTTATGTATTCCTACTATAAACTGGTAGTCTCCCCTCCAATACTAATCAAGCCCAAATCCCTGTTCAACCATGGTGGCCTTGGGCAAATCACACTCTCTCAGCCTCCAAGAAGGGCAATGACGAACCCCTCCAAACAAATCTCAGCATTCCTCCACCAACATTCTAGTCTCCCACTTGTTTCATCACTGACAGTTCCCTAGCAAACCAGAGAGCTTGCTTAGCTTTACTCCAAGAGATGGCATGCTCAGGGGCATTTGTGTCCACCACCCCTACTTGTTTCTCTGTTCCAGAGCTCAAACAGGACTTGGACAGGATTACCTGCACTGGTAACAGGAAACTCTCCAAGAGCTATTATTGTCACTATTATTTTTACCAGTATTTATTTATATAGTACCCTTACAGCTCATGGTGCTTTACAAGAACAATAAAACAATTCCCTGCTCTGAGGCTTATAATCTAGTTAAGACATGACACAAAAGGAAAAGAGGATGGCAGTGTAGGAAGGGATTAAGTCCAGCAGATACTTTATCTTCTTCTCTCCTCCTGAGGCCAGGGCAGTGGAAATTGGGATGGATGGAGGGCCTTAATCTGCTTCTGGACCTAAACACGAGGGAGCCGTGTCTGCCTTCTCCTCTGTCCCCCTGAGGCCAGGGCAGCTGGGATGTAGAGAGAGTCATCAGGAATCCATCTGAATCCACAAGCCTCCTGGAGCGGATCGCCTGAACTCCACCAAGTAGCAATCTGTCCATAAAAATAGAACTGTAGAAAGCTCCTCTATGTTCTTCAGTCACCATCATCCCATCCAGTAAAGAAAACTAGGTTCAAAGTGTGTTCTGTAGCTTGGGTGGCTCCAGATACTACTTTTGACAGACCCACAGCTATCATAGAGGATATGAAGTCCTGAGTCACCCCAGCCAGTCACTTCAGTAGGATATTGCCCAGTATAACAAGCTGGGAAAACTCCAGAACCAACGACGACTCCAACTCAGCCAAACTCGGGAAGAGAGGCTGTTGAGCGCTTCGCCATTGCAGGATGGGCAGCACACCAACAGAATCTCTACTGTGCCCAGGCCACCCACTTTCAAATAAATACACTCAGACCCAACAAACTGTGGAATGGGGCACCTAGTGAGGGAGAACTGAATCCCATTGCAACTCCATCTCCCTGCCCACCTCCAGGTCTTGCCTGCTGGTGTGCAGCAAACCCAGGAAGACATTACTAGAGAGATTACCCCCGTTTCCAGTTTCATCCAGCCACAACTCTGTAATACAAGCCAAATCAGCATGCTCATCCAGGATCAAATCCTAGATTAAAGATGTTTTGCTGCAATATTTTCATCCCAAGGTTGACAAGACCATCTAAATTATTTGAAGGTGGGGGGACAATTTAGAGAGCCACAGGGGAACCAATCCTGTGGGTTTCCCTTCCTCTCATGATGATATAACTGTCCCCCATTCTATATCTCCCTCTACCCATAACCATACCTATGACTGGTCCCTAATGCACTCCCCTGCTCTCTGTATTAAGCATTATTTCTATTGGGAGGCCAAACTGTTAAAGACCAAAAACAGCATGCTTAAAAGCCCTCCCCCACCCTCTAGAGCAAGGAGACTGACCCTTCCCTTGCTTTTCCCAAAGTGGTTCCCCCAATGGGACTTCTTTTGGTGTCACTCCCTTCAGCAGCAAACTCACTGACAATGAGCCTGAGCCCTAGCCACCCAACTTAATTTGTATGCACACCAGGGAGCAGTGGTAACCTGGGTATCAATTACCTAGCACAGGGCTCAGAACCTGAGAGGGCCCAATCCTGGAGAGATGATCAGCAGGCAACAGTTCATCAGGGAGAGAGGTGGCCACAGATAACAGCAGCTGACGGCAACAGACAACGGGTCTGCTACCATCCCTGGAGATGGTAGTCTTGCCTCTCTTTCAGTGTGCTGATTCCCATCAGGTTGTGATAGATGAGGGGTCAGAGAGTGAAAAGCAATTTATCTTGCCTGAAACAGAGACTTTACAGGCAGTGCCTATGATAGATGTGGGCTCAAAGATCGTAGAAAATCTATGTTGCCAGTGCTTCCACCATCTGAAAGAAAAGCTGAAACAGAGACTTTAGAGCTGGTGCCTGAGGGAGAAGGGGTCAGTGATAATTTTGAGGAATTGGATTCACCTTTGCCTCCCAGTCTACAGTCATGCAGGAAGCAAAAGACGGCAGCTCAGAAGCAAGCCATTTCGTGAGGCTCAGAAGATAAGGAGGTTGATTAGGAACACCTGTTTTCTCTGCTATTTAAGTCTGTTGGCATGGCTTGCTTTTTGCTTGTGGTAAATTGCTATCCAAGCTCCCTTGGCCTTTGCATTCCTGCTCCATGGCTATTTGAACTCCAACATTCTTAATTCCTTGGACTGGTTTTGACTTTGGCTTTCAGCTCAGTGTTCTCCTGGATTGTTTGCTTTGGACTGTCCCTGCTTCCTCCACTTCCTTGGCAAGTACTGTCCCATTCCCTCACTGTCAGATAAGCATGGGTAGGGAGTTAAATTCTGACACAGGCTGCTCTAGGCAGCCAGGCAGCCCCTGTATACACAGGGGAGAGGTGGTAACCTGGCTAATGATTACCCAGCACCTGGCTCAGTACATGAGAGGGCCCAGTCTTGGAAAGGACTGAGGACCAATCATTTATAATTTGATCTTTTGCTGTGGGGAAAGGGACTCTGCTGCCATTTGAAAGAGTGACTACTCCAGGTGCTGATTGAGTTATACACCATATATGTCCACCACCTGCCACAGTTGTGATGTTCTTGCTTAGTTCCTCAACCATTTAAGGGTATGGTATTAATCACCTATAAAGACATTAAGAACACTACTATACTCAGACCACGCAAATGCTTGGTAACAGTATAACATAATGTCACTGCTTCTCATTCCAAGGAATGATATCTCTTCTTCATCAGTTCCCAACAGAAAATGGGTTTACTCCTTTTAACACCAAGTAGTTATTGTATATATGGGACCAATCTTCAGGAACCAGATTGTTTTTCATCTTGGTGATGCTGTGGATAAAAAATAGGGCTGTGCAATTATGGCCAAATCTGGAATGACAAAGAGGACTAGGCTGATCCAGATCTATTGGCATGAGATGTGAAAAATCATAATAGAGTGATCTGATTTAGCTCCAGAATAGAACAGGAATTTGGACTGATAGAGATCTAGATATCAAAAACAAGCAGCAAAAACTCCAACATGACCATACAATGAAGATGCCAAAGTGGAACAGGAGAAGGGACCTGGGCTTTGCTCACAGCTCTGTCATGCAGACTAAAGCCAGTAGTTCTGCAAGGGATTAGGGTGGAATATGGGACCAGGAAAGGGAGGTTTCCAGTGTTGGCCCAGAGGGAGCAAGAGGATCAGCAAAGATTTACTGGTTGGACTACTGGTAATAAATAAATCATGCTTTCATCACCCCCTTCCCTAGCTCCTTATGCTACATGATTGAATTTCACCAGTTGATTTGCTGGCAGAAGAAAGGAAAAAGTATCCTCTCTAAAAGTGAACTGACATTTCATTATCATTACCGTTAACTTTATTCATCTTTGATAAATGGTGGGGACAGTGACAGAACAAAAGCAGTGTGAAAAGAATTATCAAGACTGAGCAGTCAACAAAAGCTTTTAAATACTATTTTTGTTTTTTTGAAAAACAGCAGAATTTATAGGTGCCTAGCACAAAAAGCCCTGGAGTAACATGTTCCAGAAGCAATTAAGTGGGGAAAAACAGCAGAAGATAAATGGGCAGCATCTCCCCTTACGAGGCATAAATTGTCAGCAGCATAACATGACCAACTAGGCAAACTTAACTGGTGACTTATGAAGGCAAACACCAGCCCACACACACACACACACACACACACACACACACACACACACTTTATTAAACTATATATATACATAAAATACATTCAATAAAACTTTTGTATCTCATTGACATATTCTGTGGTACTTCTTCCAATCCTTACTAGAACCCATTATTCTTGACATTGTAACTGTACTATACACATATATTCATCCAATTAATTGTTTGTTTCTGCAAAAATTCTAGTCTATCTATTGTTTTAGTTTTAGTCTTTTCAGCTTTCTTTACATCATTTATCAGATCCAAGTATACTTTTACAATTTATGCTAAGTAAAATAAATAATTTTCCCTCCTTCATTTGAGTGTATACTTCATAGGTTTGTTACCCCATTTCCCTAAGTCAATCTTACCAAATAGAACTGTTCATTTTACTACTTTTACATTTTCAACTTTTATAAGAAGTGTTTCATCGGGTCCCATTCTCTCTCAATATCTTCCTCTGTTTGGCCTTTGAGTCTCTGAGTTATATATCCGCATTTTTTATTTCTAACAACACAGTTAACAACTGATCTACTTTGGGGATTTCTTCATTCTTCCAAGATTTGGCATATTCAGTTCTTGCTATTGTTATCATATAAAGTAATATCTTCGAGTATTTTTTTGTTACCTTTTGGTCAATCATAAGGGGCGTATTCTATGAGTATATTTCTGGCAATTTGTTAAATTGAATATGTAAAATTGTACCTATTCTTTTGTGTATTTCATCCCAGTATTTTTTGGCCTTATTACAAGTTCACCATAAGTGGTACAATGTTCCAACTTCCTTTGGCATTTCCAACAGATTCCTGCACCTGTGTTATATATATTTTTTTTCAGTTTGTTTGGTGTCATGTATCATCTGTGGAATTTCTTAAAATAGTTTTCCTTTAGATTCTGGGCTGCCGTGAATTCTGTGTAATTTTCCAGCTTTGTTCCCACTGCCCTAATTGTATTGGGTGCCCTATGTTTTGAGCCCAGGTAATCATGGTTTCTTTGATTGTTTCATTTTCTCTCTCTTGCTTCAACATTTCTTTATATATTTTAGCCAGTAGATGTGGTTGGTTTTCAAACATGAGTTTTTTCAAACCAGCTTTTTCTGTTAAATCAAAACCTTGTAATTTTAAATCTATACAGAATCTTTCCACCAATTGTCGATATGGGAACCCATTTAACACAATTCCTTCTTCTTCTATCTAGTTTCTCTCTGGTTTTGATTCTGGGTGAACTTAGTATTGATTTGTCAATTATATCTTCATATCTTAACCATTCGCCAGTTCCATCTTCCATAGAATGCTTCCTGAGGGGAGAGCCACATAGGTATTTGTCTGATATTTTTCTTTTTATAGTCATTCCAAATTTTTAATAATGATTTTCTAATATAATGATGGGAAAAGTCTCTATCCACTTTAGTTTTATCGTAGCATATATAAGTGTGCTAGCCCATTCTCAAATCTGCACCTTCCAATGTTAATATTCGTTCATTTTGTAGAGTTATCCAGTCTCTAATCCATATCATCACAGCCGCCTTGTAATTTATATAAAGATCTGATACATCAGCTCCACCTCTGATACTTAAGTCTGTAAGGTTCTTCCATCTAGTTCATGGTTTGCAACCTTCCCAAATAAATTTGGATAGGTCTTTTTTCTATTGCAAGAACAGTTTATTATTGGTGATAATAGGCAAATTTTGAAATAAGACCATCTTCAGTAGCACATTCATTTTTATCGCTGCCAATCTGCCCATAAAAGAAAGTTATAATTTAGTCCAAGTCTCTAAGTCCTTCTTAATCTCCTTCCATTTTTTTTCATAGTTATTATAAAATAGTTCATTGTTTCGTCTGGAGATCCAAATGCCTAGATATTTAGTTTTCTTAATTATGTTGAAACCTGATATTTCAGTTAGGGCCTTTTCTTCTTTTTCATTTATATTTTTTGTTAAGATTGCGGTCTTGTCTTTGTTGACTTTAAAACCAGAGAATTCGCCATATTCATTCAAAGTTTGCATACGATGTTTCAGGCTACTTATTGGATCATCTAGGAACACGACAAGGTCGTCTGCAAATGCTTTTAATTTAAATTGGTGTTTTTCATCTGTATTCCCTTGATTGCTTGATCTTGATGTATAGTATTATTTAAGATTTCCATCGTATATTTTTCTTTTCTTTTTTTCTTTCTTTCTTTTGGTTTGGCGTCGTGGTGTTGTTGTATTGTATTGTATTGTATTGTATTGTATTGTATGGTATTGTCTAATATATTGTAAAACAAACTTTAAAAAAATGAAAAAAAGATTTCCATCGTAGTTATAAATAATAGAGGAGATAAGGGACAGCCTTGCCTTGTTCCTTTTTTTGCGACTATTGGTCTTATTTTTTCACCATTTATCAATAGTTGTGTCTCTTGTTGATTATAAATTGTGTCAATCCAAGATGTAAATTTTGATCCTGCTTCTATTTTATTTAACACTGCTTTTAGAAATGACCAATTTAGCATATCGAAGGCCTTCTCTGCATCAATAAATATCATTGCAAGCTTCTTTTCATTATGTTTTTCATAGTATTTTATAATGTTTAGAGCAGTTCTTATATTATCTTTTAATGTTCTTTTTGATAAAAAGCCGCTTTGGTGTTCATGAATTACTTCTTGTAAGACTGCCTTTAACCTATCTGCCAATATAGCGGTGAATATTTTATAGTCTATGTTCAGTAATGAAACAAGATGATAATTCTTCATGTCTGTTATATCTTTGCCTTCTTTTGGGATCAATGTTACGTTAGCTTTGTTCCAAGTATCTGGTATATCTGAATTTAAAATGTCGTTTATTGTCTTTTGAAGAGGTAGGGATAGTTCATGTTCAAATGTTTTGCAATAGCAGGCCATGAATCCATCTAGACCCGGTGCTTGATCAATCTTTAACTTCCTGATTGCTTCAGAGATTTCTACCATAGATATTGATCTATTCAAGATGGTTCTTTGTTCTTCAGAAAATTTAAATATATTAGATTTTTCCAGATAAGTATTGATCTTTTGTTCATCTTGAGGAATTGAAGTTGTTATTTAAGAGTTTCTCATAATACTCAAAGAATGCTTGTTTGATCTCTTCCTGTTTTGTTAGCCTATTTTTGCCTTTTTTGATTTCTGTGATTGTGTTATTGGCTCTTCTCTTCCATAGTTTGCTTGCTAGTAACTTAGATGATTTGTTTGCTTGTTCAAAGAATCTATATTTAGTTTGTCGGATTTGATATTCGATTTCATTTAAATTTAGTTGATTTAATTGTGCTTGTAATTTTTTCAGCTCATTTATAATGATTTTGTTTGCGGGATCTTTCCGCCGTTGTTTATCTAATTCTTTCATCCGGTCTATGATCTCTTGCTCTTCTTCTCTCTTTTTTCCCCTTTATTTCGAAAGACCATTTAATAAAGTAGCCTTGTAAGACCGCTTTACTGGCGTCCCAAATCGTTTTCATTGGAATGTCAAGTGTTGTATTTTCCCTAAAGTAATTGATGATTACCTTTTTTGATTTTTGAATGTATTTCTCCTTCTGAAATATCTCATCATTCAGTTTCCAGGATCTTTCTTTACTCTGATTTTCAGTTCTATTTGTATAGGATTATGATCAGAGCATAATTTTGGTAGGATATCCATCTTGTTTGTTTTCGTAAGCAATTCTTTTGAAGTTAAGATTAAATCAACTCTTGACATTGTTTTATTTCGATCAGAGAAATCAGATATGTTCTTGTGATTGGGCATTTTTGTATCTCCATATATCAAATAGGTTGAGGTCATCAATCATCTTGAAGAAACTCTTAGGCAATTTACCATTATTTCTCAATATTTTCCTTTGTGTAGATCTATCAGCACTTGGGTTAATTATTCCATTCATATCCTCTACCATGACTATATTATGTAGATTCATTTTGAGTATATATTTTAGAATCTCATCATGTAGTTTGAGAAAGAAATCACCTTTAGCTCCATTTGGTGCATATATGCCAACAATTAATAATTTGTGTTGTGTGCTGTTTGCTTCAATTCCAAAATATTGACCATTTTTGTCCTTGAAGATCTCTCGTGCCTTGTATTTTTTATTTACATATATTGTCAAGGTCAGAGACCTGGGTGGCGAGCTAGCCCAGAGAAGGGAGCGTGAGAGCCAGCAAAGTCCAGCCAGGAGGAGACAAGCAAGCACTTTATGCAAGGGAGTTCATTTACCAGAGCATCAAGCGAAAGCCGTAGTCAGAGGTCCAAAAGCCAAGGGTCAAGAGCTCAATTCAAGGTAGCAGGAACCAGGTGCTGGGAGCAAGGAACAGGCAAGAGAAGGGCTTGAAAGAAGTTTGTCACAAGCAAAGAAAAGCTTCCAGGCAGGCAGTTATATAGCCTGAGACACAGGTGTGGCTAGTCACTGCTTCTTGAACTTAATCAAGGAAGCCTCCCTTTGCTCAGCCTTGTTTGTGGGCTGATCGGCACAGGCTCCAAACCTTCTTCAGAATTGGATCCCTGTTGCCCTAAAGGAGCAGGCAGAGGAATGTCCAAGCCTGCTTGGTCCATGGCACTAAAAGGAGCTCTTGAGCTGCAGGACTCATATCTGGCCAGAGCCACAGGGACCAACAGCTGCTGCTCGTCATCAGCAGCTCTGACAGGGGCTTCAGTTATCACATATATCAGAACTCCTCTTTTCTTTTTCTCAATAGTTGAGGCAAAACATTTGCCTAGCATGGGGTTTTGCCCATATTTTAGATCTTGAGTCCTAAGACACGCTACTTGAAGACAAGTAATGTCCAATTTTTGTTTTCCTAAAAAATGAAATATTTGTCTTCTTTTAAATTCTGAATTCAGGCCTTTAATATTCCAGGATTGTATTTTAATTACCATCTTTATTCAAGTTTTATTTCAATTTAAGATCTTCAATTTTCAAATTTCTTGTCTGGTCTCCCTTCCT
Organism: Iguana delicatissima; assembly: GCA_948472985.1. Taxonomy (NCBI): domain Eukaryota; kingdom Metazoa; phylum Chordata; class Lepidosauria; order Squamata; family Iguanidae; genus Iguana; species Iguana delicatissima. The sequence continues at coordinate 258,451 of CAOKZL010002798.1, read as the reverse complement.
CTTCTACAGATGCCTGATTGTCTGATCTGCTTCCTCCAATCAATTTTTCTTCTAGTCCAATCTCTGTTTCTCTTTGATTTTGATCTTGATCATGATTAACCGTGTCTTTTAGTTTTAGAGGCTTTCTTGTTTTTCTGGGTCTCCTTTTCATCTTCAGTCTTTTTTTGGAAGTCTTTCCTCATTCTCTTCAAAATTTCTTTTGCTTTATGGATTGAATTAATTTTATATCTTTGTTTATATGAAAAAGATAGGCCTTCAGATTGTTCCCATTTATAGCTGATTTGATTTCTTGCAAGAAAGTTAGCCAGAGGCTTATATTCTTGACGTTTTTTCTCATAATTGGTTTGGAGTATTTTTTTCTTTAATCATAGTTCTCATGAAGAAAATAATTGTATCTCAGGGTAAGTTGCGTTCTCTTGCTGTTTTGGACCGAAACTCTAAAAATTCTGTCAATTGTGGCTTCAAGTCTTTCTTCCGATGTCTCAATGTACTCTGCCAATATTGGTATCAATTTCTCGTAGAGATTCTCTGATATATTCTCTGGAATTCCTCTGTTTCAGGCAACAGTCTCGATAGCGAAGTTTTTGCACAGATAGATGTATTTCTTCTTCTTGTTTCCCTTGAACCCCAGTAATTGATTCTTCTATTTGGTGAACTTGTTCTTTTATTAATTTAGTTTCATTTTTTAATTTAGTTACATCTTTTGCTATGGTGTCCATTTGTTTCCCCAACTTGTCTAGTTCTTGTTTCATATCTGTCCACATTTCAGATCTGGTCTCTTTTAATTCATGTCTAATTTCATCTCTGAAGTTTTTAAATTCCTCCATCATCTGTAGCATCAAATCATGAGATTTATGCATGGTATCTATTGATGGTCTTCTGGCTGCTTGAGTTGAAGATGTTGCTGCTGCTGCTGTTCCTTTTCTAGTACGAGGATCCATTCTTCTCTGTTTCTTTCAATTTAATTTCAACTGTTTCCTATTTTTCCTGTTATAGGGTTATCTGTATTTAATCCTTTTACAATGAATCTAATTTAAAGTTTTAACTTTTACAATAATATGTGTACTATAATATGATATATTTAAATATATTTAATTTCTTGTAATATTTAAATTTAATTATCCTTCAAATAAAAAAAGAGTTAAAATAGAGAAGAGAAAGATCTATAAGTAAATTATTTATCCAGAAAATGGCAGCGTTTTATCACAATTCTTTTTTCTTTCCTTCCCCCTCCTCCAACACTTTGCTGTATTGTCTTTCAAGGTCGTTTCTATCTGTTATCTTCTTCAAGGATAGACATAACCCACTGATTCTACTGTAATCAAAATAAACATTCACTTACAGTGTAAATATCAGTCCTTTCGCATCTCTATTTCAGTCAACCCTTTTCCTTCTCCATTATTTCACAGCCTATTTTCTCACAGTCTTCTCCAAAGTTGTTTCACTATTCTCTTTAAAAAGTTCAATTCAGTCAAAGTTCAATTCATTCAGATTTGTGAATATACTAAAGTGATTAATTGCTAAAAATTATATCTTATTGGTAAATTTGTATTTAAATAGTATAGTACAATAGTCACTGTTTTAACTTAATATTCAACCTATTAATATTTAGAATTGATGCACACTTTATATATAAAACAAACCTATATAATTATATTAAGTCCAGAAATCCAGCAAATCTGTCTCACTGATCCACTGAGTCAGGGAGCAGTGTCTGCGTCCTTGAGCTAATAATTAATGTTAGAGATAGTTTCTGTGGTTGCTATAACAACATGAGAGAGGAAGGGAGAGAGGAAATGGACCTTGTTTTGCTTCTCGTTAACTCAAAATATCAGTAGACTCAGGATTAATTCAAAGGAAGAAAGAAAAAAGGAAAAAAAGTCTGAATCATGTCTTGTACTATGTTCCTATCTAATAGTTAAGGTAATCCATTGTCCGAAATTATAGTTAAAGTTTCTTCAATTCTTCGTTCCAAGTTAAAATATCTGTGAAATATGTCTGTTTGGAGAAAAACTTTCAAGGTCCCCAGCCCTAGATATTAGCTCAGTCAATATTCGATAATGTCCACAGTTCACAAAAAAAGGAAAAAAGAAAGAGTGATTTATGTACCCTCTTCTTTTACCACAAGTCAAATCCAGAGAGAAAGAAAGTCCGAAATCCCATATAGCTTCTCAAAATCAGCTGATATTTTCTTGTAGGGAGTCTTGTATAGCATTTTCTCCTGTTGGTTCTCGTAATGGCTCGTGGTAGCTAATCTCCATCGCTCCGGAACTGCTTATTTATTCGAGTGTCTTCAGAAGTTTTACTTATCACTTTTAATTCCAAAAGATCAAAATCAAAAACCAGGAGTTTATCTTTTATACATAGTCCATTTATTCATGGGCATTTCCCCTTCGAACAGTCCAGAAATAGATCAGTCTGTATTATTAAAAATTGAATTTCTATGAAGTAGCAATGATTTGCCTCCGGACCTCATGCCACACAATGTAAGATAAATTAATAAGTTTTCTCTTATTAAACCGGGCAACTTACAATGTTTTGTCAGATCTTGCCACTTGTTTCAGAATCCGCAAAGTTGAAGTTTCTATTGCTTTCAGTTCTAGCTTGGTTGTTTTTTAATGCCAGCTTATTATAGTTTCCTTTTAAAAGGCGACAGCAGTGCTTGTGCTGATCTAGCGGTGACGACAATGTGGCCATGGATGGTTCTTTGGTCCCTTTGACCCCTTTTTCTCTTTCAAGTATTAAAAGAGCTAGGAGTCAGAATCCGGACCCCTCTGAACCCCCTTTACTGGAAGGGTTTTTTGGCCAGACCTGGATGAACAAATTACGGGCTGGTCCACATTGGGTGACAGCACAGGGCAGAGCAATTACTCTGTGTTGCCTTTCATGCCCGCCATGTGACCAGAAGCCAAACACCAACCTTTTTAAGTTTCCCTGTCACCCTGCACAAGGGGGGTGACCCAATCAGCATGCTGGCATGTGGCCTTCCCCAGTACATAAGTTATAGTCATAACTATCTTGATGACCTTGCACCTGCTCATCTGGCCATATCACCTCTTTCTCTGCCGTCCACTTAGAGGAAACCATGCCTGACCTAGCATAAATCCTTGACAAAGCAGATACAAAGAGACAGAGAATTTCTTTAGCTTAGACATTTAAGCAGACAGTATCCTCTGTGAACTGAACTGTCCAGGGCACTGAATCTCTTAACAGCCCTGCAGAGTAGACCAGGGAAAAGCTGGAAAACACTATCTAATTTGTCTGTATTCTTTTACTGCTTACACTGGCCACTACCATCCCCCTGTAAAATTACTGGCCATGTCTGAATCTTGAACGTTCATATAGGGAATGCTATTATTTCTTCTAGCTGGAGAAGGAAAGAAGAAAGAATGTATACTGACATCAACATTTTGATGGCATCAAAATGGCAAACATTAAGACAACCTCACCTATTTCATGAAGAACCTGTGAGAGAAAAGACAGAAGATGCCAAACCATATAGAAAATTCTCCACATATAAAAGGCGTACCCTAGAACATTCTGGCAATTCCCTATGAAATAAGAGTGGAACCCCACTGCCCATGAAATAGGTGAAACTGTGCCTTCCACTCATTCCATGCAAGTTTTCCAAAAACTTCCTACAGCTGATATAAAATCGCACTAGAAGAAATAAAATAAGGACACAACGTCTCTATAGGAACAGGACTTGACTTGAAGCCAGGTTAACATGGATCCAAAGGGATTCCACTGGGAACTTAACCAGACAATAGCTGACAACTGCTGTGAGGTCATAAGATTCCAGTCTTCCATTTGTTACACAGGAAACAAATCATAATAATGGAATTCCTTGCATCTTTACAGGATTATATTACTGCGAAGAACAAAGTATGATCACAGGAGACTAAAAACCGGCATGTGACAATGTTAGTATTGACTTTTCTATACGACAATTTGGTTGTTTTTTTTAAAAAAGTAGACAACCTAAATTTCTGGTAATGACATCATAAAGTTTCTGTTTAAGGAGCTCCACAGGAACTTTCCAAAGATAATTTTAGTACTGGAAGCAAAGATAGACTCCACATACAAATAGGGTTAATTCCTAATTCTGTTGCTAATAACTCAGCTGCTCATATTGAAGCATTTAATGGAGCCTAAGGAATTTTCTTGTTGTTCGGTGGAGACAGACAGACAGATAAGAGAGAGACAAACTGTTACCTGCAAACATGGGTGACTCAGAAGTCCACCCACAATGCCAGTACCTCCATATGACAAAGGGGAATTGATTATCTCAAAATTAGGAGGCCTGTGAGAGGGGGGTAACTTAACATGACCTTTTCACCAATGTTTACAGGGTCATGTAGGAAAGAACCAGCCAGAAATTCCAAAATGTAGACTAAAAGGGAGGTTTATTGAAAGATTTGCACAGCCACACAAAAGATCCAAACGCTCACACAAGAACTAACCAAAGGATAAAGGGAGGAAAGTTGTGGATAGAGGGATTTTAGGGTTCGGGTGATAATTACCAATCTAGAGAACAGCAAAGAAAGCAGCAATTTGACTTACTTCTGAACCTAAGGATGGTTCTCATTTGGGAATCAGAGAAACAGTGTGGCATTCAGCAAGGTGACAGACTGCACTGAATCACTCAAAACTGAGGGTTTCTATATCCAAAAACTATCCTGCTAGTATGAGTGTGAATGGCTCTCAGGTTAGTGGACAATGGGAGTTGCAACACAGAAAATAGCTATTGTAATAGCTATGCATTGTGGAAAGGTTTGGTAGACAATGCAAGAAAACATCTAGGTGTGAGGGAGCAGGGTTGAAACATTCATTGTTTTGGTGGGAACTTTTCTTTTGACCATTATATGCTCAGAGATGGTCTAGCTTCAGCTTAAGCCTATTATCTCTGGAAGTGCTTGGTAATCTGCCTGACAATGACTTTGGCTACACCTAGAGGGGGCATTGGCTGATCTGCCTTGCGATTACACATTTTCAGTCAGTAATTTTCCTCTGCTCAGCTTGACCTTCCAGTCACCTCAGGTTCCATTTTATATCAATGCCAATAAATGTGGTTGCCAAATAAATAATATTTCACCAATTAGACTATCAATCTTGGAGGGTGCGTAGGGCTGTAACAAGACGGACAGATAGCATATCATGAAAGATTTGATAGAGGAAAACAGGTGTAGCTTCTTTTATGTGAATTGACGAAGCATTTAAAATCTAAATGCAATTAGCACAAGTTATAATATTCCAGAATATCCTGAAACATTAACTTAAGAGATATATTCACTTAAAATCAAGGAATCAGAGTGTGTGTGTGTGTGTGTGTGTGTTGCAAGCGCATGTGTGTGATGTGCATGACTTTTTAAGGTTCCTTTAGAACATATGAGTCTGATTTGAAAGAGATTTAGTTCACCACCCAACATTTTTAGTGCTTGGTTTTAATAAGAGTTCTGTAAGCAGAATTCTCAGCATAGATGTCTCAGTGTAGAAAATGTATAGAGGGAAAATAAAGAACTGATAATCACTGTCCTTCTGTTGGTGAGTTAATTACACGAGTGACTGGGAGGGTTCAAGAAGACAGGGTCTTGAGTAAAGATTACGGAACAATAGAATTAAAGAACAGTAGAGTTGGGAGAAATCACAAGGTTCATCTGATCCAACTTGCTGAGTGTCCTATCTCAGTCCCGGCACAGCTGATAAAACAAACAAAATGAACTGAATAGCTCTTGGCTCCTTACTTACTTCCAGGCAGTAAGCACAGAGCCATAAATAAAGTCCAACATAAACAAAGTTGACAGGATTCCATGGCAAGGGACTGTCTGAGGTCAATCTGAGTATTCATCAAGGCATCCAGCAGGGTAAAAGATCAGATAAGCTCTGACAATTCCTGGAGGGGAAGGACATCAGCTAAATAGGTCTGAAGCCTAGCACAGCTGTGATTTGATCAATTGTTGCTGGTTATAAATCCTGAGAGAGCAACGCTGGGTCTCTCTTTCCTGCCCACACTCTGTGAAGCTGGGTATGAGTAACTGTTCTTCTATATCTGAAAAGGCAGGACTCGATGTTGGAGCTGGCACCACCCCGTTCTGTTTCTGGCACTGCAACCTCTCTCTGTACAGCAGGTCCTGGCATGCCCTCTGTTTGAGACTCTGAGTCAGAGTCCATGCTCTGGAAGCAGGGCATGACACCAAGGATGAAGGAACCCATACCTAAAGAATCCTTGGCAGAAGGCTATCCAAATGTATTTATAAGCCATCCATCACTTTTCACAGCAGTACATTCTAACTGTCAAGAAGTTCTTCATAATGTTTACTCAGAATCTTCTTCCTTGTCAATTTGAATCCATTGGTCTAGATAATATGTAGCAATTGAAAATACATATGAATTCTGATACATCACAGAAAGTTTCATAATAGACAGGGCAACAGAAAGGAAAGAAAGGTGAGGTGATACAGAAGCAGAGAAATCCATTCACCATCAGCCCTAAATCTGCTTACCTGAATGTTACCTCCTTTGGTTTTTCCTCTGTCAGTGGCCCTTCATAGGAAAAAGGTAGCCCAAATATGTATAGAAACAGTGAAAATAAACACTGTGTTGGGGGATGTTTTGCATATATTCAGCCATCCCTGCATTCTCTATATGAAGGCTGCAATCATAGAACCTAAAATCATACAGTTGGAAGAGACCACAGGGGCCATCCACTCCAGCTCCTTGCAGGAGCACACATCAAACCATTCCCAACAGATGGCCAGCCAGCTTCTTGTACTGAGTAGTCAGTATAAAGCAGGAGCAGAGTAGATAGTAAGATTCCAAGTTGGCCATCCAACATGTGGTTGATGAATATTCAGAGATGGGAAAACTATCATTTTTGGCTACAACATTCAGAATCCCCCAGCCAGAATGGCAACCAGCCACATTCTCTGAGGGTGTTCTGGAAGGTACAATCAAAAACATTAATTTATGATTTATTATTACAGGTTTCACACTTATTACAGGTTTCACACTCTGCCAGGTGTTACCAGTTAGAGTTTTGGATCATCAGTGACTCAGATTTTATCCAAGAATGTAAGAATCAGTGAGGTACAATCAGATAATGTGGCACTTTCCAAGCAGTGTTACTTGTTGTAATTGTGCTGCTGCTGCATTTATATCCCTCCTTTTCCAACATCTGGAACTCAATATGACTTAATTTAAAACAGATAGCAGCTAAAAATTAATAACAAACAAAAATTGAAAATAGAACACCTTTGGGAAAATAGAACACCTTTCTCACCTTTGGGAATGCTGTAACACAAAATAGATGCTCCTCTGGAAAATTTCTACCTCCTCTTAGAATATCTTAACACAATCATAACAAAAAATATGTTTGATTTTGTTTTTTAGATTGTTTTTTTTATTTTCAAATGTAAAATACATCCAGTCAAATTTTCATAATCCCATCATTCTTGCATCTTATCATACTGACTTTCTCCTGGTAGGTCTTGGTATAAAATTTACTATAAATGTCATATCTGTTTTTTGAATTATGAAATTTTGTTACTGATACCTACATTTATACGTTGAAGATCTTTGCCCATTGGTAATCATTCTCTCTCTCTCTCTCTCTCTCTCTCTCTGTATACACACACACACACACATACACACACACACAAACTGAGAAAGAGGGTAGGGGAGAGAGAGTGTATGTTAGGAGATATGAGCATCAAAATAATTTTTACCATGTAATATCTATATATCATGTTCATCTTCATTCTTTAAGATTAACTATCACCAGCTCTCCCCATGTATGACATTACAATGCCCCAATCTTTTACATAATTATTCAAAGCTCCCTTTTTTATCAGGCATGTTAATTTGTCTATATGTATCATATCAATCAGCTTGATCACCCAATCTCTTATTGTTAGGAGCAAATTTTGTTTCCATTTCTGAGCTAAAAAATATGTTTGATTTTGGCAGGTTGAGAAGAATTATGGAACACGTTGACAGCATCATGGTGACAGAGGCAAATAACTTGTCATCTCCCCCTGTTGATTCAGCCAAGAAACATGATCGACCTGTAGATATTCCACATACATTACAAGAAACGATAATGTTTGCATCTGTTCCAATCTGCGTCTTTGGGATGATAGCAAATCTACTTGTTGTATGGCTCTTCTGCTGTCAGCTCCAAAAGACTCCATTCATTCTGTATTTTTTAAATATGGCAGTTGCTAATCTTATTATAATCTTCTGCAACTTTTATGTTGTTATTACATATTTTACATCCTTGTATCCTAAATTAATGTTTCGACGTATAATACAAATGCTGCATATATCTGGATTTGATACCAGCTTTTTCTTTACTACAGTTATTGCTGTGGAAAGGTGCATCGTTCTTAAGTACCCATTCCAGTACAATCAGTACCGGCCCAAAAACTTCTCAGTTATGATATCTATTATTTTATGGAGTCTGTCCTGGATAGTGTCATTTGTGACCTATTATGGCTGCTTTCCAAGATTCGACGTAAGTGTTAACACACTTCTTAACAATTGCAGAGCTGCCAATATGATTGAATTCGTCATTGAGTTGCTCGTTTTCCTTCCCAGCATGATTTGCAGCACTTTGGCCATTTGGATCAGAATGCACACAAGACAGCAGCAATCTCCTCTAGTAAGGCTTGACGTTACCATTGTGGGCTTGGTTCTTCTGCTTCTTATTATTAATATGCCAGTTAGAATTACTGAGATCATTTCATCTTGGGTTCTTAGTATAGATAGATTTGTGTTAGGTGAAATTTCTTTATTATTGGACTCTGTCAACAGTGCTGGCAACCCTCTTGTATACATTATTGTTGGACACCAAAAGAGACAAAAGGCTCTCCTGTTTCTTGAGACAGCTCTAAAGGATGAAGGAAACACAACAGAGAAAACACAAGTCAGTGAATTACATGCGTGAACATATCTTGTCCAAATGCTAAACAGGAATCTTTGTCCAGAGGAATACTCATTTAAGTTCCAAGAATAAAATTTTTAAACAAACTCTTTAATGTGTTCTGCATTACTACAAATATACCTACATAATTCAGGAATTGCTGCCAAGACCTGTTTAAAATTGTTTTGTAGGCAAAAACCATTGGTAGGCTGGGAGAGATTGAGACTATAGCAGTTCTAATCAAGAGGTGGTGTATAGACCAATGTCTGTCCATGAGTTATTGGTTGATTGACTGCAGCAAGTTTCCAAGAAAAAATAAATGTTTGTACTCGTGAGACAGAGATACTGCTGGTTCCTGGCAGACTGGAGAAAAAAACACTGCTGATCGCCCTGATCAGATACCTTAAGAAGCACTGAACTAAAGGACATTAGTTAGACCTGGGAGCAGAGGTGACTGAACTTTAAGATGGCCATATTGTTACCCTGTTCTCCGGGGGTCCTGGGAGGGACACTTAAATAACCAAACAATAAAACACAACCTTGGGGAAAATTAGCTGGAGCACTCACTTAAGCTAGCAAGAGCCAGGGTAACTTAGCAGGATCTTGCAACCCAGCGTCTACGGGGTCAGGTCAATCAAGCAGCCAGACAGGTTTAAATTAATAAAAATGATGTTTTATTGAATACAGACAAACATTAACGACACCACAGTCACACAGATAACTAAGGAATCAGAGATTGAATTAGGGATAGGGATTTTCAGAGGGAAGTGGGTGATACGACACCTGTATCGTTGTCCTGGACCTTAGGAGAGAAGCCGTGGATGTGGAGAAGAAGCTCAGCTCGATTAGCTGAGGGGAGCTCGCCAAACGAAACAGCAGCAAGATGGGATGAAACTCTGGAGCGGGCCGAGCGATCCGAGGAAGGTCTTGGAATCTGGGGTTTTTATAGGGTGAATTGTGACTGCAGGCTATGCCTTACTCGGGGAACAACAATGAGTTTTGGGTGCAAGACAATGTCTCAGAAAGATCACAACTTTGCATGATGAGTGTAGCCAGTATGCAAATGCACAGCGCTTACCAGTGGACGGCACAACCTTTGTTCAGTAGCCTACTCAGGGCAGGAGGCTTTTGTTAGTGTCGCACATAAGTAATGAGGTGTTTGCTGGAGAGGTCCCTGAAGTGACGAACTGGCTGTGTCTGGCCTGCCTGGGCGGAGAATGGAATGTCCAGCAATTATCGGCCATGCCTGTTTGTGTGCTCATCCGGTGGCCTTGTAAGCATGTGGAGAGGTGTGGTAGGGTAAAGCCGAATTTGTGATATCAAAATGATATCTAGGGGTGTCCCCAAGGAGGTCTAAACTGCAGTAACAACATGTTCTGCATTACAGAAGACAGTCCTTTGTTTGAAGGTTCTCTTGCTTTGAAAGGCTGTCCAATCCATATCTGATTTAAAGATAAACATAAAAGGAAAGGCAAAAAGGGCCCTTGAATTTGCCCATCAATGTAGCAGGTTGAGAGCAGGTACCTAGGTCATACAGTCACAGTTTTCTCCACATTTCATTGTATTACTATTGCCATAAATGCATTGCATTTCTATTTCATTGTTGTGATGTGCCTTCTAGTTAACTTTGAGTAATGGTAACTCAGTACTGGGATTTTCTTAGAAAGATTTATTCAAAGGAAATTTCCCATTGCCTTCCTCTTAGGCTGAGACAGTATGATTGGCCTAAGGTGATCCAATGGGTTTCCCCAACTGGGCAGGAATTTGAACTTTGTGCTCACAGAGTCCTAGTCCAACACTCTGACCACTGTACCATGTTGTTACTCTGTTTACAGGGGGTCCCGGGAGGGACACCTAAATAACCAAACAACAACACACAATTTTGGGGAAAATTAGCTGGAACACTCACTTAAGCTAGCAAGAGGCAGGGTAACTTTGCAGGATCTTGCGACCTTATGTATACGGGGTCAGGCTAAGTCAAGAAGCACACCAAAATATGAAATTAACTGTGATTTTATTAAATACAGGCAAACAGTGTATGCAACACACAAGTAACTATACAAATAAAGGCGTTAGCGGTATAGAAGAGTTTGAGGGTTTGTTGAATTGGGTGATACTACATCTGTCCAAAGCCTGGGGTGGATCACAGCAGAGGTCTGTAATCACGCAGTCTTGGATGGAGACTGAGGGGAAAGCTCGGCGGACGAAGCGGCAGCAAGGCTGGATGGAAATTCAGAGCGATCCGAGGAAGCTCTTGGAACTAAGGGGTTTTTTATAGGGAAAATATGACCCGTGGGCTAGTCTGTACTTGGCAGAGAACAATGAGGTTTGGGCGCGAGACCATGTCTCCAAAAGGTCAGAATTTAGCACAATTGAATTAAGTCTGAATCGACAATGGAATGGCCAGTATGCAGATGCAGCATGGTTAAGCGTCTAGCTCATCAAGTTACCTGCTCGGGGCAGGGGGCTCTTTGTATTAGCGTGCATCGTTAATGAGGTGTTTGTCTAGGGAGGTCTCCTAAAGCAAGATCTGGCTGAGTCTGGGTGGAGAAAGGAATGTTCAGCAATTAATGGCCATGCCTAGCTCCATGCTTGTTCAGTGGCCTCTCAAACACTTGGTCGAGGGTGGCAAAATGGGCCGAATTGTGATATCAAAATGATATCTAATATCTTCCGAAGCCAGGCCAGCTCACGGTGATAACAATGTTGGCTCTCATTTCTATTTAAATTATAATAATTTCTTCTAAATGTGCATGCAAATAAATTAGGTACAAATTCCCTCTAAATCAATGTCCTCTTTTGGAGGAGAATGAGTGCATGCCCTCATTTTTGGCAACACAAGTTCTACTAAGTGGCACCAAACAAAACCAAAAACATCTCCCTAAACCAGTTTGGCTAAGAAGCCCAGTACAAATTCTTATATGCAGAATAATACCTTGGTGATGTACAACAATCCTGTTGGTCATGTGTATTAGCATAAGCCTTGGAGACTCTGCAGGAAGAGGTATCTGCTATCCTGAGCACAACTCCCCATAAGTGCAGCTGTGCTTGTTCTGGCAGCTCTGGAGCATCAGGGGAAGAAACCGTGGCCTCATGCTAAGGACCGAGGCTGCTCTTTTTTCTCTGGATATGGATGGAAGGGCAGGTGGCATGTGTTCATGTACACTCCCACAGTGGATGAGGGATGGAGTTGCACCCTGGAGGCCCCTTCCCATTCCTGTGCACTGAAAGAAGCAGCAATGGCAGTTTCTGGGCCACCAGCTAAGTGCACTGATGGAGATGTACATCCTGCCAGTGAGCTACTTAAATCTCAACCTAAATGACACTTCCAGCTCCAGAATATTACTGATTCCTTAGTTTTCCACTCAACACTTCTAATACTACTGAAACTTAACATTAAGGCCAAACTTTATTTTAACACCATTTATTGTTTCAAACCCATGTCTAGGGAGAATTTTAGAGTTCTAGCACCACCATCTGGAATCCTTTCACTGGACATGAGTGGGAAACACAACACAATTGTACATGCAGGGCAAGAAGAAGCCATCACTGATGGTATCAAGAGGTGCTGAGAGAATCAGGATCAACTAGTATGAAGAAATGGGAGTGTAAATCTGCATGTTACCTCCTCTTCAAATGCAGTCGTTCCAAGAAGCAGAAAGTGATGAGATGGAAACTGCTGTCAGCTCACCTCAGGTGTTCTATCTGCTACATTTGTAAAGGCAAGGTACTTATGCAGATGAGCCAGTGTAGTATGGTGATTTGAGTGCTGGACTAAGACTTCAGGAGACCAGAGGTCTAATCCCCATTCAGCTACAGAAACCCACTGGGTTTCAATCTAGTTTTGGGCTGAGCTCAGAGTATTTTCATTACCATTGGCCATAATATGTCTCCTGACTGCTTGTTCTGGTAGAGAATTGGGGGAAATGCTTTGTATTGTTTCTCCTTCTTTCTGGAGGGTCCAAAGAAAAGTGATGGGAGAGTTCTGTTCTCTGTGGGCCTTGCCTAGTGTGTTCTTCAGAGTTCCATTCTGTCTCCCACACCTTTTGATATCAGGCATAAAACTTTTGGAGGAGGCTTTCTGGAAGTAGGGACAGGAAATCAGTAGTATTCAGCGTCAGAGTAATTAAGAGTAAAACTACACTAGGGTACCCACAGTTATTTGGGATTTTATTTCTTATTAACCAAATCTTCATGAGATTGTGGCAATTTTGAATGCATTCCTCTCAGTGATAAACTGGGTGAGAACACACAAACTTCAGTGAATTGAAATAGCTATATTAATAGAAGAATCAAGAGAGTTAACTAAAAAGTGAAAAGACTACTCAGAATAAAGTCACACAGGCCCTTTCCACATGGGGGGGGCGTGAAACGTGGGGAAACAGGGCAGCACATGCGGAAACGGAGCTTACCTTTATCCGGGTTGCTCCATCGCCGCGGGGAGCACCACACGTTCGCCGCTCTACACGGCAGCGGCGCCTGGCGGCGCCCAAAATGGCAGCTGGCAGCTTCCGGCGGCTCTCTGCCAATCGGAGAAGCACGGCAGCTAGAAGCCCGCCCCCGGGCAGTTCTGCAGGGATGCACTTGCGCGCCCCTGCAATTCCACACGGGGCGCTGCGACAGGCTAGTGAAAGGGTTAAATTCAGGGAAACCATTGCTTGAGTAGAAAATACACGAAATAGGCAAAGTAAAACAACAGGTGTCCTGCTTATCTCAACTTCAGACATGTAGCCTTGCAATGCTCGTTTGTTAATTATCAGGCGGCTGGGAAAAATTAGGGAGGTGAGCATTCTTCCTGACTTGCCATTGGGAGCATTTTGTATCGTTTCTGTAACTGGAGCTTTTGTTTTCCTGTACGCGCTTGTGTTAGGCTAGAGATGTGATTGACTGCCAAACTGAAGGTATATAACATGAGTGTTTTAATTGAGTGGGGCGGCAGTTTTGGACAATGCAATTTCCGCTGTTGCCCTGTGCAGCTTAACCAATTTATTAAACAATAAAAGCTTTCTGTTTTTTCTAAAAAAACCCCGAAGGTCTTTGTCTTTTCTCAGCCACTACACTAGCGCGCGTGTTTCATAAAGACCACATGAAACGTGGTCTTTATAAAACATGCGGCGCCACCCCTGCGGCCGCGCAAGGGCAGTTTGAGGTGGGGAACCTCCACTTTTCTAACTGCCCTAGTGCACTCCACGGTGGGAACGACCTCCAGGTGAGGTCGTCATACCCCGTGTTACCCCATGTTTCCCCCCCGTGTGGAAAGGGCCACATTCAAGATAACCAGTACCATCTCTTGGAAATTCTACTGAGCTCATAATTAGTTCTAAAATCCCCAGCATTAACTATGACATAGGAGACTTTTCATACATCACTTGCACACTTAATCCTCTGCAATCCAGCTTTCTCAATGGTTATTGAAATGTCCCAGTTTCTCTCTTCTCCTTCCACTTTAACCCTTTCTTCTCAGCTTACATTTATTGCTGTAAATCAAATTCAAAGTGTAAAACTAGTTTGCACTCAACTTAGCAGGAGGGAGAGGAGAGAAGGGAAGTCTTCCCCTGCCCAGTTAGCTCAGGCAAAAGCACACACACGTACACACACAGAGAGAATATTATATTTATCTGTTTAGTTTTGCCAACACCACCTTTTTTCAGGCTTTCCTAAACTCAACACATAAAATGCAGGGTTTCTCTGCTTAAAAATATTATTGTGTGTTCCTCCTCATTAACAACTTTTACCGTCCTTTTGCCTAGCCATACACTTTTGGCAACACTCCAGTGTTGCTCTGCTACATGTGTCCCAGTTTTCATCTGTGAAATGTTGCGAAATACGGGTTTTTGAAAGACAGAAACCTAGCTAATGTCATCATACTGTGTGGCACAACTCTATACATATTTTCTATGCACAGTGAGGCCTACTATGCTCAACTGGATTTATTTCCCAGCAAGTGTGTTTTCACATTACAGTTTGAATGACCTCAGAATATCTTGTATTTTGTAATGGAAGCTCCTGATGAAGTTTCAGAAACTTCAGCAATTGCAGAATGCTGCTGCTATTGGACTCAATGGACACTACATCTTGATAGATATAGCAAGATAATTTTAACATTACTAAGCTACTTGAAACTATTTTATGGGCTTAGAACTTATTGTTTTCAAACTAAGCTGTGAATGTATGTTGGCAAATGTTACACAAGTTCCATAAAGTCACATTCATTCTGTCTCTCCTCTGCTCCAGATTAGACGTTCTGCTTGGATGCCGAAGACGGGCTTTGTGCCAAACTCAAGTCAAAACCACACTAAAATGGATTGAGAATCATGTCATTGCCATCATCATTGAACTGAAGTTAACAGTGGTTGTGATGTCATGAGATTCTCGCGCACTTTTTTTGTTACATAGGTAATCATAATCATAATACAAGCAATGTAGGCCATACCTTCCAAAAATTTAGCTTCTACGATGAGAAAGTGCAGTCTTGGTAGTATTTAGCCATCCAAATCTGCATCCATATTTGAGCGACAATTAGAAGACTGAGGTGTGCTTGGTGGTGTGAGAGGGCGCACAGTGCCACTTACGGGAAGGGGGAGACATTTAAAACTCCTGTTTTCTAACTAAAATGCAAGCTAATTGCCTGGTCCAGGACCAGGACCTGTTATCTTTTCAGACCTCCTTTGCGTCTCCAGGCCCCCCATTCCCTCCTCAATAAAGCAGGGGTTCAGAATTTTATCTCTCCCCCCCCAAAAAAAAATGACCAACAGAACTTCCCCCACAAGTTTATGGAGCTACTTTTGGCCATTTTGCAGCATCTGGGGGCCTTCTTCGTTTTCCTCAACATTTTAAAAGGCAGAGAGTGTTTTCCCCCATATAGCAGGCCCTCTAAGACAAGTTGCTAGAAAGTCTCCTGAGACATTCTAGGCGTGACAACTCAGAGGGCAGGCCCTCTGAGGCTGCGTCCTAGAACGCCTCCGGAGACAGGTTCCAGCCATCAACCCTGCGAGGGCGAGTTTTAGGAGGCTGCATCCTAGAATGGAAAATTGGAAATAAGGCCCCTCCAGGCTTGTAACAGCTGATGGGGGTAGGTGTAGAAAGGTCCCCAATACAGCAAAATGGCTGCTAGCAGGACCACAGAGGCTGAGAGGGTTGGTATTTTGGGGACTGAAATAGTATTTTGATTTCCCCTAGTCTTGGTGGGGGGAAACGGGGGCTACACCAATCCAGGGTCCCATGGTGGGGTTGGTCCTGGGAGCACCCCACGCCAGGGTCCCATCGCTTGGCAGTTGTTCACCCCTCCTCAAATTATCTGGTGCTGCTATTTAACGCGAGGTCTGTACAGAGGGAAACACTGGTCCACAACATGAACACAAACAAAGGTGCTCACCTTTGATTTGACTGGTCGTTCAGAAATAGATTTTTATTACATTTTATAATTAAAGTTTTTAATTAAAAAAAATCAATTGTGTTTTAATACTGTATTTTATTTAACAACTCTTTTTTATAATTTAATAATTATAATTATCTGTTCTATTTATTTCAGTTTTTATTTCTTATTTTCTATGTACCCATTGTGTTCTTCTGAACCACTTTGAGTTCTGAGAGAAAGGCAGGGTGTATGTCAAATAAATATCATTAAGCCAATTATTTTGGCAGGTCATATTCTTGCTTTGGTGTTTCCATCTGGATGGTGACGTGGGTATGAGAGATTTTCCACTCCTTGTCAGATCACTTCCTGAAATGTATACTCTTGTAGCTGTACCAGACATGGTGAGCATAGTCCACACCAGACTTTGGAGAACTACGTTCCCTAATGCCCCATAATACCCTCAATTCTTTAAACTCATAAGGGCCTCTGGTGCCCTATAGAGAGATTGACGAATGATTTTGATTCCATTTCCCTAGCTGAAAGGGTTTTTTTTCCCCAAAAGTGGAAATCACAACACAAGCACCATTGAAAAAAGGAGTTGTAAAGCCATCTCCTTAGACTGAGGATTTTAACAACTATGAGCTGGTCATGAATATTCTCCTCTTGGGCAAAGAACTGAGGGGAGGTTGTTAGGAAGTTTCAGCTGCTGTAGAATGACTATCAGTCTTATTTCAGGACTCAGCCACAGACATTTCTTGGTTGTCAGGATGGATAACTGGTACCAATTTCTGTTGTACAAGATCATACTGGCTACATAATTAGAAATGTTTATTGGGTCCCAAGAAAATCATAGGGTATTCTTTAAACTAGTTAGTGAACATAGAAGATCTTGCATATCATCTAGAGTTGGATAGAGGAAAACAGCATAACTTCTTTTATGTGAAGTAATCAGAGTTCACAATGTTGTAATGGGCAAAGTAAATGTTACTTTTGCAAATTATGCTTGAATCTCAAGTTACTTTAAAAAGTTAATTAGCAGAAATCATATAGTAACCAAAACATAAAATCACAATCACATGCCCCATATAGCAGTGTATCTCCCAACTATCTGATATGAGGGACCAGCAGGGTTTTTTTGCCAAAGTACCAAGGACTAGTACAGTATTTAAGCCCACTGGCTACAATTCGCCCCCCTCCCGCTCTTTCCTGGAAACCCACCAGGAACTGACTGCCAATGGCTCATAGACTAGCACTGGCCCATGGAACACCATTTTGAGTAGCAATGCCATAAAGTATATACTAGCCAAATTGTCCAATTCAGTTTCTAATTAAAATTTCAACAGTCCAAATAGCTAAAGATCCTCCTGGATCTTTCAGTAGCAGCAGCAGGGTATCCTTCTGGGTCATTTGCCTGATATGAAACTTGAGGGCATTGCTCTGCAGTGGTTCTGGTCTTTCTAGGCTGAATATTCCCAGAAATTGATGCTGGGGGACTAGGGGAGTGTTGTTCAGCCTTTTGGCTATTAGTGTATGGAGTTCCACAGGAGTTGATACTATACTTTTTAAAATCCACATGAATATTGCTGGGAGAGACCATCTGGAGCTTTGGGGTTGGATGTCATCAGTATCCAGCAATATCTCTCCTTTACAACTGATGCCAAGGAGACCATGGTAGCACTGAATTGGTGTCTAGATGCAGTAAAGGACTGGACGTAGGTGAATAGACTGAGGCAAAATAAGTACAATATGAAAGTGCAACAAGATAAAAGTATAATATAAATAAATAGCATAAATAGATCTTGAATATTTTTTAAAAATTAAATACAATTAAAACATATTGAATTTAAACAATATTATGATTAGATAAGCGCATCCCCAGAGCAATTGATTGCAATAGAAGCAATAAATCTTGGCCCAGTCAAAAAGATAAACCTTGTGAGTTGCCATAGAGTCAGTATCAAATAGGAGACAGAAAATCTTTTCTGGAACAGTATTAGAATGCAGGTGAGACAGAATAGATCCCCAAAATTTGTTCTGAATATATTGAAAAAAAGAACAAATAATGAGGTAAATCCTGTTTCTAGGCCCCCACAAATACAGAAATGGAAGACCAAATGTCATGGGCATATTTGCCATCAATCATAGCTGTAGGCATGATTTGAAAGCAAAAGGCTGTAAAAGCTTGCCTGAGTTTTGGGAATGTAGGTTTTGCCAGGTAAACAGCCCTTGATGGTCAAATTTATGGAGTCTATACCATTTTGAGAAATTAGAATTATTTACTTAGAGCCGATGTGCAAAAGACTAATAGGATGATAATTTTTGGGATCTTGCCTATTACCCTTTTAGTAAATGGAAACAACTATATTCTGTTTCCAGCCCATTGTAAACACTTTGGCTAATACCAGGGCCTACCACTCAGGAAAATATTTGATTATTACTGGGGGCATCATATTTTCTCATAGGGCCTTGCCCATAGCAACAGCTGCAATCAATTTCTTTATCTAGGACACTGTCATTGGAGACCAATAAGGCAAACAAGTAGCTCCAGAAACCATAGAAGGGTGGTTTTTCCTAAAGCCTGTAAAAATGATGTTATAAAATTTCCCCAGCAATTATAGGTCTGACCATGTGCGTGCAGGTAGAATTGATACCCCAAAACTTCATCTGTAATGAACAGTTCTTTTCTATCACAGCTAGGTCTAATTATTTCCATTGTGTTCTACCATGTGTGCCTTTTTTTTTTCTGTTTTAAAACTGCTGTATAAGATAACCCCATAGAAGCTAAACTATCAGGAAAAATAGTATTATATCTAAGTGCCTGTCAAGAGTAATCCATTCATACCTTTCAGGCACCTCTGTATTCAAGATAAAACCATCTATTGATTAATACTCTATTGGGGTTACATTATTTATTACAAACCAGTTTGGATCTAAAATTTTGAATAATGATTTGATAAGCATATCTAAATTAGAGTCAAATATCTTGAGAAAAAAAATTAGAAATAGTGTTCCCAAATGTGTGAAGGACAGAAGTGCCTATATTGATTGACAAGATGGCTCTGGCATGATAGAAGTTATTTTCATGAGCTCTGATATCTTTTTTCCCTTCCATCCTGCCTTGATTGCTTGGTCTTTTATTTGGTCATTACATTTCTGTGCTGTGGAGCATTGCCTCCTTTTCTCTTGCACTGTTTTGGAAACTGCATTGCCTGCTTACACTATTCTTTGGATTTATTACCAGCCACTTTGCTAGCAACTCTCCTAGATTGAAAAAGGAAGCTAAGAACCACAAATCTTTGGGAATAGGATACTTCACTGTTCTGAATTTGGTTTTCCTTCCCTGTGATAATTGGTGATAATATTTAAATAGGGAATAAAAAATGTTGTAGAACAAGCTCAGGGACAGCTAGGCACAACAAGGAAACTGAGCATTTCAAACTTAAAAACTCTTGTGTTTGCAATTTCAACTGATAGCAGTTTCTCAGCTATGGATATTGCAAATGAGCCTCTGTCTGTACCCTTGGAAATCCTCACCAATGATTTGGCTTATCAGGAAATTGTTCATATTTACTTTATGTATATGCTTTAGAAATATGTATGGAAACAAACTAAAGTTTAAAAAGCAGAGAGCAAATTTCTAACATCTTTCCTAGTCAGAGCTTTCATCATAACACATATTTCCTCTTCTGTTACATTATCTTCTCAAAACTGTCCTATCTCAGTTGCAGCATCGCACTGTTTTAACACTGACTGATTATAGTAGGACAAAAAGGAATAAATTCCCCTTTTATTGGACATAATTAATTTTTCCAGAATTAATACATCTGACTATATGTGTTTTCAAAATAAATAAAATGTACAGATTTATAACAAATCATTGTTTGTAGTTCCGCTACAGTTAGACTTTATTTTACTAAAATTTATATGCCTTCATGTAAAGTGTAGGTGTGAAAATCATGAAAATAAACTAATATGTTTATTCAAAATAATAATCGCATATTGTTTGATTTTGGCAGGTTCAGAAGTTACTGGACACATTAACAACCTCATGCTGGCACGTATAAACGACGGGTTCCCCCACCATTTGCCGATGCACTGAATGAAAATGATGCAGACCTGGGGCAACCTGCACCCTACATTGATAAGGCAATGATAATTATTGCTATTCCAATCAGCATTTTGGGATTAGTTGGCAATGGATTAGTCTGTTTCTTTCTTTCTTTCAAGATCAAGAAGACAAAGTTCACTGTGTATATTCTGAATATGGCTATTGCTGATGTTATTGTTTTGCTCTATCAATATACGTACTTCATGCTATTTTTGCACCCAGTTCATCTCAGTGGACCTGTCTCACATTTTATAGAGCTGATGTATGTTCTTGGATGCAACTCCGGCTTCTACATTTTAACAGCTGCCTGTCTTGAAAGATGTTTCTCAGTCTTTCCCTCCATCTGCTATCAATTTAACCGGCCAAAGCAACTCTCAGTTATTATTTGTATCATGCTGTGGACCTTCTCTGGCCTGGTATCCCTTGTGGAATATTTTGCATGCTATCCAAGATTCTATGCATATCTGGATGAAGATAGTTACAACTGTTATGTTCAAACTATATTCAAAACGGTCATCGAGTTCCTGATTTTCATTCCCCTCATGGTCTCTTCCACTTTGGCGATTTTTATTAGAATGCTGCAAAAGGCAGACCGAGTGACTCCAGTAGTGTTTGATTTTACCATCATAGTTGTAGTTATTCTTTTTCTTATATTTGAGGCTTCTGTTAGACTCCTCAACACTCTAGAATACTGGTTTGATACAATAGGTGTACCTCTCTTTACAATGTCTGTCTTATTTGACACCATAACCAGCAGTATCAATCCTTTTTTATATTTCTCCATTGGATATTGCACACAGAGAAGGTATGATCCCCTTGAGCGTTTTCTTGAGACTGCTTTGCAAGACGAAAGACACATGGTAGAGAGAACATAACAAAACTAGAAAAAGTCAAAACAAACTTAGACTTCAGAAACCAAATGGAAATGCTTATGCACAGATGAGACTATTGACTCAAATTCCCAGCTGCAAATAAATGGATTAACAGATCATTTATTTTACTGTTCATTATTCATATACATATGTGCAAGTCCTTTATCAAAATCAGCTGCACATTTTATTTGAGCCACAGATCCTTTGTCAGTACTTGTCATGCCACAGGTCAAGAAGAAAGATGCTGGAAGAAGGGACAGGAAGGCACTTGTTTGGAAAGAGAATATTAAGCTTCCACTGTGTTTAAAGCAGAAGAGATAGAACCACTACATACTGAGGCTAAGGCTTCACAAAACACAGTGTGAATACTAGTAAGTGTAGAGTGGCCACTTAAAAGCTGGTGGAGGAGAATTCATAAGCAAAAAAGAAGTGTAGACTTGGATACAATTCATATATTTTTTGTTTATATTTTATTTATATCCTGCTTTTCCTGCATATGGGACCCAAAGTGCCTTACAGTGTATTGCGAAAACAATGTAGCTAAACAATCTGAACACAAAAATAGTAATAAAAATGATAAAACATCAGTCCACTTAAAAACATTACTTCAGGACAGTTACATAAAACCTACTACATATTAAAACCAGCTCACCCATAGCACTCCACCAACTAGTTAAAATCTGAGGTATTTAAATAAGAAGGTCTGTCTACTGGCAAAAAGAGAGTATGGAGAGGGCCAACTGAATCTCTCTCAGAAGAGAATTCTGTAGCCTATGAGCAGCCCCTGAGAAGCATGGGTCCTGAGTCCTCACCAGATGTATGTGCGATGGTGGTGGGACTGAAAGAAAGCCCTCCCACAAGATCTTAAAACTTAGATAGACTTGTATAGGGAGATAACAGTTCAAATAGTCTGGACTCAAGCTGCAAAGGGCTGCATAGGTCATAACTGGTACTTTGAATTCTGGACAGAAATGGATCGGTAGCCTGTGGAGCTGTTGGGAATTATATGCATCCTATAATTAGCCCTGATCCCTCTAACCAGCACATATTGCTTTAACTGTATATATGAAAAATTTAAAAATAATTCCAATTTAAACAAAAATAATAATAATCACATCTTACTATAGAGAAGACTCTGACCAGATGATCTGTGTGCCAGCTCAGCGTGCTACTCAGATGTGAAGTGCTGATGGCCAAATTCGGGCTCCTGCTCTTCCTTCCTTACGGCTTTTTAGCTCAAAAGTGGACATGGACCAGACCAGAGCTTAGGAAACTTTTTGGACTACATCACATCAAATCTCAGACAACATGCCACTGGCTATGCTAACTGGGAGATTCAAGGACTTAAGAGTCAAAAAAGCAATGTTTGGGTTATAAATTCTAGAGCGGCCAGACCTGCAAATTGAGGATGCATTCTGACAGAGGCCTTCAAACCAATGTCTGGCCTTTAGGATACGCAGCTACCTTAGACAAAAGCCAAGGAGAAGCATTAGCATGGAATATTATTTAAAAAAGGGGGGAGAGCAAGAGAAGTGTAGAATCAGAGGGGCCTGGGGACAGGAATTATGGTGGGTATCTGCTGTTACAGGTACTGCCTGAAGGTAAACAGAAGTATATGCTTCATCAAAGTAGCTGCTGGTACATATTTAGGTTAGCAAAACTTTATTACTTAACTTGAAGATGAAGGCAGCATTCTGATTGTGTCTCACATACAGTGAAGCAGTGCTTTTTAAGCTACTTTAGATAAGAAACTGCCAAGGGTTCTTTTCCTAATGTGCCAAGGACCAGAACTGTATTTGTGTCCATTGGCTATTTTTTTTCCTGGACACTCTCTGGGGACCAACACAGATCCACCAACCACTACTTTGAGTAGCACTGCATTAAAGCACATGTAGGAAAAGAGGAAGCTCCTTCTGGATGATGGTCTCTCTAGGACAGGGTTGTTGACAGTGACTCCAAGGTTTCAGATCCCTTCAAAATGTTTAGAGTATGAGTAAGAGTAGGCTTAGCAATCAGCATGTTTCTTTATTGGATATCACCGTATCTATTATCCTACTGACAGTGCTGATTATCTCTTAACAAGGACATCGCTCTCACAGATACAGCAGTGCTTCTACTATTTTTCTGGGCTTGTAGGAGACACAGATTTATCTCCATCAGCTTCTTGCCTGTGAATTAGCCTTCCCCAAGCCAGTGCCCTCCAGATTTTTTGAAACTACCATCAGTTCTTGTCAGCAAGGCTAATGGCCAGATGTAGCTGAAAGCATCAGGAAGACACCAGTTGTCTGACCAAACATGTTGTAGATTAGCTCCTCCTTGAGGAATGTAAAACAAGTCGTCTCAGCATCAGACTGTGCAACAAAACAAGCTCACACAATTAAGGAAGTTTTAAAAGCATCCAAACTTTGATCAGCAAAAAGTTTATGAATAACCCACATCCTCTCTAAATTGGCCTTCTCCAACATGGTGTCCTCCAGGTATTGTGATAGATGAGGGTTCAGAGACTAAAGAGCAATTTATTTTGCCTGAAACACAGTTGTTACAGCCAGTGCCTGTGATAGATGAGGGGTCAGACACTGTAGAACAATCTAGGCTGCTGGTGCCTCCACCATCTGAAAGACAAATTGAAACAAGAGACTTCACAGTCGGTGCCTGAGGGAGCAGAAGTCAGTGATAATTTCAAGGAATTAGATTCACCTTTGCCTCTCAGTCATCAGTCACAGAGAGGGCAAAAAAGGGTGGCTCAGAAACAAGCCATTTCGCTGAGGTTCAGAAGACAAGAGCCTGATTAAGAACACCTTTTCTCTCTGCTAGCTAAGTCTGTCAACATGGCTTGCCTTTTGCTTATGGCAAATTGCTATCCAAGCTCCCTTGGCCTTTGCATTCTTGCTCTGTGTCTTTGTAAACTCTGGCATTCTTGACTTCTTGGACTCACTTTGACTTCAGCTTTTGGCTCAGTGTTCTTTTGATTTGTTTGCTTTGGACTCCCTCCACCTCCTTGGCAAGTACTGCCCCATTCATTCCCTTGCTGGCAGATAAGCATAGACTGGGAGTTAAACTCTGACAGGTATTTTGGACTACTAAACTGCTGGCATTCCTGTCATCTCATTCCTTGGAGGAACAAGGTGATGAGAAGGCAGACTGCCAGAAGGCTGCAGCTTTCTCTGAGTCTGAGGAGATGGGGGCTGAGGAGCACCCTGTTCCCCAGCAAAACAAGGCAGAAGCTTTGACACTGAAGATAACACCTCTCCCCCATCTTTCACTGAGACAGAGGAAAAAACACCTAATCCAGAGCAGTTTAAGTAATAAACACTGACCCAATTAGCAGTGATGAGATACCTGTTGACCTTGAAGGAGCTGCTCATAAATATCAGGGTGGTTGTCTCCCAATCTTAGTGCTGACAACTGTCTTATCTAGTTACCTAGCAATACTCTTCATTCCTGTTTTGCCTTGACCTTGGACTGACTCTGTTTTTGGACTATTCTGCTTATTATTTGCTGGGTCATGTACCTGGATTTCTGATCCAACTTTTGGACTGGCTATAGACCATCCCCGTGCTTCTCCCTGCATCTTGCTCAGATAATCCGTAACTGACCCAGACTGGGCCATTTATTGGAAGCCTGCTGCCATGGACAATTGCTCACCTGTGTTCAGGACAATACCTAGCCATCAGCCATGCTGGCTAAGGCTGAAGGAAGTTGTAATCAAAAAACATATGGAGTGCACCAAGTTGGGGACGTCAGTATAACTACTGAGCATGAAGGAAATGCCAACACAGAATTCCTTGCCCTCACTCCCATGTGAGAGGTGAGAATCCATGACTCCTTTAGTGCAATCAGAAGAAGGTGACAGCATCTTAGACATGTAGGTGGGTACATGAGGGAGAGAGAGTAATACATGAGAGCATGTTTTTGCTTGATCACAGCTTGCTACATAGGAACTAGTGACTACAGACCTGGGGGCAGATCATGAACAAATGCTCTAGTTATATAGAAACTGAATTGGTAGATCACCATCTGCACTCTTTATTTTATTTTTAGTGTAATCGGTCATGCTCAGGTCAGGTGTGCTGCACTCCTTTTATTTCAGTTTGGTTAGATATACCTAAAACTGCACAGTATTGGACTGTGTATTTTGAATCTCTTTTTCTAGTAACAACTCAGAAACATTTTCATCTGTGAAGCAGAAATTATGTTATCAAAACTGGAAAATTCACATACCCACTGAAAGCAAAAGGTTGAAGTGAGTGCCTAACTCTGTGTATTTTCATCTGTTCTTATATTTCCCACATTATTTCTAGGGAAGAAGGTAGGTGCATCTGTGGCAGGAGTTACTGAGAAAAACTCAGGGGTTCACAGCAACCTTTGGCTGTTCCCAGTGTGCCTCCTGTTTCCTCCCCACCCTGCCCCCAGCTGACTACCTGGGCAGCAGAGGTCACTGGTGCTGACAGATACCTCATCCAGGACCACGGTGTGTATCTCTGTGTGTAAAAATGAATTCTGATCCCAACTCCCTTTCTGTTTATTGTTTCCCACCACTAGTAGCCGTAGAGAAACAGCTATCTAAATGGCGCTCACTGATGGAAGAGGAAAGTGAAAGCATCTCCCAACCTACAGCAATCCTGCTTTTCAGATTGTTGTTGTCCAATTGCTGTCTGCCCTCCTCACCCTCCCAGTCCCTGTCAACACTAGATGCAATCTTACCCACCAGATAGATGGGAAGAAGAATGAATAAGATGGTTGTTTCTACCGCAGGGGAAAAAAGTTAAAAACATAAGCAAACAAAGCAAATTGGGTTTCCTATTCCACACTGATAAAGATGCAGCTGAGGGTAGGGGCTGGATGCTACTTCTGTCTCCCAGCAAAATCTTGCAAGATGCTTCTCCCTTCTCCTGACAATCATCTGCCCTCCCTATTCTCTTCTCATGATAGGAAACAAAGGCTTGCAACTATGACAAAAATGCAAATTATTTTAATCATCATGAGTATTTCTTATGATGGGGTGGATGGGAAAGACAAGACTGAGCAGCAGGGGAAAAATATGTTTCCAACAGACAATCTGTTACACAACATACCAGCAAGATCCTCCAAGCAAGAAGGCCAATAAGGACCAAGAGGCCACAACGCCACAAATGCTGGAAAGAGAGAAGAATGTTCAGAACACTATCAGGCTTCAGAATGTCCATTTTGTTCTCTGCCTGCCTTGTTGCATATTCACTTTCAAAAATACAAGCAATATTACACCTCTAAGTTCCTTTTCCCCCACAGTTATGCCAACATTCTGGGGATACGTTTCTATTTATATATGGTAATTGAAGGGGCATTCTATACCACCTTCCTATTATTTTTAACTGCTGTTCTCTTACCTTATTCTTTTTATTATTTGTTATACCTTGTATCCATTGTTCCATTTCTTTTTTATTTACTTTTATGAACTTATATCCATATGTGGTAGGAGTGCAATAAACTACAAAGATTTTGGAAGGAAATAAATCGAGAAATAAATAGAAGATTTAGAACTGAATAAGGAAATATGTTTAACTTGAAATGTTAAAAACTCAGAATTCAATAAGGATGAGAATTGCATATGGTTGGAAAAAACAAGGAAGATGGGACCTTGGAAAATGGAAATATTATGTATCAGAATATGTGATGTTTGATTATTTGTTTGAAAAAAAAAGGGATCTATATGGGGCAACTGAAAAAGAAGTCTTGGTTCAGAAATTGGAGAATATTGACTGAGAACGTTAAACAGAGATAGTGGCATGAGGATGTAAATAAGATAATTAATATGATATCCCACATGAATAGTAAATGAGAATAATAAAAAATAATTAGACCATTCCCTGGGGGTGTAAGGGGTGAGAAGGAGGGAATGATAAGTATAAAAAAATGAAGAAGGGGGAAATATTTGATGAGTTACAGCTAAATTAAATAACTGATTATATTATGGAACATAATATATTAGGGGGTATATTAATATTGTTGTAATAATATTGTAACATTACACTTATATCATTGAAAAAGTTGTAACTGTTGTTAAAATAAATTTTTTAAAAAAGCAATATTAAATTTCACTTCCATTGCCTGTTCAGAATATGTAACCTTCCCATAACAGTTATTTATTTTTTAATTACTGGTTTCCACTACTAAATTACTGAAAATAAGTATAATAAATATAGATACTAAATAAATAATATAATAAATAAATATAATAGGTAGATATAAAATTAGTTTGTGTACTCCATTATTGCTGGTGAACAATTGACAGTGAACCTTGTATCAAACAGCTAAGACATGTTCCATCTGCCTCATTTGGTTTCATCTTCTTGAGCTTTGGGTAAACTACCTTTAAATACTATGCTCCACCCAAACTAGGGACAGTCAGCAACTGTATTCAGAAGGGAAACTATTCCTTTAGCAATGGAATTTGGAGGCATATTTTGCAAAAGCAAACATGCAAGCGAGCAAAAGCAAAAATAAAGAAGACTGATGCCAACATGAATGCACTAGCCCCATAACAAATCATTTTGTCTCTGATTTATTTTATTTTCCTGTGTTCCTTCTAAATTGAACTTTCTCCCCCAGGACCTATCTGAAACTCTGGCAAGCTCCCAAAATTGGAAATAAAATGAAAAACACAGAACTGAAAACAGAAAGAAAATCCACTATGGATTCGCAGAATTTATTTATATATTAAAAAAGTTAGAGGAAGGTAGCTTAACTCTTTTTGAAAAGTAAACCATCACTTTAGGAGGTTTCAAGGAGTAGCAGTTTAACTTTTTTCCATCACTACGCAAAATCTTGGCAGGGTGGCAAGGCTGCAAAAATGACTTTGGCAACTATATGTAGGACATAGGTCAATGATTCTCATCTTGAACTAGCAAGGACTTCACAGTAACAAGTTTTGTTTTCTCAGACATATGCCAAATGTTGCACACAAAATCCAGAAGAGATACAATATGTTGACCATCTCTCTTTCTCTCTCAAATAGCTGTATGCTATACCTATATGCTTACATATATGTATATACACAGCTTTGAAATATTTTCCTTACAAAAAATACTGGCTTTACCTGTTTTTGCTTCTTTTGTAGAATAGTCTGAGGTTTTTTTAATAAAGTTTTCTTGTAATTGTTTTTCTATTACAGCTTGCAAGTCTATCCTCTCTTCAACTCATGTTTGAAGTCCTGACCTTAGTAATTTATTTATTTACTGCTGTGCATATCAAAAATTACGATTGACTGCTGTCTCTTATCTATGACAGGAGAGCAGTGACCACCTTTCTGTAGCAGAGATAGCTGGCTTGTGGATTTCCAGATGCTGATACAATGCAATAGGCTATGGTGGCTAGAGCTGATGGGAACTGTAGGCCAACACCTGGAAAGCTATGAATTGTCCACTGCCTCTGCTTTACAAGATTAAATAGGCAGATTTTTAGATTTTGTTTACATTTTGCTTGCCTGCTCTCTTTGCTACTGGGGCAGAGAAAGAAAATCAGACTGGGCAGGTCTGGGAGTAATCTATTTTGGCACAAGGTAGATTAGTGCTATACAGATAAGGATGTACTTCTAAAGTCAGATCCAAAAACACAGCAACGTGTGTGATGGAGGAGAGGCAAGTGTCAATATCAGACATACATCTAGGCTGGATTTAGACAACCTTTCAAACCATTGTTGCTAACTGAAGTTGCCTGATTTGGATTTCATGAGAACCTGTGGAGAAGAAACCCAGAAAGAGAGAAGGAAAGTGTTGTACATGAGCTCAGATCATTGTTTTGTAGATCAGACCGTGATGTCTCCACCAGGCCTAAATCAGAGAATTGCCACTGCTCTTTACCAATGTTCCAAACTCTAGTAATAAAATATTCTTTCACAGAAAGTCAGTTTTACTTACTGGAAGAAGCAGTTCACTTGTGGAGAATGCCTCCAGTGGTGGTACAGGGAAATCTGAAGGTTGGGATGAGTTTTATATTCTTCCAACACCATCCTGATACTGTAATAATTGAAAGAAAAAGGAAAAACAAAGCAATCTGACTGCTGCTAAGAGTAATTTCAAAAAGCCAAATGTTACCTTGGGCCAACATTTCCTCAAAGCCTCCCTCTTCCCACCACTGACTGCTCCTCCCATGAGTGCATTTTCTTTGCTATCAAGTAGATTTTTTCCTCACAGCAATAGGAGAAAAATATAACTTTCATGTATACAGACTATGGGACCATCCCCTCATGCCTGTGTAGAGCAGTATATCATGTGCATGTGTATGTATGTATGTACATACACAGCTGGCCCTCCATATTTGCGAGTTTGACTTTCACAGATCCGATTATTTGCGCGTTTCTTCAATCCATGCCCCCATACCTCAAGTTCTTCTTTTCCAGGGTATCCTTCCCTCCCAGTGGCTCTGATCAAGCTGTGCAGCCCTTTAAAAATGCACCTCTGGTCCTCCTCCCACTTCACTGGGCTGCTGCCCGGCCAGCTAAGGATAGATCGCAGCCCAATTTCTCAGCACCACAAACCCTGTCCTGATGCCCCCCACACACATACCCAAGGAAGCAGATGGGCAAGAGAGGAAGTATGGTGCCAGCATACCAGCACACACCCTTTCACTCTTTTTTCTCTGACCCGGGTTTGGATCCTGGATGCCCGGTCTCCCTACAATGCCTCAGTTCCCTTCCCACAGACACACACAAACACATTTTGATATTTGCTATTTTTCCACTTTTGCAAGGGTCCTGTACAGTGGCATATTTTGCATAAGCAGTACTGAGGACAACTGTGGAAGTTGCGCCCCCACCTTCTTACCCCTACCCCCACCCCTGATCCCTACATGCACTGCTTTTTTGCACACACCCCCCCAGCATTGGCTCCTGGGGCACATGTTCTATTTGCCCCACACCAGATATACTTCTGGTTCTGCACCCCTAACCCTAGTAAATGGGTTCCCAAATGGCAGGGTTCCCAAATGGCAGGGAACCTGTCTTCTACTTGTCTTCTACAGTCACAACTCATGAAATAGGGCTAACATTCATCATATGAAACCAGAGAGCACAATAAAATAGATTCTGCCAGGTAACTGCGTAACAATCGCTACAGTTTTAACCTGTAAACAACACTACAAATCCAATTTTAAAAAGAGAAGTGAAGTACTGTACTTTAAGATCTAGATCCCAAATCCACAGGTGCAACAAACACAAAAATAAACATGGTTAAAAATACAATATGCATTTAATCCAGTGGAAAGCTTTATATTTTATTTCACTTTAGCAGCAATACCTTCAATCCAATCTTGGGAATGGCTTCAGATCAATAGTATATACTATACTAGGTGTCAAAAAATATCTGTCATTCTTGAACTATTCCTGGATTTGCAAACACATCTAATAACCAGCAGATGGATGCAGCATACAGAAGAACAGGTTGCTCACCTGTAACTGTGGTTCTTCGAGTGGTCATCTGTGCCCTCATACATTAGGAGCTTTCGCGCCTGCGCGGTAGCGTTCGGAAGATTCTAGAGCTCGTTAGCTTTGGCGGGAACCCCTCCCCCACGCCGGTGCTGCGCATGCTCCTCCCGCCTACTAACGGTCTCTCCTCAGTTCTGGTCCGCCGAAGCAGATGGGACCTGAAAAAGAGAGGAAGGCAGGGCGGGGATGTATGAGGGCACAGATGACCACTCGAAGAACCACAGTTACAGGTAAGCAACCTGTTCTTCTTCTTCGTGGTCTCTGTGCCTCATACATTAGGAGACTATGTAGCTTACCAGTAGGATGGTGGGCCAGGTCCCAGATCCTAGAGCACAGAAGACAGCACAGCACGTCCAAACCGGGCATCTCTCCTGGACCGGCAGTCAAGCCTGTAGTGGCGCACGAAGGTCGACGGCTGGGACCAGGTCGCCACACGGCAGAGTTCTGACAGGTCGACACCTCGCAGGAGGGCAGCAGATGTCGCCACGGCCCTGGTGGAGTGGGCCCGAAGCAGGTCTGGTAGAGGCTTCCTGGCAAGCTCGTACGCCAGTTGAATAGTCTGTACCACCCACTTAGAGAAGCGCTGGGTGGATACCTTGTGGCCTCTCTGGCGCCTGCCATAACAGACAAACAGGTGGGGTGTCTGTCTGTAGGCTGCAGTCTTGTCTTTGTAAAAAGCCAGCGCCCGACACACGTCCAGGGAGTGGAGGGACCACTCCAGAGGTGTCGTCAGGTCCGAGTAGAAGGCCGGCAGGATGATGTCCTGGCTCAGGTGGAAGCTGGACATCACCTTCGGCAGGAAGGAGATGTCGGGTTGGAGGACCACCTTGTCCCGATGAAAGACCAAGTATGGTTCATCGCACCGAGCACCATCAACTCTCCCGCCCGCCTGGCAGAGGTGACGGCCACTAGGAACGCGGTCTTCATCGCAAGCAGCCTGTCGTCCGTCGTGGCCATGGGCTGAAGGGGGCCAGTCGCTGGGACAGCCCCAATGACAGCGACCACAGCGGTAGCGGCGGCAATACTGGCGGGTAGAGGTGCTGCACCCCCTTTAGGAACTGCTTGACGGCCCCGTCCTGAAGAGCGGGCCGACGGGGATGGTGGTGGCTGGTATGCCACGATCGCGGCGAGGTAGACCTTAGCGATGGGAAGGCCGGGCCCTGTTGCCGGAGATGGAGGAGGAAGTGGACACGGTACGCAGGGTGACAGGTGATCCGGCTCTTGACGTTCCTTGGCGAAGGCCCGAACG
The DNA here is from genome assembly GCA_948472985.1 of Iguana delicatissima. NCBI lineage: Eukaryota > Metazoa > Chordata > Lepidosauria > Squamata > Iguanidae > Iguana > Iguana delicatissima. Next base: position 226,485 of record CAOKZL010002798.1, on the reverse strand, counting down.
CTGCCACTTGTAGTGGTATTTCCCTTTTGCGTGGACCCCTTTCCTGGCCGCATCAAAGTTCCCAATGGCCGGGGTATCTGGGCGACATCCTCCAGGTGGGGAAAGGCGGGCCGGGGAAAAAGAAGGTGGATACACAGGTCCAGTCCGGGGCCAGGCCTCCCCGGGCCCCGTCGGGGCCCAACCCGTGCTCCCTGGGCCATCGGTGCCACAAATCGCGTCCGCCCATCCGCGATGATCTTCGCGATCACATGGCCCGGAGGGGGCGGAAAGGCTAGTGCCCCTTCGTAGGAAATGGAACACGTCACCGATGGAGCGGCATCTGGCCGGCCCTGGCGAACAGGCGGCACTTCGTTTTGGCTGGTCGCGAAGAGGTCGATGGTCGGCTCGTCCCATTGGTCCTGAAGCATCCGGAAGGCCTCATCGGACAGGGACCACTCGTGGTGGGAAGTGGTGTCCCTGCTGAGCGCGTCCGCTGTGGTGTTCTCCTGCCCCGCCAGGTGAACCGCCACAGGGTGTATGGAGCGGGACGCACCAGTTCCAAAGTTCGGGGCGATGCCCAGCAGAGTGGGGGAGTGCGTCCCTCCTTGCCTGTTCACGTAGAACCGCCGTCGTGTTGTCGGTGAGGTAACACCGTCGGCCCGTGCCCAGATGTCAAACGCCTCGGGCCTTGTGGATCGCCAACAGTTCAAAGATTTGATGTGGAGGAACGGTCGTCATCCATCCACCGGCCTTGGACCCGGAGATCTCCAGTGTGCGCCCCCCAGCCGAAGAGCGAGGCATCCGTCGTTCCGTGACCAACGGCCTGGGTTCGCGGAACGGCATGCCTGACGGAGGTTCCTTACGACTGCCACCACAGGAGCGACCGGCGTACCTTTTGGGGGCAGGGGGTATGGCGGCGCTGGTCGCCCCGAGTGGATCGAAGGCCCTGACGAACCAGTGCTGGAGCGGCCGGCGCGTAACCTGGAGAGGTAGGTTACGGCGGTGGTCGAGGCCATGTGCCGAGGAGTTGTTGGATCCTCCTCGCTGACCCGTTGAGGCCTCGAAGGCAGCGGACGCCGCCCGACAAAGCGTCCGCGCCCTCTCGTCTGGGAGGAAGGCCCTCGCCGATCCGAGTCGAGGGTCGCCCCAAAAAAAGTCGAGAACCTAAGTGGGCTCGAGATGGGACTTTTTGGGGTTGACCCTGAGTCCGAGCCAAGTGAGAAGAGACAAAGTCCGATGAATGTCCCTGTACAGTTTCTGTCTGCAGGACGCCCCAATGCCTCGTCCAGGTAAGGGTAGCCGAGACGCCCTTCATCCGCAGGAAAGGCAAACCGGAGCTATGCACTTGGTGAACACCCGCGGCGCGGTGGAAAATCCCAATGGCAGCACCCTATGGTAGCTGGTGCCGTAATGCGAACCGAAGGTATCTCCTGTGCTGCAGGCGGATGAGATTTGGGAAAAAGGCGTCTTTGGGTCTATGGTCAAACCGCCCCCGGCAAAAAGGGGGGGGCGCGGGACTGACCATCTTTAACCTCTTGGGGAGGGTTTTCGTTTGCCTCGGGGGTCTAGGATGGGCCACAGGGATCCCTCCGCCTTTGGCACCGTGAAGTACCCGAGTAGAAGACAGTGGCTTGGCTGAAGGCGGGAGCCTCTCGATCGCTCCCTTCTCGAGGAGGGACTGGACCTCTTCCAGTAGAGCCGAGCTGGCCGGGGTGGGTAGTGACACCCCGTGGCAGAATAGCCTGGAACTCGATGGCGTACCCCAGGCGGACGATGGTAAACACCCAGGAGTCCGCAGTGATCTCCCGCCACAGTGAGGTGCCTGGCCAGGCTCGGGTGGTGGAACAGTTCTCTGGAAGGGCGAAGGATGGCACGGGTGGAGTCCTGCGAAGGCCGTAAAACCGGGGTCGCCCGGAGGATGACTTCTTGGACGACGAAGATGGACTCGTTGGGAAAACCCTTTTTGAAGCCGAAGACGTCGACGGCCTCGACGTGGTTGACCGCGGGGCCGTGGCTGGTACGCCGATGAAGAGGAGGACCTTCTCCACGTAGGCCTCGGCTGGTAAAAGCAGCGAGACTGGGCAGGCTGGAATACCCATCTTCTTCGCTGTCAGCTGGGCCTTGACGAGGTATCCCTGGCCTCGTCAGTGGAGGTGTGGAAGAGCCCTTCGCCGTCTAACGGAAGATCTTAATCCGCGACGGCTGTCCTCCTGAAGCCCAGAGGACCAGAGCCACGCATGGGGTCGGAGAGCTACGGCACCGACCATCACCCTCGAGGGGCCTCCACGGCGTGCCTTAAGGTGGCGATCTGCTGTGTAGCCACCGCCGGCCTTGCCAAAGATCTTTGGCTAGGTGTGTGACTCCTCCGGCAAGTCAGCAAGGAGTGGAGCGAGTCGGTCAAAGAGGTTCCGATGGTGGCCGCAAGGGATCCATCATGTTACCGTCCTGGCCACCAGGGGCGATGCCAATAAACCTTTGGCCGAAGGCATGAGCTTCCGTCCTTCACGGTCCGGAGGGGTGGTATGGCTGGTTCCCCCTTTTTTTTGAGCCGACTGACCACAATGAGTTGGTCAGGATGATTGAAGAGGAACTCCGTGTTCTCCTTTTGGGTCCTGTGATTCTAGCCCCGTGGTTCTAAACCCTTGGGTCCCCCGATGTTGTGGACTTCAGCTCCCAGAAGCCCCAGCCACTATGGTCAATGCTCAGGGCTTCTGGGAGCTGAAGTCCACAACCTTTGGGGGCCCCAGGTTAAACCCCTGCCCAGCCTATGTGGGATAGGCTGTGCTGACGCCGGCTTCGCCCACGGCTGCTTCATCGCTTCTACCAGGGTTGGTGGCGGCAGCGGTGCGGTCGATGGTGGGCGGGCTTCCCAAATACTGGAAGACTGGGTCCTGGGCTTGTGGAGCAGGTTCGGTCATCTTTAGGCCAAGGGCTGTGGCCATCCGGGGGGGATCGCAGAAAACTGGTATACGCCCTCCGGTGCAAAATCCGGGCCTGGCTCCCCGAACCCCGCGGTGGGGATTCGTGAGAAGAAGGGGTGGACTCAGCAGAGTCAGAGTCCGAGTCGTAAGAGTCAGGATGGTGATGGCGACCTCTCCGCCTCCTTCTCCTCGGCCGGCCTACGGGCCGGAGGTGCCAGGGTGACAGCTGGAGCTGCAGGCGGCGTCGGTACCGGTGCGGCCGATGTCGTGACCGGTATCGGAGTCACCTGCAGGGGCACTACCGCGGGCCTAGGACGGTGTGCCGCCTGCGTGGTAGAAGTCGCAGCTACCGCCGGCTGGGCCACGGTGGGCTGTGGCGTCGGGCGGGTAGCTGTGGCCGTCGTCCGCGGTGGTGGAGAAACAGCCATGTAGCGGGGTGAGGGCTCCCGGGACCGACGGTGACTCGACGAACGACGCAGCGGTGACCTCTCATAGCGGGGGTAGTGAGCCTCCCGCGGTGGCGAGCGAGACCGGAGACGAGGTGACCAGTACCTTGGATCTGGATGGTACCAGTCCCTGTAAGATGGCGAATACGAATAGTATGAGCCGGCCGACTCATGCCACACCTGCTCCTGGGCATACCTCCCTAGGTAGGCAGGAGAGTAGGCGCTCTCGTCTGAGCGACGCCTCTCCAGGCGCATCTCCTGATATCGCGGGGATGGAGGCCTGGCCCACTGCTCCGGCGAGTGGGACTCGTCGCATCGAGAGGCTGACCACAGCCTCCTCTCGGCGTTCTGCCGAGCGTGGACGGCGACTCGGCGGAGTGATCTCCGTGATCAGCTCGGGCGGCTGAGGAGGCGAGGCCTGCACGACCTGCTCCTCGTCCGACACCTCGAGGACTTCCTCTTCCTCCGGAGGCTCCTCTTCCTCAGGGAGCTCCATCGGTTGAGGTTCCTCAGCGGGCTGGGTGGGTGGTGGAGTCGAGCGTCGCATCACTGTCGGTGAAGAGCGCTGCTTCTCCTTTCTCTTCTTCTTCTTCTTCTCCTCCACGCCTTCGGTGGCGGGGCGCTTCTTCTGGGCCGCGGTCAGCGGCCTGGAGAAGGAGGTTGAGGCCTGCGAGCCCGCAGGGTCCTCATGTGCCCGAGTTGCCGAGACCTTCGGTATCCTCGGCAACTTCATTATCGGTACCGAGCCCGGTACCGATACCGACGAGGTCGAGGGCATGGCAGCCGCCGCTGCTGCCGAAGAAGAAGACAGGCATTTCTCGGCCATCGTCTCGGGTCTCTGGACACGAAGAGATTCCTCCCAACAGTGGGATTTAAGCCTTGCTGCCCTGTTACGGAGAGTCTGGTGTGTAAACTCTCTGCAAATAGGGCAGGCCTGAACGTTGTGCCCCTCACCCAAACAAATCAGGCACTTAGAGTGTCGGTCAGAGAGAGCGACCTTCCTTCCACAGGAGGCGCAGTGTTTGAAGAGAGCCGACATGAACTGGAGGCAAGGCAAGAAAACAAGAGTCCGAGAACGCCAAACACAGTCTGAAATCCGAAATCGTCGTCAAAGCCAGAAAAAGGTCAAAACCAATCGAGAAAGTACCAAAGCCAAGTCCGAAATCCGTGAGGGGTAGTCAAAAGCCAAATCCGAAGTCGAAAAACACCAAAAAGCAGAATCGAAAAGCAAGCCAACAAGCAGAACCTTCTGTACGCTGAGGCGGACAAGAAAGAACTGAGGAGAGACCGTTAGTCGGCGGGAGGAGCATGCGCAGCACCGGCGTGGGGGAGGGGTTCCCTCCAAAGCTAACGAGCTCTAGAATCTTCCGAACGCTACCGCGCAGGCGCGAAAGCTCCTAATGTATCAGGCACAGAGACCACGAAGAAGAACATCGCATAATCAGCCACTGCCTAGCATGTGAGCTAAAGCCACTCTGAATCCAGATGTTTCAGAAATGAAACCCTCTATCGTCCAACGAACAGCTAGGAAGATCAACCATACAACATGACTACTGCAAAGGGAGTATAAGGATTTTTATGACATACTCTCTAAATCTATTTGAGAGCAAGAGAAACTGGTTCCTTCTTAGCTGCCGCACATCAAACTTGCAGAAGATTCTTAACTCCTGATAGATCAGTTCTTTGTTCACCCCAGGCCATCCTTGTACGTTAGCTATCAGAAGTGGGAGGTGTTTTGTGCAGTCATCAATGCCAGAAAAATTCTGTGGAAGCAAATAAATAAAGTTAATTTTCATTTGATTATGTTTCCAGGTGTTTTCTGTGACCAAATACAAATGCTATTCGGAAAAAGTCTGTCTCTTTGGCTGTACCAAAGACCCTTATAATAAAACAGACGCTTGATCCACCTAAGGAGCAAATTCAAGAGGCCAGTTGTGTTAACAGTGTTATCTTTTGCTTCATCTCACATGTCCTAGAAAATGCACCAGCTTATTCCCACTTTTAAAATATTGTTGTTCAGAGAACTCCAGCTCCCCATCTTTTCTTTCTTAGGACTTGTCTGCAGAGCAGCTTCTCAAGAATGTATGAGGAATTTAAGCATCTGCCCTCCAAACTGGTTGTCAGAATCTTTTTGCATTACATACTCACAATTTTTTGAACACCGGCTCGGACAAGGTTCACTTGATTCACATATGCAGATAATGCATCCAGGTACTTAGGAAAAGAGCAGGCAGTCCTTGTTTGATCACTAGTTTATGGAAAATAAATGGATTTTGAAAAATGTTTAGTAAAAATCTGGAATGCTAAGAGTTTGGTTTTACTTAATTATTTTTCTTGGACAAGGGTTAGGCTTAGAATGTCTACCCTCTGCAATTCAGGAAAGTCTTTCCAAGAGGAAAAGGAACATGGGCAATATGCAATGTGAAAAGAGAGCATCATCTTATTAAAATCTTTTTTGACTACTGTTAGCTGCCTTAGCAGAATCATCTATCTTGAACAGCAGATTTAAAATACATTATATCGCATATACATAAATAAACAGGTAAAATCACAGATCACTGTCTATATGTTAACAGAGTTCTCATTGATCCCTCTTTCCTTCTATAGTTATATCAATAAAGCCTGCACTTCCACTTCTGTAGTCTACCTGTTTTCAGACAGACACCTTGGGGAAAGAAGGGTTTCCTTCTAGTTATAATTTTTGGAGTAGTAAATATTAGCTTTAAACTAAGTGTCTACAGTCAGATTGTACCAAGTCATTTAAATATTCCAGTAAGTCATTGCTATGATTTTATCAGGTATACTACAGCTAAGCTGCCCCATGCACACTGCAGTAAAAAAATTTTTTTTTTTAAATAGAGGTGGTTGAGTACCCTTCTACTGCAAGCAGTTGCCCACTGCAGCCTCTACACTGCAGTTTTATAAATAATCTCTGGACAAAATCTCAACCCCCACCCTCCCAACTTGTTTCTTTGACACATCTTAGAAATACAGCCGAGCACTGGACTACAACTTTAGAGATCACGGTTCAAATTCCTGTTCAGCCATGGAAACCCACTGGGTCACCTTGGACAACTCTCTCAGCCTCAGGAGAAGGCAAAGTCCAGTTCCCTTTGAACAAATCTTGTCAAGAAAACCCCATGATAGGTTTGCCTTAGGGTAGCTATAAGTTGTAAATGACTTAAAGGCACACAAGAACAAGAAATACAGCCAGGGAACTGGTGCAAATATATTAAATTTGCATAGATTATATTTGCATAGGCTTATTCTGGAAAAAAGAAACAGCCATTTCATATTGTTCTAAGACATAACTGATTAAAAAAAATTTTGTGCTCCATACACCTTTATCGAAATAGGTGTGAAGCTTACCTCTTGTAAACAACAAAAACAACAACAAAACCAATAATTTGCATATAAGTACACGTAAAGAACAATGGTTAGATCTATCTTCAACAGCTTGCAATGTGAAACTGAATTGCTGCCATTACTCCTGATTATCATAAGTCTGTGCAGTCTGCAACACTTCTTCATTGGCTGTTTTCTACTTTATTGTACATTATCTATTAAATCAGTGTCTTCTAAATGTAGTAAATTAGAAAACAGCCTGATGCAAAAGTGAGACAAATCCTGACAGATAAGCAGCCTGTTGCCTAGAAATGTAGGTTCAGTTTGGGCAGAACAAATCGTTCATCTACTGTGTCAGTTTCTATGCTGAATTCTTCAATAGTCAAAGTAGCAAAGTAAAACAGGTCTTGGTTTCCTGTGGCTGAGATAAAGTGCATTTTGGTTGAAGGGCATTGACTAAGGATGGTAATCTATGGATCAAGACTAGCCTGGAAATCCACTGTACTGGCTTCTACTCCCAGAAAGTGAGCCAGGACTGCTCCGACTTTTAGTCCATGGATACTAAGATATACAGTTCTCCCTTCACATTCGCAGGTTTCATTTTCACGAATTTGATTATTTGTGAGGTGCTTGTTTGCCCCCACATTCTCCCACTCCCACCCCATTCCACTCCACCTGCTCCTCCCACTTTCCTTGTCCTGGTGCAGGCACGCCCCATGTGGGCAGCATGAAGGCCCAGGGACGCTGATCGAGGGTTCCCTGTGCTCCTTGCATTGCCCTGCAGCCGCCATGGATATGGGCACAGCCTGCGCAGGCAGCACAAAAGCCTAGGGAGGCTGATCGCTGGTTCCCTGCCTAGGTGGGTGCACCGGCTGGGCAAAAGTTGGGGGGGGCACCCTATTTGCAATTATTTGACATTCGGGAGGGATTTGTGTCCCTATCCCTCGCAAATGTGGAGGGCCTACTATAATCTGTTTTCACCATCAAACAAAATTACTACTATCTGTCTGCCATCCATACTCCAGGTCTCAAAATCACTGGAACTTTTGCTATGTTTGTGATCCTAGCATGAATGCTTAATATTTTATTATTGTAATTCTCAAACTTGTAACTTGAAAAATTATTTCAAGAAAAACTTATTTGATCTTTAGTTAACGACATAATGACAGTTAAATGTAAAACTATCACTTACCAAGAAATGTTGCAAAGGCACAAATTGGCAATTTTAAGAAGAACTAGAAGGAAGAAAAAAAACAATTTCGGTTATGTCTATAGCTGGTTATGAACACACTACATGGTAGTAAAAGAAACTGGCGATAACTGCAGCAGTGAAGTATGTAGGTGAAATGCCATAATAGTTTCCCTTTCTCTTAGTGGATATACAAAAATTATGGTATCAAAACACCTGTGAATGAAAAAAAATAACTAACTACAGTTGGCATCTGTGGGGCTTACTGCCACCTCTACTGCTGCTCCACACCACTTTTAATAGGGACTTACAAGCCTCGTTCGCAGTTTCTCTGTCTCACGAGGCTTGCAGGTCCTATTAAAAATGGCACAGAGAGCCAGCAGAGGTGACAGCAAATAATCCATGAATAATCAAATCTGCAAAAGTAAAACCCACAAATGTGGAGGGCTGACTGTGCTTGATTTTTTCTGCCTTCTTCCTCCCTCCTTTATTGTTCTTAAATATATATGTGTAAGGACAGGGATTATTTTGTTTTGCTAAACTCTGTACAGTGCTTTCAGGATGATGATGACAATGATGAGATGATGATCATGATGATGATCATGATGATGATGATCATCATCATCATCATCATACCTGAAGCGTATGTTCTGATAGTCTCTATCACAGATGTTTCAATTTCTAAAACATACTAAAAGAGATTTCTGCTATGCCTGAAAGTTTGCTGGAGGTTCTAATCTGGATATTGTCAACAAATTGCATGGACTATCCCATAAATTAGAACAGGAAATGTACCTGCAATGGCTTGGGCTGATATTCACAATTTTGTTTACGGTTTGAATGAAAAATAAGTTGGAGTGATAGCACCGATAACCCTTAACATTTGTTTTACACCAATTCCATGAAAAATAAACCCAAACCAGAATTTTTTTTGAGAAAAGGTAATTTGCTGATCAGTCTCAAATTTCCATGAAAATGCTTGGTATATCAACCTAAGTCTAAATATCAAATCTTGTTCAAGCTGATTAATAAATGTGCACTCTAGGAAGACAAAAACAAACAAACACCAGACACCTGAACAATTAATTTGTTTAAGCAGTATGTAACACTGATGAATCAGATTCAAAACCTTACAATGGTCTTTATTTCAGTCCCATTACAGAACACATCAAGTTGTGAACAATGTGATCAAGGATGTGAACATATATAGTACAAATAGACATACAAACATTTTAAATAATAATATAGATCAGTAAAAATTCCTATGGAAAGGAGTATAATAGACTACAAATTTCACCAATACCTGATCCACAGAGGAATGCATCATAGGCTGCTTCATGGGGACACTTCTCTATGGCTGAAAGGTTTTGATAAAAATAGAAAATGCAACACCTCACCAGATAGCTACTGGAAGATCTAAAGAAACCTGTTTCCTTTTCATATTAGGCTGCCATTTCTCTTCTGTCCAACATAAACGCACAGATCAGGTTAGTCTCAAAATACAATAATCCCAAGTCAGTATCATCAGATCATATTATTAGGCTGTAGCATCTCTGAAGCTTTCCAGAAATAGGTGTATTCGATTTGAGATTGCATACAGAGGGACCTCATTCAACTATTTCTGTACCTTTCAGAGGCAGTGGGTTGCACTACAGCTTATTCAAGCATGTTACAGCTAAGGAGGTGAACTTTTATGGAACACAAAAAAGGTTGTTTCTATTCTCTTAACCGTTGTGTCATAATAGAACTATTTTACACCTTTGGGTTGCTGAGTATCTTGTAGACATCAAATGGTAATAATGCCAATTAAATTCATTCCACTTCTAGGTTATAATGCAACAAAATGTAGAAAACTCAAATGGTCTGTGTGTGAATACTTCTATAAGACACTATATGAACAGAAAGTGAGAAGGAACTCTTAATGACCTACATGTGATACTCAATTAGGTTCACAGGCCTGAATCCAATCACTGGTTCCAACTAGATGCACCGAATCAATGGGATTTACCTAAGTGTTGACTTAACATACAATAGTTCATTCAGTGGATCTTCTCTAACTGTGACTAACAATTAGATTTAGCCCACAATGTCTTCTCCCTTGTTGAAACTATAGACTGCAGGACCCACACATGCAAAGCTGGTAGAGATTTATAAGAAGACTCATGGCTGTAATTGCTGACAAAGGTTTTTCTCCCAAGTTTTGATTCAAAGAGGTAAATACTTATGCAACCAAGAAGTACCAATTTGCTTTTGTTTATTTAACTTTTGTACTATAATAAAAATACTGTATTTTGCACCTTCACCGTATTGAATATCTTGTCTATATCAAATGGTAACAATGCTAGTTAACTTAATCTCAGTTCAGGGTTGTCAACAAAACAAAATGTGGGGAAGTCAAGGATGTACGAGAGAATACTTCTGCACAGCACTGTAAATGCCTCCCCAGTCTGCCTGAACAGAATCATGGGACAACTCTCTGAAAAAGCTGGAACTGCCCCAGAAATGATTCATCAATAAGCTGGCTTTGTCAACTGTCTTATATGTCTATTATACTAGTATTGTGAGTTTCCAGGAAACGTAAGGAGACAAAAATTGTACAAGGACTTTGGCACAGGAATTCTCTTAGGAACAAAAGCATATCTCATTTCAGCAGCTGTGTATGAGTGCAGCCTGCAATAACAGCAAGAAGAGCCCACCAGTTTTAAAACTTGAGATTAATTTTGTATTCACTCCTAGCTTGTAGCAAGTCTCATTGGGCATTTTAGGACTCCAAATGGAATTCAAAGTATTTAGTATATACCGTAGAGGTACTGGTTTTTGATCAACTGTCAAGAGTTTGGGTTCCATAAATAGACATACCATATCTGAGGCAGTCACTCGAGTGACAGATCTCTGGACAAGACTCTGTTGTATTTATGGCACTGTTGAGAGAAATCAATTGACAGTTTTCAGTTTTCTGTTTCTGTGACAGTTCCATCAATCTTTGTCTACTTCTACATTGAAACAAACAAACATAAATGGTTTATGGTTTTCTATTAGATGAAGTGAGGTACACTGAACAACTGAAACGACATGATTATCTCTGTGTTAGCTATTTTTCAATACAAAATATATTTAAGGTAGAAGCTAAGATGCTGCTTAATCTGTTCTTGTCTGTCACAATTTCTGTAAATCTCTTATTTTGCAGTCTAAGATAATGATATTATGACTATTATTATTCATTTATATACCATCTTTCTCCTAATAGTAAGACTCAATGCAGCTTACAATATATTTAATTTTTCTCCAAAGCATTACATGCCCCCAAGGGTCACAGAATTCTACAAATTGCTTGTTTATTTGCTTCTCCATAAGTTTTCTATGATATCTTCTGCATGAGGAACTGTCTCACTCAAAAAAAGAGGCTGTATTATTAGGCAAATGTCACATAGCTTGGTCTTTCATAAAATGTCAAGCTGAATTGGAAACACCTATTCCTCATCTAAATGATCAGCTGTTTTGAAGATAGGATCCAAAAGCAAACCAGCTTTTGAATTCTGGAAGTCTCACCTGCAACCAATGCTGAATGAAATGCAGCTATTACTGAGAAAGAAAAAAACTCTCTAGAATTCCTTTTCAGAAAAACAAACACAATGATAAAACCCCAAAAGAGTTTCACAAAATGTTGCTGACCTGCAAAGCACTTCATAAACTTCCAAAAGGTTAGAAGTTTGAGGAAACTGAAATTCCTGTTTAAAGAAAAAAAAAGGCTTACAGTTTGTATGGATCTGAAAAAGTTAAAGAACTGAACGAGACAAATGGAGAATGAAAAGCCAGGTCATCCACAGTTGTTTTGAGGCTTCTTGTATTGGTTGTCCTTCAAATCTTGCCCTTCTGATCCTTATTCCCCTCAGATTACTGGACACTTCAGTGCTAAGTAACTTCTAAACCAGGGGTAGGCAAACTGCTGCACTGGCCAATGGAGGTCCCCTGAGGTCAATTTTTTTGCACTCCCAAATGGCTCTTGGGTGTTTTTGCCTTGTTTTTGCCCTCGCAGCCCATTTTAGGCCCTGGAGAAACCTTTTTAAAAGCAGGAAGTAAATAAGAAGTGACCATGTATTGTTAAAAAAAAAGGCCTCTCCTTGGTTTAAAATGGCCAAGGAGGCCTAACAACATGAGGAAAATATCCTCTTGTGGAAGGTGTGAAGTACCTGGGGGTGTTTTTTTTTCTTTGCAGGGGGATGTGGCAGGAAAGGAGCAGCCCTCCAATGTATTCTGAGAAGCTAATGTGGACCCTCAGCCTCCCACAGTTCATTTAGAACTTCTCCTCTAAACCTAGGGTCTCACACAAACTAGAATTTTACTATGAGACAGTAACAATTGGAGGTACTTGTATCTCATCTTTATCAGCTGCACTGGAAATACTGGGGGCAAGCAGAATCTGGGTCCTGTGCTAAAAGATGAAAAAGGAACAGCTTTCGTAATCCAGTTAATGGAACTGGAATGAGTATCAACTGAGACACTGGCAGCCTCTACACAAAGACAGTAACATAAAAAGCACATTTTTTCCACTGCTGATCCAATTTGAAAGAAACTTAGAGATGTCAATCAAACTGAAGACAATGTGGTATTCTTCCTAGTACTTCAAAATTCCTATTGAATTTACAGGGACAACTATAGTCAAGAATCCAATTGTGTTAGCCAAGAGTTCATAGTTTTACCTGCATGTGGCAAGAGGCTGAGTGACAAAGTCATACATTCAATGGATGGGGAAGGCAACTGAAAAGCATTAAGAACCACTCTCTGCAACCTCTACGTCTTTGTGATCTCTACTCCTCTAAGATGAGGTGGCTTATCACAAAGAAAAATAAATCTCAAATTGTAGGCCTTAGCTTTCACCTCATTTTTTAGATTCCTTACCTATAACAGCACCTATAGCAGTCCATGCCTTGGCTATGTTCTGTGCTAGCTACAGCAAGTGACGAGACATGAGAACTTTTTTTATGATTAAGTCAAGGGTGTTATGACCTGATGTCTTGATGGCTGAGAACATCCTGCCCTTGCACTTTGCTGACAAGATTTATGCTTCACTTACTGCTTGTCTCTGGGAACTTTCCGACTAAGAAACAATTGATTTAGGTTCAGTGTGTATGTGCGTCACAATGCCTGCCTTGCTATTTTGAACCTATGTGATCTGTGAGCAATCAATAAAGCCTTGTCCATGTTCTCTTACTGCTATATGATCAGCTCCAAGGGGGACTGTCTCTTTAATCAAAGTTTGTGTGGTAATGTTTTTCCTTTTTGACTGGTTCAGGATTTCCTGTGGCTCCATGACTACTTTGGGATGCAGCACAGTTGAGATTTCAATACCTGCCCAACAAAATGTGTTCCTGTTCCATAATTTAAAGAAGGGGTGGGAAGCTCCAGGGGCCTACAGTGAACACACACACAGGAACAAATCAAGCATTGTATCTCACTGCTGTTGAACCTACTGCTGCAAAATCAGTCCTTCTTTCTCTTGTAAACAGCTCATGTGAGGGGCTATGTGTCCTGTTAATATGTGTTGCTAAATTTGCTGCTACAAAATGCAGGAGAGGTGGGAATGCAAGCAATCCCTAACTCACAAGATAGCCACCCAATTTGTGTGTGTGTGTGAGAGAGAGAGAGAGAGTGAGAGAGAGAGAGAAAGAGAAAGTTACAACTTGGCTGCTACCAGTTTCTGAACATAGACAAGCATATGAATCCATATATCTGGACTCATATTGTCTACTATGATTTGCAGTGGCCTTCTATAGTCTCATGCAGAAATCTTTCCTAGCCTTTGGCTGAAATCATTTAACAACAGAGGGTGCTTCATTTGAAATCTAGGCCTACTTCACACAAAGCACAGACTTTATGAGTGAGTTATGGGATCTTATTTTGGCACAGCAGAAGAAGCAAGAGAGGTGAGCCTGAGCATCATTAGCCAAAGTAGAGAATGAAAGTTACCTTCCAGGTAGCTTTTGCTATGTTTTTTGTGTCCAAAAGAATAGGAAACAAGGTATGTATGTTCTTTTTAAACTCCTCATAGTTTTCTGAAAACATAAGCACAAGGAAGAGAAGGCAGGGAGAAAGAAGACAATAAATCCACGTTTTTAAATATACTATTCATTAGGTACTACCACTAATTTGACTAGAAACCAGAAATAAATTCATTCTTTAAGTTGTGATGAGCAAAATGTGGCCCTGTGACCACATCCGGCACTCAAAGTCTCTTTTTTTATGGGCCTTCTCTCCTCCAGACTCTCTGAATTGTCCTTTTCCTGACTTTACCCCTTTCAAGGTAGTTGATTTCTTCTCTCAGAAAAAAGGAAATTCACCTTCTATATATGTTGCAATCCCTACCAATATTGTCTAAATGTCAAATAATACACATTTTAAAAAACCAGACATGGACCACCAACCACTTCCTTTAGTTACCTGATTTTTTGGCAGTCCATGTGGCTCCTGGAGGGTCCCAGAAGCAGCAAATTGCCCCACCCCCGCCTTATGTGAAGGTGAGGATCAGAATGAATTTTCTAAGGATTAAGAGCAATTATCCATCACCAAGGGACAGATACAAAAGATTCTGTGTGACTGGTTCTTGAAATGGCATTACCAGGAAGCGGGGTGTAAAATTTCTCATGTAGGTACAGAAGATCCATCTGCATATTGTGCCCCACCAGCGGCTACAGAAAGAAAAAAGAAGCAAGACACCGCAAAACCATCAGACAAATCACTGTAGTTCCATATCAGGCCATTTAAGAAAACAATTGCTTGATGCTGCATGATTTGCACCCTTTATTTAGAGGCTAAAACGAGGATGGGGCTCTTTTCCCTAAAAGCAAAACATACAACACAAGCTGAGTAGCTGTTCTAACCTGCGGAGACAGAGCAGGTATAAAGCTCTACCAGATTTAATATTCTCTCAGGATGCTTGTTGGAGTTTGATTGCTATTTTTAACCACGTGAAAATCCGATTGGATGCAAAAAGTTTACACACATTGCAAAGAACTATTTTAGTTTCAATCTTCCACATGAAGAAAAATGGAAACAGTGCACACATTTCAAATCAAGTCAGCTCCCATATGTAATCTAAGGAAAAACAAATCCATGTAACATGTTTGAAAAATACACGTCAGCTTACAAGGATGAATAATAACCCCAGCAAGCTAGGTAGTTAAGTCTTACATTGTTATTAATATTTCATTTAAAGAAAGGGCTTAAGAATAATTTCTTGTTGATTTTACTTCAATTCCCACTACCAACCTACTACCATCATATTCTGCTTAGATCAGTGGTTCTCAATCTGTGGGTCCCCAGATGTTTGTGGACTTCAGCTCCCAGAAGCCCCAGCCACTATGGTCAATGCTCAGGGCTTCTGGGAGTTGAAGTCCACGAACATCTGGGGACCCACAGGTTGAGAACCACTGGCTTAGATGAAAAGACATCTACTGTCATGGTTGACTTAATCGCATGCCTGACTATGAATGTGCAATTGTCGTAACTTACCCTCTGGAGTTGGAAGATTCAGACACAGAGTCAGAATGCCATCTACAACTCCTGATGTCAGAGATCTCTCCAAGCATTAGGAGTTAGGGGCTGAGCCAGAGGGGGGCCTTACTCACCAGCAGGAGGTGGAAGACGCTGACAAAACAGTTCAATTGTTTGCAGAGCAAAGGAGAGATAGGAAAAAATCACAGTGGTCCCAGCAGCTGTTCAACAGAAGAAGCTCCCTAATCAAGCACCTGATGCCTTAAGATAGCTGGCTATAAATCTCCAGCAGTTTGCTTGAGGCTTTGCTACTTGCAATTGTCCATCTTGATGACTGACAGTACTCTTTGGTATTCATGTTCTAAAAGGGATAAATACAAGAAATGGAAGGGGGAAATCATCGAAGAGGAATTAAAAAAAAAAGGCCAGCATGTGTAGGAAGAAAATCAGAAAACCTAAAGTGCAGAATGAGCTCAAGCTTGTTAGAGAGGTTAGAAACAATAAAAAAGGGATTTTTTGGTTATGTTCGTAGAAGAAGGAAGACAAGGAAATGCTAAGGCCGCTAAGTGGAGAAGATGGCAAAATGCTAACAGGGGACAGAGAAAAATCAGAACTGCTCAACACCTTCTTTGCCGTGGTCTTCTCTCCAAAGGAAACCAGTGCTCAATCTGAGGAAAAGAGGCCAGATGAAGTTGTAAGGGAAATACAGCACAGTATAGGTAAAGAGGTAGTAAAGGAATACCTGTTTACTCTAAATGCAATGAAGTCTCCAGGGCTAATGAACTACATCCAAGCATATTCAACCAACTGGAAGAAGTAATCTCAGAACCACTGACAATAATCTTGGAGAGTTCCTGGAGAACAGGAAAAATCCCAACAGACATGGGGAAGGCAAATATTGTCCCCTTCTTCACAAAGTGGAAGAAAGGACCCAAACAATTACCGCCCAGTCAGCCTGACATCAATACAAGGATAGAGTCTAGAGCAGATCATTAAACAGTCTATAAGCACTTAGAAAGGAATGCTGTAAATCATGAAAAGTCAACATGGGTTTCTCAAAAACAAATCATGTCAGACTAATCTGATCTCTTTTTTGTTGTTCTTGTTGTTGATAGAGTTACAAACTCGGTAGACGAAAGGAATGCTGTGAATGTAGCATACTGTTGATTTCAATAAAACTTTTGACAAGATCGCCCATGATACTCTTGCAAACAAGCTAGTAAAAGGTGGGCTAGACAACGGGTGGATTTGTAATTGGTTGACCAACCTAACCCATGGCTCACGAATGGCTCCTCTTCCTCCTGGACAGAAGTGACCAGCGGGGTACCACAGGGTTCTGTCCTGGGCGCAGTGTTATTCAACATCTTTATCAATGACTTAGATGAGGTATAGAGGGTATTCTTATCAAATTTGCAGATGACACCAAATTAGGAGGGATAGCTAACACCCTAGAGGACAGGATCAGAATACAAAATGACCTTATAGCAGATTATAACAGATTAGAAAGCTGATCCAAAACTAATAAGATGAGTTTTAACAGGGAGAAATGTAAGGTGCTAGCAGAAAAAATGAAATGCACAGATGGGAGGACACCTGACCTGACCACAGTACATGTGCAAAGGATCTAAGAGTCTTAGTAGACCACAAGCTGAACAGGAGTCAGCAGCGTGATGCAGCAGCTAAAATAGCCAATGTGATTCTGGGCTGCCTCAATAGGGGTATAGAATCCAGCCAAAGGAAGTGATAGTGCCACACTATTCTGCTTTGGTCAGATCTTAGCTGGAATACTACATCCACTTCTGGGCACCACAATTCAAAAAGGATATTGACAAGCTGGAATTTGTCTGGAAGATGGCAATCAGAACGGTAAATGGCCTGGAAACCATGCCCTATGAGGAGTGGCTTAGCAAGCTCGGCATGTTCAGCTTGGAGAAGAGAAGTGACATGATAGCAATGTTTAAATATTTTAAAAGACGTCATATGGAAGATGGAAGCTTGTTTTCTGCTACTCCAGAGATGAGGACAAAGAGCAGTGGCTTCAAACTTCAGGAAATGAGATTCTATCTATACATTAGGAAGAAATTTCTGATAGTAAGAGCAGTTCAACAGTGCAATACACTGTCTCAGACTGTGGTGGAGTCTCCTTCTCTGGAGGTTTTCAAACAGGGCCCCAACTTCATATCAGGAAGTGGAAAAGGCTGAACCAGATGGTTCAACTGACTAGATGGTTCAACTATTTGTGGAATGAAGGAGAAATAAGAAAAAATTACAACAATCCCAGCCAACTAATCAAACACCTGGTGCCTTGAGAGAGTTGGCTATAAATTTCCAGCAGTTCTCTGGAGGCACTGTTGCTTACAACTGTCTATCTTGGTGACTGGCAGTACTCTTTGGTGTTCATGTTCTTTGGACCTTGGACTGGCTACTGTTTATGACTCTACTTTAATCCTTTCTGGCTTTGTGGTGTTTTTTTTTGCTTTTGTTTTTTGGACTGCTGACTTGCTGTGTGACTTCTGGAACAGGTGACAACCATCCTCTCCCTTTATCCTGCATCATCTGTGACTGATCTAGACTGGCTTATCTACTCAATAGCTCTTCATTCCATTCACCTGCTTCCTGACTGGAGCTTAGGACAGAAATAAAAACACTATGTGTGCATTTCCCCCCCCTAAAAAACAGAAACTGGGAGTTACCTTTTTTGCTTTAACAAGTGTCTGGAAAAGATTGGTAAAGCCTCTTGCATAGCAAAGAATTTGCTCTTTTTGACAAGAATCGTAGAAAGTGTTCTCTAGCAGCCGACGCTGACATGGATTCATCTTTTCCACCAGCACCTGGAAGGAATCAGAACAGAAAACTCTCTGTGTGCATATACATGTAGGAATGTGGCACACCATTTATACATCTGACCCATCTCAGCCTAATTCCTGTTGTTGGTTTTCACCAGAGTAGTGTTGACTCACCACTCAGCAACAGCCTGAAGGAGTCTACTCTGCTTGAGACTAACTAAGAGGATGCCAGCCATAAAGTGTCAGCGTTTAATCATAGCCTTAACAACAGTCACATACACCGGCCTTGTGTTATTGGCTTTTAACCTAGACTTGTGAGTATCCATATTGACTATGAATAATAAATATTTAGATAAACGAACAAACAAGCTTCCAACTTCTTATGAAAAAAGATTCCCATCATGGCACTACATTTCCATGGTGGTGAGATTGTGTGCTCCCATGAATCAAGAGAGTATACTGATAGTAACACTGCTACTGGTAGGGACCCCCCAGTCAGGCATGTAAGTCAACCTGAACTCTAACTGGAAGCCAAGATGACTAATTGAGGTTGTTGTTTTTCAGATAAATGAGATGACATGACCCACTGGAAAAGATAATACATAGTACAGTGGAAGGCAGCAGGAAAAGAAGATCACAGTACAGATGGATTGATTCAACCAAGGAAGCCATAGCTCTGAGTCTGCAAGTCTGAGAAGGATTGTTAATAATGAGAGCTTGCTGCTCTCTCATTCAAAATATCACCATAAGTTAAGTCAACTTGACAACAAACAACAATAATGGCAGACTGCTTATATTCTGCCAGAGATAAAATGTCAACAAATTTTGTATGAATCTAGACCTTGCTCACAAGTGATCAGTTGAGTGGTGATGAAGTCTCCTGTTTCATAACGGGCACTGGTAATAGTACCTCAGGACTAACTGCAGAATGTCACAGTTTCCTACGGGAATTGTAGTGCATATAGGGCACAGGCGGACAGCTATAAAAAAACTACGGGGCTGCATTAGTCCCCCAGAATATATTGGAGGATCACCCCACTCCACAAAAAAAGAAGGTATGTTTTGCCCCCAAATACCCTCTGGGGATGTAAGGGATATTTTCACCATATTTTGGAGCCTTCCTAAGCCATTGTAGATCAAGAAGATGCCTTTTTTAGAACAGGAATTGAGATGGAGTCACTTCTTTCAACAGAGGGTTATCATGGGCCTCTTCACTATCTTTTTAAAATAAATTTGCATGAGTTATTCTGGGGGCAGCTGTGCAATCTAGGAGAGTAGACGGCCAATTTTTTTTTTTAATACAGGTACAAGTTCAGTGTGGTATACCACTCAAAGACTGGTAAATAATAATAAAAACAACCTCTCAACAAATATCCATTAGTACATCCCTGAGGGAAGATTAGTTGATTAGAGATAAAAAGTGTGTATTTACTGCATTGAAACTGGATAGAGGTGCTATTTTACTAACCTTTATATATTTATTTGCAAGACTGCATAAAATCATGGCAAAATACAGCAGAATAAATTTAGTTTTGCTTCTAGTGGTCAAAGGCCCTGATTCAGGAAGGTATAATTACAAAAGACAGTCTAGCTGATTAATTTTCAGATAATCTCAAAGGTTCAGCAGAATGCATGAATCACTATTTAGACTCAAAGATCCAAACACAGAAACATGTGCAATGGCGGAGATAAGTAGACGTTATAATATTCAACTTACTTCATGACCTCCTAAAGGGATTGTCCAAATATTTTTGATAGCATGTCTTAACATCAGCTGTACTTCAAACATCTGGAAACCTTCAAGAAGAAACAATACAAATGATGTGGTGAGGAGCCATGTATGGTAGCCACAAGGTATTTTAATAACATAAAAATGAAAAAAATGAAAAAATGTATGGAACTTTAAAAAGGTATTTAAAGAAGTGATTCACCAATGGTATCGCTGCTCTGCAAGTAGGGAAAAAATTGAAGGAGCTATATCAAAGTTAGCAAATTGCAAAAATACACTCAAGAACAGGATAAATGGAAGGCACACTACTTTTCTTATCAACTCTGTTCAACACTATGGGCCAGTCAAAACATTCAAGAGACATGGAACAATCCTCCCGAGATGGTACCAGGCAGGCAGGCAGGAACTGTAAGAGGTAGGCCCCCTTACACCAAAAATCTCCTTCCACATTGAAATATAGCTTTTCAGAGAGCAGAGTTCTAATCTTGTTTTCTTTTAAAAGTGTTAATTTCAAACTGGCAATAAGAAGGATTTGAACTGTATTTATGTTTGCAATCCATACACTTGCATCTTGAGATGGTACAGTCCTAAGAGGGATATATTTTGAGGCCATAGTATAATATTTTTTCTGAGTATTTGAAAAGCTGTATATAGAAAGACCCTTGCAAGAATCAAGTCTGGTCAGGTCTACTTGCATATCCTTTTTTAAAAAATATATTACCTTTAAAGTGGATTGCAACCAAAACAGTATTTTTAGTAGATCGGTACCAAAGGAAATATACATAGAGCAGAGCCAAACAAACAAATAAATATTACCTCAGAGAAAAGGTGAGTGAGCCATAAATTTAACTAAGAGGGTATGGGAAATGAAACCAAAAGGTGGGGAGAGCCCACTTTCATATGTCGTACCAGACAGATCATGCAGAACCATGGAATCATTCTCTTCTGCTGAAGATATCCAGCAGGTTACTTCTTCTATTATCTTCTTCAGCTTGTCCTTGCCAAAACCACTCAAGTAAGAAGAACAAGACAAACGTATGAAACTGTGCTCCATTCTGAACTTTCTTAACATCTCTCTGCATCTCAGAGCCAAGTCAAGGTTTGCCAAGCATATATCCTTACTGCAGACAGCTGTAGCATCTTGATAAGGCTGGCCTTTCCATTAGGTAAAGTGACAGATCTGTTTTAAGGTCTCATGACAAGGCAGAAAACTCTTAAGTTGTTTAATTTATCATCATTACATTGTCAGGCATAAGGAAACACATTTTGAGATTTTCTGCCTCAGCTGTCAAAATAACTTGGCTGGCTTGCAGTATTTATACATCTTGATTTTGGTATACGCTGTTCTAGGGACCATTTGATATTCTATCTCAAGGAACAAAATTGGATCAAAGCCTTGCAGCTGACTTTGGACCTTCAAGCTTTCACAGGCTGGTATGAGTCAAAAACCCTTTCTACAAGTACTTCAATAGCCTATCATCCTCCCCTGCTCCAGAACAGTATCTACAGCACAATGCTTTAACAGTTTTTTGTACTCCATGGGCCTCATCAAGGGAAATTTGCTCCCCTTCATGGTACAGATTGCAGAGTATAGCATGTGTATGCACTGAGACACTCTTCAGCTTCTTCTCCAATTTCAGAAGTAGAAGGAAACACAGGATGTGGGGCAGGAACCATGCAAGTAAACAAGAGAGATACAGGAAAAGAAGGTAGCCAGGGAGAGTGAATGTGAAAAGACTGAGGCTGGACACTGGAGCAAATTTTAAAAGCTGTTAAGGAAAGGAAAGGAAAGGAAAGGAAAGGAAAGGAAAGGAAAGGAAAGGAAAGGAAAGGGTACCAGTGACAAGTGACTGGGAGAAGGGTAAGAAAAGTAAGACCTTCGAGATAGAAAAAATGAGAGAGAATGACTGGAGACTGCAATCTTGAGGAATGGAGGCATAAAAGGACAACATAGCCCATGGAAGATGGGGAGAACTGGGAACGCAAGGGACTCAGAAAGCAGAAGAAGAGCTGCATGTTACTGGACTGCTGTTGGAGTGGCTAAATATGCTATAATATGCAATATGCATATGAGCAGCAGAGAAGTAGAATTGTCCAGATTGGTATGTTTGAAACAATTTGGATCGCAGAAAAATCCAATTACACAAAAGCATTAGTATAGAGACACTTTTACCTATGGGCCATCCAACTACCAGATAAAAGACGCTCCATTTTTTTCTCCTGTGCTTCATTCATATATGGAATTCCATCTTTAAGAAACTGAAGAAAAATAAGGAACCAAGTTGCACAGCATGCCATTTTTATTTTGAAATGCCTGGAATCTAGAGTCATTCCTCACCCATCCTTTCCATGACAGTATTTATCCTGTATTTAAATCAGGCAGTATTCATCAAAATTTCAATTACTTCTTCATGAAAAAAAACCCCTCTTAGGTGAATGTCTCAGTTGCCTCTGTTCAGCTCAGCAAGGTCACCAAAAGAAAAAAAAAACAGTTCTCAATTGATATCTGCTGAAGCAAGCATTATCTTAAAAACATAGTTTCATCTTTTAATAAAATCCCTCCATCAAAAAAAAAAATGTTCCAAGTTGAAAATTTGCCTGTACACCCACTTTTTAAAGCAGGGGTGGACAATAATGCAACATTTCAAATGTCTGTGGTCTGCAGCTCCCACAATCCCTTACCATCCATTATGCTGGCTACAGTTCATGGGAGCCACAGTTCATAAGGGACGATCACAAATTGCCCACCCTTACCTTAAAACCTTCCATAATGCCTGTTATTAATGACAGTAGAAATTAACTTCATAATCAAATTTTTAAAAGGAAACATCATCTTTAAAAACAAAGAGTAACATTACATTTAAAAGGCAAGTGAAAAGAAAGTGCAGGAAACAGCCCACTTGAAACTAAACAAAGAAGGAGCCAATCTAACTTCCCAAGGTGATAATTCTGCAATGTCTGTAACCCAACCAATCTTATCTCTTGAAATAATAGGACACTTAGAGGTCTAAGTCCCATGGCAGCCTAAAGTGCCTATTTCATCCAAAGAATTCACCTTTCTATATGTTTCAATTCAAAAATTACATTTTTAAAACCTCTTTGAATATACTGCATTTCTACAGGACTTAACAGCAAAGCAAATCCCTGTGAAAAGTTTACTGTGTATAACTTCTTCCCAACTTAAGTTTTATTTGTCTCATTTATTTGTAAAAGAAAACGCACCTTGTTATAGTCAAAGCCATAATGAGACAGGAACTGGATGCTGGATGCTTGAAAAGAGAACTCAGAATCCATTTGGGCAAATGTTGTGGGGAAGAGGAAAAAGTTATATGAATGGGCCACATATCTGTAAAAGTTAATCAGAATGACCAAGTGTACTTATTTATGACAGACGATGTCCACAGGGAATTTTTTAAAATATCTTTTCTCATCAGATGAATATAAGCTTTGACTTAAAAAAAAATAGTTTACTTACTTATTTGATTTTTCATGGCAAAAAATTGACAAACCTAGAAGGAAAAGAAAATCAAACAAGACAGTCTCATACACAGTAACGTTTTAATCACAGGTGCTTGGTTTTCCACATTGCTTACATTAACTATGCTAGAGTCATTCAAACCCTCTTAATAAAGGATGTCATATCAGGGCATTTGCTGAAAACAGCTGTAACAATTATTTTATATATATATATATATCTTTTACTGAAAGTCAAAAGAAACAAGTATAACAAATAGGACATAAAAGGAAAGGCCAAAGAAAAAGCACGTTTTCAAATCTATGTAATGATATAAGGTATTTACAATTAAGTAGTAGTACTCCTCATTGTACATATATCATTGTAATCCAGTTAATTTTAACTATGACAATAACATTGCCAAATAAATCATGCTTTTCTATGTCATATCTTTTTTGAAAAAAGGTTCTACAATCCTTCCTTTGTACCCATCTTGGCAGAAAATGTCAACCCCTCTATGATCCTTTTGTCCACTTCCCTACCACACCTGCTATGCTAAACAGAGTATCATGCATGTTGCAGGACTTTCATTGTGTTTCAGAAATGAGAATTGCTCACCAAGCTGACCCACTGTAAACTGCTGAACACTCTGTCTGGCTTTTTGATACCACTCAGCAGGGGAATCAAAGAAACTACGAAAAGAAAAATCATAAAAGTACTTTCCTGTTTCTGCATATTATTTCTCTGAACATTTAACTGGAAAATTCATTTAATGAGGCAGACTTACCTTAGCTGTCTATCTTGTAGGACTGAATGTAAACCTGTGAATTCCATGTCAATGCCTGCATAACACAGCAAACAGATAGGACTCAGGCAAGGACACCAAACTATGCCAAAAAGGAAGGGGAAAAGGAATCTAGTTGCAGCTTTAAGACTGCTTTGTTTTAGCAGGGGTGAGCAAAGTGAGGGCTGCAGGCCACGTGCAGACCATCAAACCCAAAAGCGCACTCCCAGAGCCTCTGAAGCCTCCCTTGCAAAAGGTGATAGACCCTCACTACTTGAAACAGTCAGCATTGTTTATCACATCTTACATAAGGCAATCCTCTATCTGCCACAGGAACCGAAACACTCCCACACATTCCCATCCCCTCTTTCTCCCCATCAGCGTAGTGCCTCGCTGCTCATCCCTCCTCAGCTCTTGGCAGCAATCTTGTCAGCGTCTCCAAATGCTTCCACCCTACCTTCTATCTCCTCTTGCTTGAATCCCTGCTGTAAATCCTCTTCAGTCAACCCCTTTCAACAGAAAATTGTCCCCCCAAATATTCCTACCCTTCATTCCTGAAAAGATCATATCGTAGTCAGATTGTGTGTGTGTGTGTTTACATTTACATTTTAAAAATATGGCTTCCAAGTAGTCCTACATGTCTAAATGCAGCCCCCATCCTTGTTGCAGTTGTCCACCGCTGATTTTAGCATAAACCTTTGTAGATCCCAGTTTACTTTTTTAGATGCATTAATGGATCAGAACACAAAAATTACTAGAGAACTAAACTAATCCCTTTCTATCACTACTACAAAATGGATCAAAATCCCTACCATTGCAACTACAACTTTAAGTTGTAGGGGCTTTTTTTTTTTTTTTTTTTTACATGTTTGATATATACATGCCATCCAGCACAAACTTCACAAACTCACACCTTTATAACCAGTGACCAATAATTCTAGAAACAGCCACTTAGCATTTATATACTCATTATCTTAAATAAGAATTGGGCACTGAGCCATGCACCATACAGAAATTCACAGATTTCTTTTCCACTACCACAACCATTGCAGTGAATAATGCTTAAGTTCTGCAGTTCTGACTACATACACCTGGACACAGTCCCAACCCACAGAGCCTTTCTGGCAGAATTTTGACATCTCCACAGCAGCGACCATCATCTGGAATATTCTTACTCTCTTACCACACAGTTCACACATGCACATCTAAGCGTATTATATGCTACTCCTACCAGTCTCATGAAAAGCCCTTACATTTTGATCAAGTAACTACGTCTCAATATCAAAACTCAATTCACAAAGTATGGTGGAATTTAAGCATCCTTTGCAGCATTGTTACTGTGTTAGTTTCTGGTATGGAGGCAGCAGAGGCAGACAACTTCTGGATCTTCTGATGCTGATGGATTGTAATTTCCATCATCCTTCATCACTGGCTGGTCAAGGCTGCTTCAAGCTGCAGTCCAACAATACCTGGAGGGCCCTTTGGACCATACCAAGTTCCACTACCCCATCTCAGTGACTTTTTCCCACCCCTCTGTCACTGGTGGATCTTAGAGTTTTTGTTTTAAAAAATGAAATAAATTGACCCCTTATACCTTATGCCTGCCAACCACCTTCCCAGGCGCAACGGCTACATTAGCTTAAGGCTCTGCATTTTAGCGCCTAAAACTGAACCTGAGGGAGTGTCCCACTGAATGCTGTGGGACCTACTTCAAAATAAATACCAACAAAATTGGCCCCGTTTAAGAAAGTGGTGCCCCCCACCGCCCGCGGAGCTGGTGCAAGAAGGAACTCCCCCCCAGGCTGTGGTAGGAGGAGCTCTTCCATTTGCCACAAGCAAAAAAACCAAACCTCAGCCTTCCTCACCGACAAAGTCACAGCCAAGGATGAGCTCCTGGAGCCCGGCCAGCTTCTCCTCAAACTGCGGCGCGCACACGTCCATCCCGCCTTCGGGGCCCTTCTTCGCGTCTCCTGCTCCCTCCAGGCTGCCCAAGGAGAGCCCTCCCCGCCCCACCGGCTTCGGCAGGACCGGCTGGGCACTTCCTTTCCTTTGCGGAGGACTTTCCTCCCAAGGCTGCTACCGCCCGCCAAACTCCCGCGCAGGGGCCTTTGCATTCCTCCGTTTTCTCTTGCGCAGCCCTCTTTCTGAGCCGCACGAGAAACCTTAAATTCAGCCTCTGCAACACCTCCCCTTTTTCATAGCATGGTCAAGTTTAACTGGCATACTGCTCAAAGACAGAGGCCATTTCCGCGCTAGACTGTTATAGTGCTATGATTCCACTTTCAACATCCTATGGAATCCTGGGGTTTGCAGGATTAAGGCCCCTCCCTCAACTGCAAACCCCAGGATTCCATAGGATGTTGAAAGTGGAATCATAGCACTATAACAGTCTAGTGCGGAAATGGCCCTAGTGTCAGTCTGAAGCAGCCTGCAAAGAGACCTCGAAGTACAATTAGTTTCAAAGGGACTAAAAAATCCCTTTACATGCTGTTCTGCTGAGGTGTGTGCAGTTGGGTGTCCCATGCAGTAAGGGGAGAAAGCGGGAGGTGACAATACTAAAAGAAACTACAAATGCCACTGCCTAAACTGAGGGACCAAACTATTCAGGAGGGTTCTTTCATACTACTCTTATTATAATACTGTGATTTCAAGTTGGAATGCGGGGCCTGCATCCTCTGGAATCCTGGGTTTTGTAGTTTGATGAGGCACCAGATGAGGCACTAGACTGGAGCTTTTTGGCTGAGAATGTTAAGTGTTTCATGAAACTACCGACCCCAGGATTCTATGGGATGGAGCCCTGGCAGTTAAAGTGAAATAGCGCTCTGTCTGATTGATGTAAAAGGACCCCTGGACTGGCGTCAGTGTTTGTCATCTTTGGAGACTTTTGGGGGGAGGGTATAAGGGCCTGCTTTATCCCTTCCCCCACATAATAAACCACACAATGGGTATCTGGCCACTCTTAATTTTCCACGATTATGGTTTGTTTATATGACATAAAGATTTGCTCAATGCTCTTTTATGAAATTAAAATGTCAGCCAGACCTAGCTATGCAAGGTCATTTCTGCCGCTTCTAGCTAAGGCCATCGAAGACAGGTCAAAGCAGAGAAGCCAAGAAGATATTTAGACTTTTTTTATCCCCATATGCAATCATGGTTGTCCATTGTATTAATATTTAGATTTGAAGCCCTGCTATGTATCCTGCTATTTTCTGAGGCACTGACAGGGCCTAATCTACTGCTGAAATGTTGTGGAATGCCTCTGTAGCGGCCAAGAAAGTGGCGAAAACCAGGTTTCAGGGAAAAATCAAAAAGCCAGCTTTATTACAATACCTTGCGCAAGGGGCAACAGTTAATTCAGAGCTGTTGTGTCGATTAATTGAGGTAGCATCACTATATACCTTTTGCATTCTATGTCAGCAATCAATCATTTACTTAGCCCGCCCATCACTGGAGAAAAAGATCTTTGGTTAACTTTCCATTACATCATTGACTGGCATACACGTGTACAGAAGAGAACAAAAGAGTTAGTTTACAAGGTTACTTAGAGTGATACAAATTAATGGTTACAGCCAAAATGAGGGAGTATGCTTACTCCCATTTAGTTCCCAGACCTCTGGATGTTGCAAGGCTATTTCTAAAATTTGAGATAAGACAGACATCTGCTATTTACTCAGAAGCACAATTCAATTCGCTTATTTTTCCTATTCAAGTGGCATTGGACTTAACCCCTTCACCTCCTCCTTGCAAGGGTGACCCTGTGAAAAAGAACAGAGCTCCTGGCTTGATCGTCATACAAGCTGTGCCTACTGAAATTCCCACTTCCATCAAAAGTACTACAGGTTAAAGAGCTCTCCCCACCTTTTTCTCCTGTGGTCATCCTACTCCCTGCAGCAGAGGTTTAAGTCACACCTGTCTTTAAAGTTAGAGGCACCAATGAGGTATTTAAAAATTTCACCAAATTATTCAAACTTTGGTTAAAAGATTACCTCTCTAGTTTTTATCACCATGCTCCTCTTTTTCATATACATGTAAACCTCAGTTAGCAAAGCATTATAGATTGTTTCTGGGCTTTAATTCTTTAACAGAAACTATGGTACCAGAGATAGAAATAACATGGCAGTAAGGATAGGTTCCCACACCACAAAAAACAAGCCCAGTTCAACATGTTTCAGCAAGCTTTTTATTCAAAACTAACATTATGCCCATGTGAAATTAAACTACCAGGCTAGATAAGCCTTGCATAAATAAACAAAAATATTTTGAATCTTCTACAGACTACTTGAATGCTTTTTCCAGAATGCATCCCAGGATGATATTTTTCTTTCTTATTACTTCCATTTTGATATAGAAACTTCTAGATCTTTTTCAACATGCCGGGGCAGCTGGTAAGGCAGCCTAATCTGCTTTCCCCTTTTCTTTTAGTTTTGCTCTTCACATGTCCTCAGTGAATTATTCTGGAGGCAGGTATATGCAACAGGTTACCTCACCTGTTGCATATAAACATACATGGTTACAGTAGGATCATCTAGGGTGGAATCCCATTCTTTCCCAGGTCAAGATTTATTGCATTGTTTATTGTAGACATGCTGTTGCAACCAAACACTGAAAGTCTATGCTTTCCAATACTGCAAAAAACAAACAAACCAACCAACCAGCTAGACAAAGGACAAGAAATGGTGATCTGAGGTGGGCTTCAGTGAAAAGACTTTTTGGAAAGGACCTCGTGAGATGTTTTGACTGAGACCTGCCTTTTTATAGTAACAAGAGCTTTTTTGGGAAACACTTCTTATATCAGATGTGCACACGTATTTAATTAGTTTACTGTTTTCAAATTCTGGTCCGAAAAGATAGATTCAGAACCAAGTTCCATAGGGCTTACTGCTATATGTGTGAAATGAGGATATCATCCTTTAAGTCGAAAACTATATACAGTTGGCCCTCTGTACCCAAAGCTTCAACCATCCATATTTTGAAAATATTTTTTAAAAAATCCAAAAAGCAAAACTTGATTTTGCCATTTTATATAAGGGATGCCATTTACTATGCCACTGTATATAATGAGACTTGAGCATCCATGGATTTTGGTATCCATGAGGGGGGTCCTAGAACCAAACCCTAGCAGAAAGCGAAGGCCCACTGTATTTTGGCTCAGCAGTGTAAGTCACATGAAATGCAGAAATTACTCTCTTTGAAAAAGAAAAAAATTAATTGGAAAACAAAGCCACTGTCTTCAACATTTACAAGACATACTATGACAGAGTGGAATCATGTGAAAGACTCTGGAATGGCAGATTGCTTAACTATGCAGTTGTGTTTGAGACAACTGACAAGCAAGTTTCACCAGCAAGAATGGGCAATGGGCAAATTTAGCCATTCTTGTGGGATGTACAGAAGTTACCATAGCAGTAGAGAGCAATTGAGAACATCACAAATACATAGAACAAGCTTGAACTGCTCCTCAAGTTCTTATCCTATATTGAAAATTACAGCCATCAGAAACAAGATCTGCAGAACAGCGTTTTCCTCTCAGGGTTCATCTGTCTCTAATCCTCTGTGTGCAAGTGGGACTTGCAATAGAAAAGTAGAAAGAAATGATGCATAGGATTGACTGCCTTAGTGCTCCTAGAAAAACTACCATTTCATTGATCAAAACCAAGAACTTTTCAGTTGGACAATCTGAGTTTCTATCCATATAGGGCATAGTGTATCCTGCAATTTCTGCAGCCGTGGTCTGACATGATTTCTCATCAATTAGAATATGATGCATATGTTCCTACTAAACTATGTGGGGCAATTCTGATTTGAAATGGGTTGACTGTGATATATTAGATTAATTGATAAGGCCACATCAGACATTTTTGCTATTTTTAATATTGCAACCAATTTATTTCACCTGTGTATGTCAGCCAATGGAAAATACCAAAATACCAATACCAAAATATTTAGATTTAAAACTGCAACAAAAAATTATGTTCATGCTGGACATGAAGACACCTTTTTAGAAAGAAACTAGCCACTTCAGCTAAATGTTGACAGTGTAACTAAAGACAATGCTTCCTTCCACCGTATCATCTACAGATGTTGAGCAGTGGATCCCTTCTGGCTGGATGCTATGCTATCCATTAATTTTATAACAGAAAAGTCTTTCAGATTTACAAAAGTGTTATGCATTTTTAAGCTTTATTTCTGCAATTTGGAACTTAACTAATGGTCAGCCCAGTTGGATCCTTCATGCTTTAACTGAAGATAAAAGACTAATACTCCCAAGATTAGAAAGACATGTATTTATATCCATCTTACAATGGTCAGATCTTAGTGCTTTAGCCACAAATACGTATTCTACAAACACTAACTCCAAGCAAACGTTCTTGGAACACACAGTCAGTTTTTATCAAGCCTAGCACACAATCTTATTCTATGTCTTTTTCTTTGCCCCTGTTTTTAATTTTTCTGGAAGAAAGGGAATTTACATTTTAAAAGGTTTATCAAATATATTTCAAAAAAAGAGCAAGAAACTTCCCAAGGGAGCAGGAATACAACTGTTCTGAAATCCAGTTAGTTGAGTCCATTCTTAGGTAAAAGCTATAAAAAAGAAAAAAAATGCCGCTGATATCAGCCCATCTTTACCATTTTTATTTACCAAAACAAGCATCAGTATGATTAAAGTTCTGCAACAGAGTGCAGTATTGTTTGTCCTGCAAGTGTAGACAACACCACAGACTTTTGAAACAGTATTTCTCAGTATTTTCTCATGGATCTTCAGTTTATTCATAGATTCTTCGTACTTCTTTCAGAGTAACACCACCCTCTGTCATAGCATTTTCAAATGCCTTAACCTGTTTTTATTTAAAAAGAGAGAAACAAATTAAGTCATAGCCTTTATTTTGCCACTTAATAGCACTTTTAAAAATATTTATTTATTGATGCATACAGAATAGTTTTTCACATTTTTTGCTACAGTTGTTTCAAAGAATTTTCCAACCTCTTGCATAAAATTCAGTATTTCTAATATTAAAACTCTGAACCAGTGCTTAGAACTCCTACAAGGAGGGGAACTGATTTCCATCATCTGAAAAAGATGGGCTATAAATCCATTAATTAAAGGAACAGACAAAATAATTAGCACTGGGGCCAGACCACACCTTGTTGAAAATAAAGCTGCTCTCCAGATGTGAGAGAAGGCTGAATTGTAGGATAAACTGTATATTGACATTTTAAATTAATAAAAGTCTAACCATCCCCCTCCCCCCCCCCAAAAAAAAACAATCCACTTGCCGAATCACCACGTTTTTCCCATGGAATTGTAGCACCAAAGTCCACACAGCCAATTCCTGCTTCAAGACAGCGTTGCGCTAGAACACGTCCCACATTCTCACATGCTGTCACATTTGATGTACTATGAAGATGTTTCTTTATGGCCCACTCTCGGGTGGAAGCAGAGACTACAATCTGACCACTGCAGTGCTCAACATAGGCCTCCACATGTTTCTGTGTTCGTACAAGTCGTAACCTGAATAGCAAAGCAAGAAAAATCCATCACGATCTTAGTTCAGAAATCAGACATGTTCTCATTGCTGCTGACAAGTTTTCCTACGATTCTCATTTTAATAAAGAAACATAGGTCTCACAACCTGAAACTACTTCTAAGAATACTTGAGTGATACAAGGACAGTAAATACAAGAGGGGCAACAGTCCCTAAAACAGATTAATTTTTTTTTAAAAAATGTTCTTCTTCTAAGAGTCTCTAGATCTACAGAAGACACTGCTGAGTAAGAAGAAACTGCTTCTTTGCTGTTGTGTGCCAACCCGAAGGTTAATCTAGAGCCAGCATGGTGAGGTGGTTTGAGTGTTGGACTACAATGCTGGAGACCAGAGTTTGAATACTCGCTCAGCCATTGAAACCCACTGGGTGACAATCTCTCAGCCTCAGAGGATGGCAAAGACAAACACCCTGTGAACAAATATTGCCAAGAAAACTCCATGATAGGGCTCACCTTAAGAGTCACCATAAGTAGGAAATGACCTGAAGCCACACAACAACAAGAAGGTGAAGAGGCAGTTTGCCTTTGCCCTCCACTGAGGCTGAGAGAGTGCTACTCAGCGAGTTTCCATGGTTGAGCCAGGATTTGGATCCTGACTTCCCAGTGCCCTAGTCCAGCACTCAAACCACTACACCATTCTGGCTCTTACTTCTTTGCTAGTAATAAATTAACAAAATACTGATCAGATATTTGTAGAACTCTGCTGTTTTATATCTTTCTCTAACCAACCTAAGCCAATATTCTCGTTTCGGCCATGTGGTTTTCCAGCCTCGTTCTTTCCTTGCCAAAGCCAAGCGTTCCAGATTATGTGGATTCCTGTTAGTGAAGTCAGAGGCTACAATCTCATTTTCTTTTGTATCCACATCATCCTCAATAGACAGTGTTGAACTGGGAATAGCAGAGCTACATCTAATCCCTGTAAAGGAATAAAGAAAACAAATGACATGTGCATTTAAGACATACTGAAATCCAAAAACAGGGCTGTGGAGGACTTCAACTCATGCAACACTTAATTCAATCTTCTGAAATGTGGTTGATGTCACGATGAAATTAATATTTTACTTAAAATTTTATTATACACACCATATAGCTAAATCTAGTTTTAAGTCCCAACTGGAATACACTCACTGAATCAATGGGATTTACAAAAGTGGTGACTTAACAAATCCCACTGACTCAATGAATTTGCTGAAATTGGAAAAACAACCAGATTCAGCCCATAGCATTTAGTAATGTGGAGTAGGTGCAGGCTAGAAGCTCACACAGTGATTATTTGTACAAAAATAAGACCACGCAAAGTACACAACATCTGTCCCTTTTTTCATTTGAAGGTAAGTTCTTTCCTGCTGAGCTTGCATCCTGTAAACTGTGTGGTTTAATTCACAAATGTGCAGAGAATTCAGTTTGTAACAAAAAAAATCCTCCAATCCACCCCATGAGACACATAGAGGGTGAGAAACATGGAGTTCTTTAGCAGCTGCTGAACTGCAGTTGGCTAGGCTGACTAGGGGCTGCTGGGACTTGCTTTCCAACAACATCTGGAGGGTCATAGGGTTTGCACTTCTGACACAGATACGAACACTGGCCTTGTATTATCTCTTTCTAAGGTAATTAAAAGTTAATAAGTTATGTATAATAATTTGCCCCCCAGTGTTTCTGCATTAATTAAAAAAAAGCCGGGCAAAAGCTTCCTTTTGCTACCCTTACAAAGAAGGAAATTCAGGCCATTTCCGCACTAGCCTGTCATAGTGCTATTATTCCACTTTCAACATCGTTCCCCCGTGTAAAAGATTTCTCATCGTTTCTTCCCCGAAACATCCAGAGAACATTAACTCTAATAGGCAGTGGTGGAGACTGTATTCCTAAATAGGCTCTCAACTATAAATGCCTCCAAGAAAAAAAATTTCTGAGCAAGCTATTTTGGCGAAAGCCTTGCACATTCACTGAAAAGGAAATTAAAGAGAAGTTGAATATTATTTAGGAACGGATTGTGTATTCATGCCTTCAAGTCGCCTGTCGATTTGTGGCGACCTCATTAATTTCACAGGGTTTTCTTAGGCAAAGAATCTACAAGAGGGGGTTTTGCCAGTTCCTTCCTCTGACGTATGGCCCACAGCACCTGATATTCGTTGGTGGTCTCTCATCCAAGTACTAACCAGGACTGACCCTGCTTAGCTTCCAAGGTCAGACGGGATCTTGTGCCTCTAGGGTATTAAAGCCAGGAAAGGACTAAAGTAGACCTATTCTCCCACTCATGTTTCCAGTCCAAAACCCATTGGGTGTGTACCTTGACCAGCTTCCCGGAATCCCCTGGCCGCAATCCCCAACTGCAAAGCCGATTTCCTTAGGGCCATCGCGTCTGGAAAAATGCGGTAACGGGCCACCACACATCTACAAAACACCAGGGAGCGCCATCTTTACCACGAGAAAAAAGGACTTCCCTCTGTCCCCTCACAGCACTACCCCTCTACTGAGGCAAGATCAGGGAATGCGTTTCCGCCAGGGAAAAATATGGCTCCTGCAAGTAGAGCGTAAAGGAAGTTTATAACCTTGCTTCTGATTGGTCCTCTCAACTAATCCCGCCTCCAATCCTCCGGAATGGTCCAATAAGCCAAGAATATTTCGAAAGATAGGAAGGGAACTATAGATTTTCATATTTTAGATGGACAAAGTCGGTGTCTATATATATATAGAGAGAGAGAGAGAGAGACTATATATATGTCTATAGATAGATAGACAGACATATATATAGAGAGACACCGACTTTGTCCATCTAATGGGTATATATATAGACATATTCTTGGCATATATATATGTGTATATATATATATATATATGTACACACACACACACCGACTTTGTCCATCTAAAATGTGAAAATCTATAGTTTCCTTCCTACCTTTCGATATATATATACATATATAGGTAATTTCCCCTTCCCATCCCGCCGGAATGAATTCAGATGACATCTACCCTTTAGAAATTAATAGAGAAATCGAGAATTTGATCAGCGGAGCACCGGGCGTGGAACAATCACAGCTGCAGCGACACCTTGGATTAGTAGAACCGAAGGCGTTTAAAAATGGTTTCTCTAATAAGTGACAGAAATGACATATACGGACACCATATGGACACCGAGAAGCCGATCCAAGCTTTTCCTATCTCTACAGATCTTGCGGGCTAAAACGTTGGTTCCTGACGGCCCTCTTTTATTACATCCTCCGCTGGGCGTCTGTTCTTCTGTCTCCGCTTAACCAACACCGGGCACTATGACTGTTTTATAAAAACCCGTTTGTGAGCAGGTGGCGCCTCAGCCGCCACCTTTGGCAGCACTAGGCCTACTCCAAATTATGGCGAATGCGCAACCTCTCAGTTTCCCGATATATTTTGCCCAGCAGTGAAAACCTATAGTAATAACGTTCGTGTTTAGTCTCACGAAAGTGTACTTTTATTCAAATTTTTTCGAGAAGGAAAAAGGAAACCGAGACGCAACCGCTTATACAGTGGAAATGATTCCCATCCTCCTCGAAAAAGCGTCACTTTCGAGTCCTGAAACGTTTTCTAGAAAGTACTAGAATAAAAGCGACTGTCTCGCCCACCCCGCTTGTTGCTATGCGACGGTACGGAAGGGAAGGAATAGTTCTTGCTGAACATCCAATCGCCATCAACAGCTCGGAAGAAATCTACTGGCTACGCTTGTAAGAGGCATTCAGATTGGTTAAGTTTTTTGCGCCACTTTTGGCCTGCCTCCGCCGTTCGCTCCCCCTTTGAGTCACTAAGAGGCGCCATCTTGAGAGGCGGGGTACCCAGAAGGTTTTGCGTCGTTGGCTACGGTGTCTGCCGTCGTTCCCGCACGTTGTCGCCTCGCTCTCTTCTTTGTTCGGGAAGATGGCGCTTGAGGGTCCTTTGGCGGTCTTGGGCGAGCGGAGCACCGGAGAGAACGTCCGCACGCAAAACGGTAACCCATCAGCTCTCCTCCCGACCACTAGGAACGCCCGGCCTCGTTTCCCGCGAGGGCAGCGACCGCCTCGCCGCCCGTTTCCTCCTGCGGCGCGTGGGGCCGGCGGAGTGAGGCGGCAGTTCACAGCGGGGCGGGCCCAACAGGCGGCGTGGGGGGTCGCAGAGGCCTGTGGATGGAGCCGGGCGCGGAGTCCCCCGAACCCTCCCAGATGCTTTCTGCCGGGTGAGGGTGGGAAGGAAGGAGGTTGGCGAATCCGTTTGGAGGACTGTGTGGCCCACTTGGGCCATTTGCGCACTACACCGTTATACTGCTATTATTCCACTTTCAATATGCTAAGGAACGCTGGGGTTTGCTGTTTAATCCTGTTTAATTTGCTAAGAATTCCTGGGGTTTGCTGTTTAAGGAGGGACCCTTGAGGCCCCTCTCTTGCCTGCAAACCCCAGGATTGCATGTTGAAGATGGAATAATAGCACTATAACGGTCTAGTGCGGAAATGGCCTTAAATCCTTCCATGCCAGTACTGGAGACTAAGGTGGAAGTCTGATCCTGACACAGTTTGCAAGCATAGTTGCCAGCGTTGTCTTGTGCAGACATCGTTATAGCTATAACCGTGGTATTACAATTGTATATAAGTACTAGTACAAATGTGGGTATTTTCTCCAGCAGTGTGTTTCCACACAGCTCAGTCAGTTGCTGATGGGAAGCACGTAAGAGTGACGTGGGTGAAACACGCATCCCTTCTGCAGGTGATAGCATAGTGCCTTTGGTACTGGAGGTAATTTATAGTCAGCTGTCAGTCTCATGAATAATAAAAATTCATCTTCAAAATAATACTTTTCCTGTGTGAAGAAGCAACGTCTTGTTCTCAGTCAGTTCCTCATAGGTTGAGGCCCTGGTCGCTGCCTTTTATGGTGCTAGGAGCTTGAAAGCTTACTGCTTCATTGAACAACGTTGATGTGCTTCT
The DNA here is from genome assembly GCA_948472985.1 of Iguana delicatissima. Taxonomy (NCBI): domain Eukaryota; kingdom Metazoa; phylum Chordata; class Lepidosauria; order Squamata; family Iguanidae; genus Iguana; species Iguana delicatissima. The sequence goes on along the minus strand of CAOKZL010002798.1, from coordinate 189,894 downwards.
TATGATTGCATTGTTGATTCACGAGAAACCCATATATTATCAAAGAGTTACAAAGAAGATCAAAAAATGATATTTCTGTAAATTTTGTTCTTGCAAAAATAATGAACAAATTAAAAATGTGGTTACAAATTTCAGTACTGAACTGTGAAAAACTAAAAATTCTGGATATATGCATATCAGACATTACATATAGATCCATTTTTCTTGACAGTTATTTTTACATAATAGTTTAAAGTTTGTCAAAATACTGCATCGTATTAAAAATGCTGACTGTTTTGTGGTCAGTTGAACTGATAGCAAATACTGACCAGGAAGACCTGGTTGTTCCAGTGCTATCTTACACTGAAGTCGTTTGCCTGAAATCAGTAGGAGATTGATCACAATCATAAAAGAAAACTTTCAATGGTGGGTCTTTTTGTTTTTGCTCAACAAGTTCATATCGGTTTTAAATTAACACCAGCAGTAACTGTTACAGAGCAAAACTCTAGAATCAGTGCTCTTTTCTGCACACAGAGAACTTGCATATGAATGTTGAATTCCTATACTTTCTATGTAGTACCTTTAATTGATAACGGTGTATTTGGAAGTATGAGAAAAATGTGGAGACGAAGTTAATGTAAATTATGTGTAAATTTATTGAGTTTTTAAGTGCAGGTACCACTCCCAAATCAGGAAGGAACAGGGAAACCTCTATTATTGGTCTGTAATTCCCAATATCTGTCATTTTTAATTTTGCTGCCTGGAACTAATGAAAGTTGCAAGCCACATGTTTCCCGTGTAAGACTGCTTAGAACATGTGCACTGACTGAGATGAATTGTTCCCATTGTACTGACTCTTATTTTTACTGTAAAATAAGAGATTATGCTTGTGGGATAAAGAAAAGCCAGTCGTAGTCTGAAGGAGAAGAATGACACTGTCTTCCTCCTATATGAAATGACAGGACATGGCATTACAAAGCAAATGCCAAGTTTTGTTACTCAAACTAAGTTGTGTTGTACCCTGTTGTGTTGCTTGTACAAATAACACAGAAGACTCGCCACATGGAGAACACTTATAGTATATCTCTGTTTATATAGATAAATGACTGCACAAAAAAGCTGTGCTTTTGGAATGCATTCAACAAAAAGAGTGACAAAGAGGAGGATGAACTGTGTGAGCAAAAGTCTATGGATGATTGTTTTTGTTTGCCTTCATGACATTTCTGATGTATGGTGACTGTAAGGCAGACCTGTCATGGGGTTTTCTTGGCAGACTTTGTCAAGAGGCGGTTTGCTCTTTCCTTCCTCTGAGGCTGAGAGAATGTACTTACCCAATGTCACCCAGTGGGTTTCCATGGCTGAGCAAGAACTCAGACTGATATCCCAGTGTCCTAGTCCAACACTCAAGACTACTACACCACACTGGTTCTTCTGTGTATGATAGCCCTGGTTCATATTGGGAATACGTACTCAGTGACATATACAAAACATGCCAGAATGCTGTGTGAAGTAAATGATAGTTTAATTTTGAACAAAATTCTAAATATTCGTTTCCTTAGCCAAAACTGTTTGTTTTCAACACCTGTATTACATGGGGTTCTAGAAAGACATGGTTCTGTTTGTGAAGAAAATTTGTTTGTTTTTTCTTGAAACAGTTACAGCTGCTGCTTCTATTGCCAATATTGTGAAGAGTTCTCTTGGTCCAGTTGGTTTGGATAAAATGCTAGTGGATGACATTGGTGTAAGTAGACAGTTTGCTGTTAACAACCTTTGTAAGATAAAATTGTTCTTTGCATCCAACAAACACATTAAAACAAAGTTAAGATGCATGTTTTTTTTTAAAGGTTAACTTTTTAAATGTATTTTAAATGGGTGGGAAAACTTGGTGAAATCTAGGAAAATTGTATAGACCACAAGTATAGTATTTTACAATCTGATCTTTTGTATGTTTGTTTAGAACTGACTCCTGTAGTGTTTGGGATTTAGTCACACATGCATGTGCCATAAGCATTTATTTTTCTATTTTCTATTATATGAAATAATTCACTTTGTTACATATAAATTATGAGCAACAAGGTATTTGTTTAAAATACTGTTAGCTTGAGAAACCATCTCCAGAAGCCTAGAAATAAGTGCAAAATGTTTACTACTCCACAAAAATTTTTACAAAAGCCTATATTGGGTGTTGGAGCGTTAAATAATCTGGTAGGAGCAGCAGCACTGAGTCCAAATGTCAACATTTTGGCTTGCCAGCGTTGAGTGTACTTATGAAATCATCCATAACAATCCCTTGCAAAGATACAGAGGGTCATAAAGTAACATAGCGTGTGTGTGTGTATAAATGTAATATATGTAACATATATTACAGCACACAAGTTAAAAATGTCAAAAATATTTCCTAACACAGTCAGCCAAAAGGACCTGAATGCATTTGGAAGTTCAGCAGAAATGTAAATGACATAAGCTTAAAATGTAGGTATTTGTTGGTGTAATATTAAAAGTTCAATTAAGCCAATTCTTGCCCAGAGGTAGGGTTCGCATTGGCCAGAATTCAGCTGTTAATTCATAATGGAGCCTCACTTTTTTATTTAAATGCTCATAAAATATAGTAATTAGCATATTTTTTTTTAAATGTGGAATACTAGGATGTAACCATTACTAATGATGGTGCCACTATTCTGAAGCTGCTAGAAGTAGAGCATCCTGCTGCAAAGGTTTTGTGTGAGCTAGCAGAATTGCAGGACAAAGAAGTTGGAGATGGGACCACCTCTGTGGTAGGTGTCTGTACGTTTAAACCAAATGTACTGTAATTATTATTTTGTTCTGTCCACTCCATGATATCACAAGCTTTGAAATCTCAGCACTGTTAAAGCTTTTAAAAGCTAGTCATGTCAGATTAATTTGTCTCCATTCCAGAAATGATTGACAAATCTGTTTAGGTAGATTACTAGGATTTTTGGTGTTTTCTTGTGTCCTTGTCTTGTATATCATTTTGGCAAATTCTTTCGTTAAGCAGCATACACATGATTAGCGTTGGCTTAATCTGTAATTTAAATTCAAGTATTCAAGCTAAATTTATTATTTCAGTAATGTAAGGGGGCTGAATTAGGATAGATACTAGTTTATCTTTATTGATTCTAATGTCAGTTTTAAACCTGCTTAGTTTACCCACTGATACTGAAAGATAATTTTTCCCATTTGACTGCTACTTATTTGCACTTAAAAATAAGCAGCTATGCTGATGGGATAAAGAAATAATCTGCCATAGTCTGAAGGAGAAGACTGATAGTATCTTTTTCCTATATGTAATGGCAAAACATATTATAAAATAACAAATTTTGATATGCTTACTGTTCACTTTTCAAAGCAAACATGTAAGTTACTCTTTACTGTTGCAGACATAGAAGTGTTGTGATGGCAGACCTAAAGGTTTGAGTAGTTTGGGGATAAAGAAAGACCATTTGGGAACAGTGCAGGCTATTTTGTGTGGACAGATCTACATCTTTGCATCACAGGCAAATGTAAATTTACATTCCTGTCCATAGGAAAGAAAGCATCTCATACTATAGAAAGATGGATCTGGATACACATGTACATGTCTCTCATGGTTCCCTACAGCAGGGTGGGGGACTTGTGGAATTCCAGATGTTACTGGGCTGCAAATGTTTTCATTCCTAGCCAGCATAATTAGTGGTGGAGGGAGTTGTGGTCCAACAATACCTTGAGTGTCACATCTTTTACCCTAGAGGAATCATGTTTCATTCCACATGCACTCCTGTGAACTCAGCAGTTGCAGGTACTAATGTCATGTTGGGGTGTTTTGTCATTTAGCAACTTGATCCATGTCAGACATTGCAGGGTGCTTCTTCAAGTGAGTCCGTGCTCCATGAAATAGCACATGCCTAGAAATTTTCCCTTACATTTCTAAGAGTAGAATCAGTTTTGAACATCATATAGATAAATTTCTCCTCTAAAGGGGAATAAAATACTGCTGTGACAATTTATTTTAGTGGGTGGAAGGCTTGCTACATTTTCAGTGGAAGGGTCACAGAGGGGTTGCTTCAAAGTACTATTTAGATTAGTATTTTTGGCATAACACTTTTTCTGTTTTCTAGGATCTTCTTTCTTCTATTGTTGAATAATAGTCCTGTTCAGTTTTTGTTTAGGCTGGTCATTCATTTGATTAATGATTAGTAAATTGTTTTTCAGTAATGGATTTTTTTTAATTGAAATGCCTTGATTTTTCTTCACTGCTTGAGAATCAGAGAGTCTGGCTTGTTTCACTCTGAGGCTGATTTGAATGGCTGTCCTCCCAGATTGTATGGGGAAAAAGTCAACTGGACAAGGATTGTTTCCATGTATTGAAGAGAATGAACTTGCTATGATAAAGCCAGCATTATTTTATTGTGTCTATGTCTTCAACACATTTCATACAATAGTGTATATTACCAGATCCTGTGTCTTTTTCTTTCTAACAGGTAATCATTGCTGCAGAGCTTTTAAAAAATGCAGATGAATTGGTTAAACAGAAAATTCATCCCACTTCTGTTATTAGTGGATATCGTCTTGCTTGCAAGTAAGAATATTTTGAGGAGTATCCTTAATGGCAAGCAGTGTTGGGTTTCCTTTTAATGTTTTTTTAACTTAAGAGTTAAAGGGCAGGGCAATACATTATTATTTTTCTTTTCTGATATAGTGTTCTTGAGACATTCATGGTCCTGCTATTGGTTCCTACTATCAGAAGGGAGGGTTTTTGGGGGAGTTGCTGTGAAATTTTGGCTGTACAGTAACTATGTGTTTCCAGGCTGTGGTCCTGCGAGGTGCAGAAAGGTTCAGACAAGTTAGCAGTAGTTGAAGTGAAATGCTGGCCTTTGCCAACAAGATACACACCTTCACGTGGGAATGAATACTGATGTGTGTTTTGGAGGCATCAATCCCACTTGATGGGAAAAGGCTTAGATCAGTGGTTCTCAACCTTCCTAATGCCGCGACCCTTTAATACAGTTCCTCATGTTGTGGTGACCCCCAACCATAAAAATTATTTTTTATTTACAATGCCTCCCCCTCTGGCAAAGGCCGCCCTGCCGGCCAGGAACGGAGAGGGGCGGGCAGGGAGGGAAAGAGAGAGCTCGCGTCTCCCCCAGGAAAAAGTCTGAGACCTCCCCCCGGGCTCTGCTTCTGCTTCGCTTTCGTTTCCGCTGGGGGGCAGTGTGGGAAAAGTTTCCAGAGTGTCGACCCTGGCCGGGGGGAGAGGAATCCCAGTGCCTTTGTCTTTTGTGTCGGGCGCAGCTCGCCCCCAAAAAGCACCGCCTTGCGCCCCCCCGGCCCTTCTGCAGCACTCCCCTCCATGGCAAGTGGGGCAGGGGCCATGGCATGGAGGGGGCCTGCCCACCATGCTGCTGCTGCCCCCCAAGCTGGCCCATCAGACGGGAGGTTCTCCCGGTAGTGCAGAAGGGGAGCGATTTCAGTCCCTTCTGAACAGGGGGCAGGAGGACGCGAGCACGTGGCTCGCGCACCGCCACTCCTGGGCCTTTTCCGCATGTTACCTTATCGCAGAGGTGGGGGTGCCCTCTCTTCGCTGCTCCTTTGTCCTGCAGCTGGCTTCCTGGTCACGCGACCGCCCTGCCCCTTCCTCCCTCAGCGCAGCCTATAGCTCCCAGGCTGCTCTAGATGTATTATTCCATCAGTAACAGTTCCACAGGCAGAGTTCTGATCTTGCCATAATCACCTGGACATACTCATTCTGGATTGTCCAAAAAGGTGACTCTCCATGTATAGTGCAACTGACATCTCTGTATGCCACTGATAGGATTCTGGCACAAACAAGGAATATTCTTCCTTCCCCATATGAAAAAGTAGATGTGGGCTTAGAATTCACAATGATCCAGGAGCTGGTTTTGGAAATATTCAGAAATGGCTCCTCAGACAGGTCACACGACCGCCCCGCCCCTTCCTCTCCCTGCACAGCCTGCAGCTCCCAGGCTGCACTGCGGAGGAAGGGGTGGGGCGGTACACAACCAGGAAGCCAGCTGTAGGACGAAGGAGCAGTGAAGAGAGGGCACCCCCCACCTCCGTGATAAGGTAACGTGTGGAAAAGGCCCAGGAGTGGTGGTACGCAAGCGCGAGCCATGCGCTCGCGTCCTCCTGCCTCTTTTGGTGGGAGCGTGTGCGGCTGCATGTGCTCCCGCCAAAGGGGGCAGGAGGATGCAAGTGCATGGCTCGCGCTTGCGCACCACCACCGAGGAGGGAATGGAGCTTAAGACCATCGGAAATACGTATTTTCCGATGGTCTTAGGCAACCCCTGTGAAAGGAGTCGTGACCCACAGGTTGAGAACCGCTGGCTTAAAGTATGGTAATCCTGAATTGTAAAATCTATGTTTGAGAATCCCAGGAGAAAAAAGTAATAAAAGATGTGAAAGATAAGGACACCCTCACACTTAATATTTTGTAAAGTTTTTATTTTTTACAATTTTGTAAGTATCTTGTGAATGCTGATTGTACATTGAAAGACATTGTAAATATCAGAAGTAACATGAGATAAAAGAATATGAAATGCTATTTCCTTGACATAATTAAAACAACTTACTTAGGTAAAGTAAAGTATTAAATTTCTATTTGTAAAAATGCTATTTCTATTCAACAGGGAGGCAGTTCGGTACATCAATGAGAATCTGGTTATTAACTCAGATGAACTGGGCAGGGACTGCCTTATTAATGCAGCTAAAACAGCGATATCTTCTAAAATCATAGGAATGTATCCTTTCATTCATCATTACAAGTTAGGACATAGCTTTCAAAAAATATCATGTATTGAGCATTACCTTTTAGAGAAAAATGCCCTTTTTACATGCATGGGGAAAAGATAAAAAGGATGGTTAAGTCCTAGTGCCATAGTCACTAACTTTGAAAAGATATTCTAAGACTGACATCTGTAAAATGCTATTAATCTTTGCTACTGTGAATCTTCATTTGAAGATTTATAACATATTTATAATGGTCCATGCAGATTTTTCATTCTACTCATGTTTACCTTAACAGTGTTTTTTTAGTGACAGTGATTTCTTTGCCAACATGGTAGTAGATGCTGCACTTGCAGTTAAATACACCGATCAAAAGGGACAAGCACGTTATCCCATCAATTCTATAAATGTTTTAAAGGCACATGGTCGCAGTCAGAAAGAGAGCATTCTTGTAAATGGCTATGCATTAAACTGTGTTGTTGGCTCACAAGGTAAGGTGAAAATCATACTCAGCAATGCAACTTCATGATTTCAGATTTGGGTTAGAAAAGATAGTCATAGTCTTAATTAATAGAAAAGTTAATCTTAACTAAGAAAGTCACCCTTCATTGGTTTTGGCAAAATGTTGAGCAGTACCCGAAAGCTTGTTGTGGTTTTCTTGTCTCATTAAACCCTTCTTTGTGGCATCTGCTGAACATGTTTAGTTTTATTATGAAATTAGAATGCTGTTACTTAGTACTCTAGAGTTTTGAGAGGAATTCCATGTGGTAAAGAAATCTAATGGAGTTACTGTGCAGTGCCTTTACTTTTGGTTACACACCTCCTAAGGTAAAATTACACATTGTAACACAGATTGGGATTTTCCTTCTTCCAAACTATTTAGTCCTGAGGGAATTGGCATAGGAGATTCTGAAAAATATTGGTGGGTTTTTTGGGTAGCAGTTCTGAGGGCAAGTGAAAGAGCTAAGAGTGGAAGGAGATCATGGGGGAAAGAATGAAATAAAAATGCTAGCTAGAGAAGAAAGCAGAAGAGAGGACAGTGATGTCACACAGCATTCATCTAGCATCACTTTTTAAATCAAAGAGCAACAGACTGAAGCCTACTGCTGTATTCTAGCTGGGGGTTCTGTGGTAGCAGACAGGTTTTCCTTTCCTGAAAGGGAAAATTTTTATCTCTGCTAACAATAGGTAAGTGATTTATTGACTTCTGTCCGTTTCTGTTTTTGTTTTGTTTAGAGACTTTCCTTAAATTGTGTAGGTGTTGTTCAAATTAGATCTTCCTTGTTTTTATTTATTTTTTTGGTCAGCAAATATGTTGGACTTTCATTAGTGTTTTTATTCAGTTTTTGATGTTTCACAGTAGTATGTTTAATGGGTAGAGTTTTTTCAAACTAATCACAATCCACTCCAGTTTTAATGTTTTAGGTAGATAATTTCAGTCTGAAAGCCCCTCACACATTGAATAATCTGATCTAGTTTAGCAGTCCTGCAAGCAGATGGGGTTTTAGAAGAATAAACTTTAGGTGAATGACATTTGGTTGAAAGAAATAATAGTGCAAGTTGTCTTAATTTAAAAATATTTTACATTTTTCAGGTATAGTAAAATTGCAGTTCAATAAAGAATCTTAAGTGTTGTATTTTCCCTTTTCTTTTAGGTATGCCTAAGAGAATAGTTAATGCAAAGATTGCATGTCTTGACTTCAGTCTTCAAAAGGCTAAAATGAAGCTTGGTGTTCAGGTGGTGGTAACAGACCCTGAGAAACTGGACCAGATTAGGCAAAGGTATACTGTACTAAGTCACTTTGGATAAAAAGTACAGAGTACGTAGGTTATAGGTATTTGTTTCAGACTTACGCATAGTTAACGACATGAATTTTTCTTCTAATCAGATATCAAAACTTTAAAAACCTTGGGTAATAATGGAACCATAAGAATTATATATGCTTTTGCAATGCATGCAATTGCATGTTCTTGCAAAGCGATATAAGCATAGGTTGAGTTGGTTATAAAGAATGGCAGTGGTCTTCTTTCATAGTTAATGTTAAGTGTTTCCATATGGATTTGTAACCTGTGAAAGATGCAACTCAGAATATCTAGTACCCTCTTTTCAACTTAATGACAAAACTCCAAAGAATCCTAATGGGATTTGTGAGCCATATGTTTGGGTCAGTCTTGGAAGTGCTTGCTAAGCTGCATAGTTATATGGTATCTGCAGTTGTGTAACACAAATAGCTTAAAATCCAGACCATATACATAGCCCTTCTCATTTGTGTCACCAGTCTACTTGGTGCAAATCTCTGCTTTTCTTTCTCTTAATGGTGGGCTTGAATGACTTCTGAATATCACTTGACAGATGCTTCAGAAATTGGAAAGAAGGAGAAATAAAGTTTGCTATAGCTGCTCCTTTGCATGGTGGCAGGCCCCCCTGCCATGATATTCTTTAATTTAGTTTTACTGTTAAAATTTTTGCACTGGGAACCTCTTGAAGGGTTGAGTATAAATCAAATAAGTATCCTCTTCTCTCTTTGGAAGAGGGGTACTGTGTTCTCTTTCCCAGAGGAAATTAGCCAATTTGGAAGCAAAGCAATGATAATAATGAGACGCAAGTTCGCATTAAAGTAACTTTGAGATGCTGTAGTTCATATGCACACTCGTGGCTACAGATTGTTAAGATATGATTTACTTCTACATGGATCATAAGTAACTTCTGCATGTTGCAAAGAACCCTATTGTTACAGCATGTATATGGGGTATTGACTAGCAGGTTTATCCTTACTTAAAGATTTGAACAAATTGTCTTATCAGTTAGAACATACCACATTTTTGTGGTTGTTGTTTACAAGAGAAGATCAGTAATGGCAAGCAACCACTTTTGCAGAAAAGAGTATTTTACTAATATTGCCACTGAGGTTCTCTTCCCAAGTCTCTGTGGCATTACTTTGCTTCTTAAAATAGAGTGGTCATTTAACAGCCTCAGAAGTTTTAACCAGAAGATTCTGTATGAAATGCTAATGAATACAGTGGAGAGAGAGAATAGGATGTATATTCAATTAGTGTTATTCAGAGTCCTCTCTGGATTGGTACTGATCTGTGAACCATTGGCTGCCAGTCCTTGCAGAGTTTCTAGGAAAGAATATAATATAGTGGGCACAAATATGGTACTGGTCCCTGGTGCATTTGGAGGAAATAGTCTGCTGGTCTCTCACATCAGATAGGTTAGGAAGCACTGCATTAAATCACGAGTTGCCTGAGCTGCTCCCCCCAAAATCTTTCTAACTATTTTATCTGGCTATATAGCTTTACTGCTGATCTCTAATTTGAGTTTTTTTTTAAAAAAAAATCCACACTTTTCTCAAACAGAGAGGCTGACATCACTAAAGAGAAAATTCAGAAGATCCTGAATACAGGTGCAAATGTTATTCTGACCACTGGTGGCATTGATGATATGTGCCTGAAGTACTTTGTGGACGCTGGTGCTATGGCAGTACGCAGAGTCCTAAAAAGAGACCTTAAGCGCATTGCAAAGGCTTCTGGAGGTAATTTCAGAAATCTTGTCAAATCTAATCCCCCAGCTTGCTTATCCTGTTTATTCAGATGTTAAATACATACTGAAGTACTTGATTCCAAGAGAATCTAATATGATTTTGAGTTTGCCTTGTGCAGTATTAAAAGACTCACTTTCTGTTTTATAAGCCACCATTTGCTCTACACTGGCAAATCTGGAAGGCGAAGAAACTTTTGAAGCTTCAATGCTGGGACAGGCAGAAGAGGTGGTTCAAGAGAGGATCTGTGATGATGAATTGATCTTAATCAAGAAGTAAGGAAATTTACGTCATAACCAATATGTACATTTCTTGAAGCAATTTCCCATTTAAGTGCTGCCATGCTGTTACAAAGTGGTGTGAGCAGTTATACGCGTGGGATAGATGATCCTCAGTCCCCTGTAAGAATGTTGAGACAGTGACTGTCTCAGCTTTACTGCTGGACCTGGACACAATGTTATTTAATGAGTGATATCTACCCTGTTTCCCCGAAAATAAGACATACCCATAAAATCAGCTGTAGCAGGATTTCTAAGCATTTGCGCAATATAAGCCATACCCCAAAAATAAGACATAGTGATAGGTGTGGCTATGCAGCATACCGGCGCGGAGCGGTAAAGAAGACAGGCAGCCTTTCTGATCTGCCCCATCATGACAGCTGCTATCTCAGAGGTGACTGGAGAGGTGCGGGCAGCCCCATCAACAAGGTCGGCTCCCTCTGTCAGGTCCCGGTCATTCTGTGTGTGCTGCAAGCTGAGGCATAGAGAGAGACATAGGCCCTTTTCACGGGGGGGGGGAATGGGCGAAAACGCCTGAAAACGAAGCTTACCAGCAGCCAGGCGAGTCCATCGCCATGCGGAGGAGCACGACCTCGCTGCTCCACATTCCTCCAGCCTCCCAAATGGCGGCTTCCGGTTGGTGGAGGCTCTCCACCAACTGGAGAAACTCGCCAGCCGGAAGCCCGCCCATGGCAGATCTGCAGGCACGCACTTGCGTGCTCCTGCAAATCTGCTTCTGAGCCGGGCGATGGAGCAGCACGGGGTTGTTAAAAACCTCTGACTTAAGTATATTTGAATAAATGTAGATTGTTGTACCATACTTAAAAATAAGACATCCCCTGAAAATAAGCCATACTGTGTCTTCTTGAGGAAAAATAAATATAAGACAGTGTCCTATTTTCGGGGAAACGCGGTAGTAAGCCCAACTCACTCCACATAGCTAAATGGCTTTAAATGAGGACTTGTTGAATTGCAGATAATTAATTCTGGAGGTACCAACTCTCACTTGTTGTCTTTCTGAAACAGTACTAAGGCACGGACCTCAGCTGCCATTATATTACGAGGAGCAAATGATTTCATGTGTGATGAAATGGAAAGATCCTTGCATGATGCTCTTTGCGTTGTCAAGAGGGTATTAGAATCAAAGTCTGTGGTACCAGGAGGTGGTGCAGTTGAAGCCGCACTTTCCATTTACCTTGAAAATTATGCAACTAGCATGGTAAGTGTCTAGATAATCTATTTCTGACATGTTTCTGCCTTAACCACGTCTTCATGTCATTTTTGTTATGCTGGTTCTTAACAATAGCTATAATATTTATTATAAGCTGTCTTGAATTTTTAATTTGTAAAAATTATTAAAATAGTCAAAAGAGACTTAACGGTGGCTAATACTTTATAAGGAATATGACTTAGATTAACTTTACATTAGATGCATTTGAACAAACTTACTGATTGCCAGTAATGTGCACACTGACTTTATATAACTTTGTGAAAAGTTAATAGAATCTTCTCTTTTTAATTAGGGGTCACGTGAACAGCTTGCTATTGCAGAGTTTGCAAGATCTCTTCTAGTTATTCCAAACACTTTAGCAGTCAATGCTGCTCAAGATGCCATAGATCTTGTTGCAAAACTCAGGGCCTTTCACAATGAAGCTCAAGTAAATCCAGAACGTAAAAATTTGAAATGGTATGTATCTATGCAAGAAATTGGAGAGTTGGTGGTAACCTGAAAGGGCAATGGCTATGTTAGTAATTTTTTTGAAGTGAATCCAGGAGACTCAGTTCATTCAGTTCGTTGCTCAGCAGTGAAAACCCACTGGGTGACCTCGGGCATATCAAACTTTCAGCCCCAGAAAACCCTGTGGTAGGATCACCATAAGTACAAATATTAAGCCCCTGGTCATCTTTTAGTCTTAAACAAAGTAAATAAAACCAGTCCAGGCTATTTTGAATGGAACTTGTAAAGAAAAGCTAGATTGGCTTCTATTTTGTAGGAAAGTCAAAAGTATATTTTATGTCACAATTTGAAATAGTTCTGTATGTGGAGAGGTTGAAGGTTATTGTGCATAATCTTGAGTAAAACCATCTGTTTCTTTTTAAAGGATCGGCCTTGATTTAGTGAATGGGAAACCACGTGACAACAAGCAAGCTGGTGTTTATGAACCTACTGTGGTCAAAACAAAGAGTCTGAAGTTTGCAACAGAAGCTGCAATTACTATTCTTCGAATTGATGACCTTATTAAATTGCAGCCTGAAAGTAAAGGTGATAAAGGAGGATGCTATGAAGACGCTGTTAACTCTGGCACAATTGAAGACTAAATGGATTTTTATTTAACCATTCCTGTAAAATTCTTTAATCTTGTATTTAGTAACGTATGTTTAATAAAACAAGCTGTTGGACTCTTGCATAACTAGAAAATAAATGGAAGATGGCCCCATCTTATACTTATTTCAGTGTTTTAAAAGTGTGGGAGTTGAAAACTACAGCTTTCAAGAGCAGAGTTCAGAAAGGTAGGGTCAACCATAAAAAACCTTCTTGAACTTACTAGAGTGTAGGTAGCTCCCTAATGTTTGATTCTAGGTTCCTATCAGAATTTTGTCAGTTGGAATGGAGAATATGTCAGTATGAGGTTTCACCATCGATCCTCACCCATGTTAAGGGAGAAGTGGAAGAAGTAATTTCATTCATAGCCACTACACAGAATGGTCCCGATGTGTAATTGAATACACAAAAGCAATGGTTGTTGCTTTCTACTACGAGAGGGGGAAAAAAGATGGATGCTACAGTTGATTTCCTTCCAAGCCTATCATACCAGACATTTGTAACAGCTCTCTGTATGTTGTAATAGAAGTGTGTCTATGGAGGAACTACTTTTGCAGTAGTAAATGTCCTGCCTAGGAGACGAGACAAAATGTTTTCTTGGGACAAGATGTACTGCTTTTAAAAAAAAGTTGCCATTTAGACATGTATTAGTACTAATTCTTAGAGCTACTAAATTAAAAAAAAGGAAAGCATCTGGACTTATATTACTAAAGGCAATCTGTGCTACAAATTAATACAGAAATAAGCTCCCTATCTCTCAACACACATAGCTATACCCATTCCCCCTCCAATGCATAATGCGGCAATGCCCCGTTTTCCACCTGTTCGTTCAAGCGCATGCAAAAGTGTAACAAGGATTCGACAGCCTGATGCTCCAAGAGGATGGCCAAGGGCAACAGCCCCACCTTGGATGTTAACCTGAAATAAACAAAAACTTATTAAAATTTATCAGAAAATGAGATAGGAAGTAGTTAATTGTACAGTTTTTATTTTTCAGTTCATCATTGTGCTAAAGTTCCAAAGCTTAAAACAGGACTGGGAAATTTCTGCTTCTCCTACCCAGCTCCTACAGAGGATGAGCAGTTGCTTCCTTGGGCAGTTTGTTTCCATAGCTCATGCAAAGGAAGGTTTATGATGTGCGGAAGGTCATACAAGGAGATGTACGGGTTTGTGAATGAGATCATTATCCACAACCCGTATATAGATCCTACCCCCACAACCTTTTTTGTTGTTGAGCGACTCCCACTCTTGAAAGGTTTCCTAGAGTACACATAGTCTTTAGTTGTGCATATTAGTTATGCAGAATTAGCCACTCCACTCTTCCTGCAGTCACTATGCCAGTTACTATTATTTTGATCCAGTGAACTGGACCATGCCCCCTCCCCGAGATGTTCAGTACCCATAAGGTTTTTGACAAAAACATAAGAAAATTCTAGTTCTGACATTGGATACTGAAGTACAGTATTTGATCTTAACCACTATTTGCAGTCAGGAAATTCCCATTGGTGCAGAGAAATGGAAGATGATTTCTACAGTGCTCCTTATGTCTACTTTAAAAAAAAGACATCGAATGTTTGAGCAAGATTTTCACTGTTGAGTTTTAGGTAATGATAAAATTAATCTTCAAGCTATCAGTGATCTGTACCCATGCTTTTATACTTAGCACTGACTGGCTTTAGGTCTAGGAATATATGAAAAATTATTTTGGACAATCTTCCTCATCTGAAAAGCACTGGCTGGAATCCTGTTGGGCATCATTTTAGCATAAAAATAGTTGTTCAAGCCATTGTTATTTCTTAGAGGTCACCTACAAGTGGTCTCTAGCACAGCCAGTCATTTTGCAAGCGCATGCATAGGTATCTCTCACTTGACTTTGTGAGTGGGCTACTAATATATCATGGTGCAATGGTTGAACTTAAGGCAGTGACACTCATTGCACATCAACTGCACAACTGGAATCAAGTGTAATTTCCCTGTTGGATAGTCCCATTATCTGAGACACCAAGGAAACATGCAAGATATACCTTTTCTGGGTTCAATTTTAACTCCTTTATTATTGCAGCACTAACAGAAGTAAAAGCTTCATTAATTTCATACAAATCTACTTCATCTGTGGTCCAGCCTGCTTTTTCAACCTAAAGGGGGGAATAAAAGGTAATTAAAATGGTAAAAAGTTGTAATTAAAGCCATTGCTAAAGAAGTATTTGTGACTAAAGTTCATGGAACAGAAGTATTAAAGTTGATTCCAAGCAGCAGGAAAAGAAAGTCAAGGTCTTGACACTTGATTTTGAGGCAGTGCTGCCTAAGCTTCCTTTAAAAGCCTTCAATATATGTTATGTTACTGAACAGTGCATTTCATAGACTTAAACAATCTTTGATTCTCTCACAAATGCAAGCAGGTAACAAGCAACACCATAACCATCAAAAGTACAGGAACTGCCTCCTGTTTTCATTTTGCAAACCATGTTCACCTGAATGGGGTCAGGATAAGGACTGTAACCACATTCAGAAAAATGTAGTTCCAGTTTCCTTTCAGACTTCCTAGTTCAACAGAGGAAGGTACTGACACCTATATGATTAAAGTTTGGAATGCCTGAACAAGGCATGTCTCCTTTATAAAGCTGCTGTGGTCTCAGAGGAAGAGACGCACAGGAAGACGCAGCCCCATCACGCCAAGGCCCAGCAGCTGAAGAAAGGCCCCCCTCCATTCCAACTGCCACTGTTGTGGCCTCAGAGGAAGACAAGAACAGACAGTATCTGCCGCACTTAATGCCCTCCCTCACTGCCATTCCCTTTTCCTTTTCTTTTCAAGATTGTAGCCTGAGGGCAGGGAAATGTCAAATGAACAATTTGTAAGCTGCTCTGTGAGCCTTTTTACTGAAGAGTGGAGCAAATAAATACAAAGAATGAACAGAAAGCTTCAAAAGTGCTTTAGAAATTATCTGAAGATTGTCTTTATGTGTTTCTGAACTGGCCTTCTCAGCAGAAAAAGATGATCATGTATCCTATGCTTTTACACCAGTACCAAGAGTGAATTGTTCCAAGGCCCTTAGACATGAATTGTTCCTAGGCCCTTAGACCCAAGAAAGATCATTTCCGAGCCACGTCAACCATTCTGCAATTAATAAGAAATTGGAGCGGGTGGGGGCCATAGCTCTTCAGTTTCAATGTCAAATGATATTGACATCCAGCTGCTACATCAGTGAGCCTGCAAACGGGCTCATCTACTGCAATTATCTTCATTCTTGGGCTGAAGCAAATGATACATTGCAGTATATCCAGAGACACTGTAGTTTGCACATGCCCAGCAACTCAGAAATATGTTAACATTTCTATCATCTTTGAAGCGCTCAAAGTGCTTGGCCTATCTTATTTGGTTGTAATCCTTACAAGAACCCTGTTAAGATAAATCCCTAGTGTCATTCCACTTTTTCTAAAGTCATATAGTGAATTGGTAGCAGAAATTAGATCCGAATCAAAGCCTGTTAGTCATTATGCATACTACAATCAAATCATGATCTGGAATTCAGATTTGTAGGAAAGTACAAAAGCAAGTTTACTGGTTTTAAATGAACAGCAAACAATGGCTTCCTGCAAACCAGAAAAAAATGGGGAAAGGAAATTCAACATACAAGGAAAAATGAGCGTGCAAGCCTGAGACCCATTTAAATGGTAGCAAACATTTATCATTACATTTGATCTGAGCAACCCTTTATTCTCCTCTTGGCATTTTTTGGTGCTGTCCCTTCAATTTCTTCTGATTCATATGCAAAATTGAAAGCTTACAAAAGTACTCATAATAGCTATGAGCTTTTGGATCACATATTTGCTTGTTTGACGTTTAACCCAAAACTAGGACTCAGGGTAGCTCAGAACATTAATAAAAAAGATATGCTTTAAAACAGGGGGAAAATATTGAAATCATAATTAAACATATTATATTAGAACACAAAAGAATTATAACCACATCAGAAAAAAAAAGTACATCACCCATTTGTTCAAAGCCCCTTACTCAGTTTGCCAAACTGTCAAAATTCTGCTTGAATAAGGACTAAGGTGGTAAAATATACCAGGTCCTTCTTTGTTATCTTGTAAAACCAAGATAAAATATTGTTTTATCTTACCATTACCGAGCCAAATATATCAAAAGCTACCTTGTGTGTTTGTGTTATGAGCCTTCAAGTCACCTGTCTACATATGGCAATCCCATGAATTTCCATAAGGTTTTCTTAGGCAAGGAATATTCAGAGGCGGTTTTGCCAGTTCCTTCCTCTGAAGTATAGGCTTCAGTATCTGGAATTAATTGGCAATTTTCCACCTAGATACTAGCAAGGGCTGACACTGCTTAGCTTCCAAAATCAGATGGGATCTGGTACCTTTAGAGATTTAGACCTAAAAGCTATCTTAAGCCTTTCTCATCTCACTGGCTATTTTAATTGGGGGATTCAGGGAATTAACTGCCCAAAAATGCAACTTTTCCTACCTCTATTCATACACAGAACTCCCTGCCCAAAGACGTTCAAACATTCCTCTTTAGGTATATTCCAGTGGTATCTCAAAACCTCTTTTCTAGTATGTATGTCATTTTATTGCTGTTTATATTAAATATTAGTTCTGGCTTTCTTTGCTTCTAATATGTTGCTTAGTGCTATATGTTGTTAATGACTGGATTGTTGTTTTCTTTCTTTTGCTAGCCTCTTTGAAAATCTTAAGAGGAGAAAAATGGTTTACAAATTTCATTAAACACAAATTAAAGTTTCATCTGGTCAGAGCTTCGTAACTCCTTGCTTTTGCCAATTACTTGTAACAGCATAATATAATTAGAATGGACAAACTGAAAATTTGCCTACTCTGCATATTTCTGAGAGGTTACATTTTGTTTTTATGGATTCATGCTCAGTGCAGACTTTCTGTTGCACAAAATTTCCTCCTTGTGATTTCAAACCATGAAAACTCTCAAATAACGAAAAAAGAAATGAAAACATTTGTGGCTTACACCACAGTGGTGGTGGAGCATATACTTTGCATGCAGAAGGTTCCAGTTCCAGTTGCCTGAAGATCCCTGTCTGAAAGCTGAAGAGCTTCTGCAAGTCTATGTGGACAACACTAAGCTGGATGGACCAGTAGTCAAACTTGGTACACAGCAGCTCCTTTATGTTTTCTTCCCAAGGAGCACATCTATCATTCAATATAGACACTATTTTCAATGTTTACGTATTTTCAGTGTTTACATATTATCAGTGCATCTTTCATTTCCTCTTCCTGACACAAAACAGAACAGTAACAGTAAAAGAAAAATCTGGATTTACTAGACACCCACTGAAACAGTGTGATGTCACAGGGGACCAACTTCTATTGCTGGACAAAATGAGCTCTATACAGCACCCAGGTTTCAGAGAACAATTATTTCAGACTTAATGACTTACACCAGTGGGATCACCCATGCTCCCAAGATGTTACTTACGGCTTTCTTTATTGCAGGGACAGGTCCTATTCCCATTATAGAAGGATCTACACCAGCTTGAGCCCAGGAGACAATCTGAGCTAAAGGAGACAAACCTCGTTTAACAGCTTCTGCTTTCTTCATGAGAATTACAGCTGCAGCACCATCATTTATACCTGAAAAAGGAAGAATGACCATTCTAGCCTTAGAACATTTAACAGATTGGTTGAACAGATCCTCCAAGCAGAACAGAAAGACTTATAATGATATAACTTGATTCAGTGGGTGTAGAACATTCTTAGATGGCTCATTTTTACTCCAGTAAAGAAGAATACATCCAAGAGTCTTCCTATTATAGCAAGTGGGAGGAGCAATTCATTCAAGGATGTCCATCTTGGCTCTGGCCAAGATGGCTAACTATTAGAGGCACGATGTTCATGCTACTTCTAGCTTTGCAGAATTTTTTAATTATCTTTAAGTGTATAAAGATATGGAAGGATTTCACAAGGGCAAAAACACAGTCTTCCAGATAAACCCTCAGGTCAAGAATAGGCTGGGGAGGTGTCTGGTACAAAGACCCACCTTGGAAACTACAACATTCCTCACTGCAATACTGAAGAATCACAAAGGTTCCTTAAGATTGGCTTGAGAGAAGCTATTCCAAACAAAGATTGACATTATTATCAAAGGACCCTAGACAAGCCATGCTGAACAGAGAAGGAGACAGCCCCCTCAGCTCAACTGATTTATTAGGCTTGAGTGAGTACAGTTTGCACCATACATTTTTGAAGTGCAGTCTCCATTCAAAGTACTTGAAAATGAAACTAAGCAACCAGAGAGACAGACAGCAAAGTGCTCCAAAAAGATTAAATTAAGTGACAATTTGGATTGGATATAAGAACTATATTTGAAATCTCCAATATTAAAACAATCTAAAAAAAATCTAAAAATGTAGCCATTAAAACTCAGGCCTCAGTACTGGAGATGTCTAACCAGATTTTTAGATTTCAATAAATGTGTGATAGAAAGTAATGAGAATTTAAAGCAGGAATTGGATTTGTTAAGATTAGAGATTACAGGGCAAGTAAACCGTTTTGAAGAACTTCCTGAAGAGATAATAGAACCAGTTCAGAATCTCACCACAGTAACATATAAGTATGAAGAGGAGATCTTTGATAATTCAAAGAGAATGGACATTTTACAGCAGGATTTGGAAAAGATTCAAGATAGAATTATGGCGATGTAGCTAAAAAAGGAAACACAGATTAGGTCAAGAGCTGCTCCAGAAGAGCCAACTACTTAAAACAGACATTTTTAAAAGCTTTGATGGGCTTTATAAGCAGCTGTGGTGAGGAACTTGACAAGAAGACTGAAGCAATGTATAGACAAAACTCTGCTTAGGTACTGAAGAAAAAACTTCCAAGAGATATGATAACTAATTTTGCACATAAATTCATCAGAGATGTAATATTAAGAGCAAACTTTCAGAAAAGGCTTCAAATAAATGACAATGAAATAATTATGTTTAAATAAATTTCTGAGAGAATGCTGAAAAAAATGCAAAGTATAACTTCTTGGTGAAGGTGCTCAGAAAAAAAGACATAGCCTTTCACTGGATAGTCCCAGAGGGTTTGATAACCACTTAAATAAACTCTTTGAAGAGAGCGAGAGATCTGTTCAAAGTGTTGAAGGAACAGGCCTCAGAAGGAGACATTTAAATGGTGGAGAAATTGTTAAGAAGAAAGAAAAAGGAAGAAGAAGACATCTAAGGAAAACAACTAAAATTATACACGTTATATATATTATCTGTCTTTCTCTCCTATGTTGCTAGAAGAATGTTTCTCTCTCCCAGCTATTGCTTGTATTTTAAGTGACACATATTTTGCCTATATGAATTAGCCTAATTCCAAATGTTAATCCCACTGAAGCACTGGGAATTAATTAAGTGTTGATTTGTCAAATTTGCATGAGTCAATGAGTTTACTCTAATTAAGACTAATAACTGGGACCATTTCTGCACTAGACTGTTACAGTGCTATAACTTTTTCACTTTCAACAAACATCCTATGGAATCCTTGTGTTTGCAGTTTAGGGAGGGGCCTTTTAGGGGTCCTCCCTAAACTGCAAACCCCAGGATTCCATAGGATGTTGAAAGTAGAATAATAGCACTATAACAGTCTAGTGCAGAAATGGCCTGGATTTAAACCATGATTTTAAAGCTTTCCATAAACATACCTGAGGCATTGGCTGCAGTCACAGTTCCTGTCCCATCAGTTACAAAGCATGGCCTTAACTCTTGCATTGCTTCTAAGTTGCTACCATGACGAGGGTACTCATCTGCTTTGACTTCTATGGGACCTGCAAAATAGAAAATATTTTAGTAATAGCTATTGTTATTCGACAAGGACCTTTCTGTGAGAGAGTTCAATGCCATTTTTGAAACCCGTATACTGTCTTCCTAGTCTCACTATATATTCTCACTAGAAGCCAAAATGAGTGAACTGAAGCTATCGTATTTTGAACATATAAGACACTTTCCATTGTACTTGGTTTGGGCCCCTGCTATCAGGCACATGGGTTTGGGAATCCTTGACAGCATCATGGCCAACTGTTAAAAACTCCCCAGTGCCATGGAAAGGGTTAATTTGTATTTAGTCAGCATGCTGGATAATTTCACTTTGACCTGGCAGTTCAAAGCTGGGTATTGATGGGGAAGAAGACAACATCCCTATTAGCAACCTGCCTGTAATATTCTCATAGGTATTGAGACACACATTGGGTCACACCTGACCACTTTGATTTCCACTGCATAACCTCTGGAAATCCATCTTCCAAGGAACTCACATGTGGGGAGGAAGGGTGCACTCCATCTGAGAGACCCTGTTGAATCAGCCACAAGAAATGGGAGTGTTGGTTATGGTGTAATCTAGGTAGAATCACAGGCTTCCCCCATTTATCTAACAGGTTAGGGACCGGAGCACTGTCAGAAAATGGAATTGAAAATGGTTGAAAAGCAGAACCCATGTCTTATACTGTAGGGAGCATGAAGGACTTACAGAGGTTCATTTGGTACCAGCTGCATGTGCAATGCTTGCAAAGTCTATCAGCCAGCTCAGCACCTTCTCTCCCAACCCACTCAGCTTGCTTTGCAAGTAGTACACATGTGCAAGTGGTTCCAAGCAAGCCCCCATAGCCAAGAAAAACCGATGAAAGAGATGAACCTCTGTCCAATTAATGGAACTTGCCCTTAGTTTAGAAGGGTCAAAAGAGCAAATTATCAGATAACAGGGCTTCAGAAGGTGGAGGCTTCCTGCAGCTGCTTGGGAGTAATAATTCTACCACTTGCTGCAAGCAAACCTTAGACTCTGTCAGCTAAAGGACTGGAATGCATTCTCTGTTACAGGCAAACTGTGGAGTGGGAAATGTTCTCATGCTATAGCAGTGGTTCTCAACCTGTGGGTCCCCAGATGTTTGTGGACTTCAGCTCCCAGAAGCCCCAGCCACTATGGTCAATGCTCAGGGCTTCTGGGAGCTGAAGTCTAGAAACATCTGGGGGCCCACAGGTTGAGAACCACTGTGCTATAGCTTCCATGGAAAATTTTCAACAGCATACATCTATCTCTATGTTTATTCACAGTCCTCTGAGCTGCTGTATTGCAATCAATCTTTTAGTGAAACAGAATGTTTTTAGTGAAACAGATGGCCACTTGTCGGGAGTGCTTTGAGGGTTTTCCTGCATGGCAGGGGGTTGGACTGGATGGCCCTTGGGGTCTCTTCCAACTCTACATTTCTATGATTCTATGATTCTATAAGAGGAAAAACTCTCTTTAGGTCTGTGTCCTAAAAATCAGTGTTCTTTCAGGTGTTGTCATTTGCTAAATACAGGTAAATGTGTGCTATTCTGGTTCCATGATTTCAAATATTCCAATAAAAATTCCATAAAAAGATTTGAATGTATTTTGAATATAACATCTGAAGTAAATATGTTAAATCAAACATTATTATTTACAGCAAAGGAACATTTTCTGGAAAAAGACAAACCCAATTCTACTTTTTTCCAGAAAAGCCCCATCACTACTTATAGTCTACCTGCTTCATCATTTATCACACAAAATTTTGGGGAAGCTTGGATTGCAGCCAGGTTTGGCTCAGAACATCCATTTCTGTGGAAAAGACTGCTCTTTGCATGCAAAAAAGATAAACAAAGCTGTCTCCAAGAGTCAAAGAATGCTGCATACTCATTAGAACACAATACTGCCTTGGGGCTGCATGCAGTCTTTCAAGGCTATTTTGGGGGCCCATAACCCCTTCAGACTTTCTCAGTTGCCTTTTTTCTGGGGAAAAGGGGGATGCATGAATGGCCTCTCATGAAAGTCTTCAGAAGTGGCATGTTGCAGTTTACCTCATAATATATAACCAAACAAATACCCACAACCAGAAGTGAACTTCCAGTCATTTCTGAGTTTGTTTTGTCTGAAGCTATCCATGTACCCTTAAAGGATTCCTAAAAGTGGAAAAGGGAGCCTCAGACCTGCCACAGCTGCCCATCCCTGAATTAAAGTGTGCTTAGGACTCTGATCCACTGAAGAAGCTCCAAAAAATCCTATGCTATGAAAATATTACTATAAAAAATAATCCATGTAGCATTCTGGCGTCCTTTATTTTACTGTATGGTTGATCAGATTTTCTTAAAAATGAGAAATAGTTCCATAACATAACACAAAGTGAAAACTCAGTGGCTCACAGCAGGAATCACTTCAGGAGAGAAGATGGCATAGAAAGGGATTTTCATCCACACGTGGACTGTGTGAAAGTATGACTCTGGAAGACACTTAAGATTCTTTGACTTCATGTTTCCATATGTCAGTTTGTTGTAAAATTGGCTACACCAGGTTCAGCACATTTATCCAGCACAGTGACAAATAAATTCTTAAACTGGGGAGGTCAGAATAGGGGCTAGATTCCATCCTTTCTAATTACTATCATGCCTGAGTACAGAGGGGGAACAATTGCAAAAATCTGGAACGGATAAAGTACATTATATTAGGAAGTCAACTTTTCTCCAGTACAATTGTTGCTACATACAGGCATACCTTTCCTGGAAGGCACAACAACAGGTACAATTTCTTTATCAAAGTAGCCAGCCTTCTGGGCATTTTCGGCCTTGTTCTGCGACTCTACAGCCAGCTGGTCTTGTTCTTCTCGACTGACATGCCATTGTTTGGCCACATTTTCAGCTGAAACAGGAAAGAGATACATAACAACTGCAGAATCCTATCTTACTTTACGAAACACTTCTGGGGGTGGCAAGCCGTGTTAGTTCTGTTGCAGCAAGAATAAGGTCAAAAGCTTTTAAATCACACTACCTGCATTGAACAGCTTATTAATGTAATGTATGTCTGCATTACCAGTTAAATATTTTTTGTTAATGGCCACTGCTAAAGTAAAGACCATTGTGACCATTGTTCTCTGCTGTCTCAGAGAGCAGGACCAGGTCTAATGGTTTGAAGTTACAAGAAAGCAAATTTCGACTGAACGTTAGAAGGAACTCCTTAACGGTGAGGGCAGTCTGACAGTGGAGCCAATTGCTTAGAGAGGCAGTAGGGTCTGCTTCTCTGGATGTCTTCAAAAAGGGGCTGGACAGCTATGTGTTGGTGATACTTTAGCTGGAGATCCCATGTTGAGGAGAGGGTTGGCTTTGATGGCCCATGAGGTCCCTTCCAGCTCTATGTTTTCCTGTGAACTATGTTTTCATGTGAATTATTTTGCCTTTCAGCTCCCTCTCCAATGACCGCACCTCCCATACACTCTGAAATGTATACAATAGTCTGCCTTGTGAAGCAACACCCCACTGTTTTTGCTGTGTGCCTTCAAGTAGCTTC
Organism: Iguana delicatissima; assembly: GCA_948472985.1. Classification (NCBI taxonomy): domain Eukaryota; kingdom Metazoa; phylum Chordata; class Lepidosauria; order Squamata; family Iguanidae; genus Iguana; species Iguana delicatissima. The sequence goes on along the minus strand of CAOKZL010002798.1, from coordinate 165,706 downwards.
TGATGACCTTAAGATGAACCTATCACAGGGTTTTCTTGGCAGAATTATTAATGCCTTCATCTGAGGCTGAGAGAGACTGACTTGCCCAAAATCATCCAGTTGGTTTCCATGGCTAAGTGGGGATTCAAACTGGTCTCCAGAGTCATAGTCCAACCTTCAAGCCACTCCATCATGCTTGGTCTACAATACCCCACAGATCTGATAAAATGAGTGGTAGTCCATGAGAGCTTATGCCAAATGAAATCTGTTGGTCTCTAAGGCCTCTCAAGAACTGTATTTTTCAAGTCACTGCATCCATAGGGGTGCACTGAAAATTCAGTAACAGATTCCATGGAATGTGTCATTTTCAACCTTCAACTTTTATTTATTCTTTTGTTTAGAACATTTTTGTTGTTTAGACATATGTCTTACAGCTAAAGATTAAAGAAGTATAATTCCTAAGATAACATCCCCCACCTTCATCAATATGCCATTTTCAAGAACCATTCCTCTTACCAGTCATGCCCATGTGGTAATGGCAAAATGCATCTGTCAAGCCATCTAGGATTATGGTGTCCTGCAAAGAGGTTTCCCCCATCTTTACCCCAGTACGCATATGAATGACATGTGGTGCCTATAAGCAAAGAATTTTGACATATTTAGAATTCCGAGATGATACTGGCTGGTTGCCTGCTGTTCCAACTGTGCATCCCCTAAATTTGTTCCAGAGGATCCCCTCAGCTCCCTGGAGCATATTTCAGGGGTACGAGGTAACCCAGTTCCTCTAAGAGTTTCCATTCTGCTTCCATTCCCTTAAGTGCATATACATACTCACTAATCCCACCTCTCTTGGGAGCTTCTTTTAATCTGTAGCATTTGGTCATGTGCCCAAGAATTTAGGTTCAACACAATGATTTTTAAAAGCATGAGAGATCAGAGCACAGAAACTTTTTGAACTACAGCTCCCAAAATCTCTCTGCCAGCATGACCAACAAGCTAGAACAAGACAAGAGCTAGAACTAGGCGTACCAGTAATATAATCTGGTATGAGGCAACTTCTTATGTTCCATTCTTACAAGCCATGAGAAAAGCCTAGGCTAGTTATTATAGCTGGAAGAAAGCCAATGGTTTCAACAAGGAGGAGGAAGTCTATTTCACCTTAAGACAGGAAGGGTATGGTAACTGTTTTCAGAAAGCTAGCAGACTATCATTCACTAATGACATGTACAAGACATCCCACTATCATTTTAATGATTTCAAGGCTTTCATCTGTTTCTGGCTGCCCTGGGTGCTATTTCGGGTAGAGGTGGAAGGAAGACAAAAAAAAATGTAATGTAACAACATTTCTCTCTACACATTTTGGAGCGATTCATAATGAAATCTCTTTTGCCTGAGATAGCAGAGTGACAAAAGATCTGAGTGGCAGTGCTGTCTGTGAGATTCTGGGAGATGTAGACCGAAATAGTAACTTCTTTAAGCCTTTTTTCTAGTGTGACTCCTTCCACTTTAAAAATCATTCTCCTCAACTCTTGAGCATGTGACAAACCACCACCGGTTATAAGGAATCCACAACAGAAGTGTTATTTCTTCTACTAAGTATACAGATATGAGTATCTAGAGAAGCCATGTTCCAGAATTAGGATCTCTATTTGTCCCTCCCCCTCCCTGGCCCCATAATATAGAAAAGTGGACTATGAGAAATTTTATAACCATTTAAATTTCAGATGGACATGGATATAATGCCTTCTTCAGGCCCTCCTGAAAAAACTTTCATTACTTCATCATGACTTTAATAGCTATTGTCCTATTGCTAATAGCACTTTGTTGGACACAGTGCTGGAGCAGATATCAGTTGATCCACTCCATGGCTTCTAAAATGAAATTGATTGAAAACTACTTCAATCTGGCTTCCAAACTGGGTTTAAAAATGAACAGCCTTAATCATCTTGTTCAACAAACTTTGGTAAGGGAGGGCCAGGAGGAAATCCATCCCTGTTGGATCTCTTGGGCATCATAAGTAAGACATTTAACAACAATGACCATGCAGTTTTCCTATATTGTCCATCTGAGACAATGCCAGCTTTGGGTTTTGAGGGCGCTTGGACAAGCCACCCTCAACGGACCTTCTCAGCAGTACTGTTTCCAGCTATTACTGCTTCTCCTTTTTCTCATTGCTACCACCTGCATGGCTGTCAGGCACAGAGTCAACAGTCAAGCAGACAACGGTATCTCTTCCTTCTCCTTTACACAGTTGTTGTCTGGACGGGAACAAGATGTTTGAAAACAAATTGGCTACCATGCTGCAGAGAAGGAACAGGCATATGGTGCTCTTTGTCCATGGTCTTCCTGTAATGTATGGGCCTCAGGAGGTGTCCAATCATGCTAACCCTTGGTCTGATGGTTGCACACCTCATGTTTCAGTGGCTTTGCTACTATTTGACATTGCAAGGAAGTCGGGGGGACTATAGCTATCCCATGACAAGATTCAACAAGATTCTATTTGATCTATCCTGCTGTCTAACATGAAAGCATCCATAAAATGTCAAAGACATGTTGATACACATGTTACAGATACACAACTGTAGTTCTCGTCATCCCTCTAGATGTGGCTGCAGACATTCTGAACTGTGTCTAGAGTCAATTATGAGCTAAATATCAACATAATTCAATTAACAAAGTCTTTGATCTGTGAGGCTCCTTTTTATACTGACTCAGCCCTCCTTCTCCTCCTCATCCTCTGTCTAGATAGATTTTTTTAAGCAATATTGAGAGGACTCTGAATGAAGGTTGGGGAAACACAGAGATGTGATGCCTTGTCTGCAGTAAAGCTTGAGCTGCGAAAACATGAGATTCTACTACAGCTAAGCCTACTGTAGTTGCGTGTAGCTGCCTACGATAGGCAAGGCAAATAGTTGTTGCCTCCAGAATCCCTTACTGAGTATGTATGAACATCAAAACAGAAGAGAAAGGGGGAAATTATATTAGCCTGCTTTATCAGCTCTCAAACCACTATGTTCAAAAAAAGCAAGCTCTGTAAGTTTGGTCACCAAAATGGAAATCATAAAAATGGAAGCTGATGAAAAAACAAGTCATACCTGGATGCATTTGGAAGAAGCTATCAAACACTCTCTAGAAGAGTCAAAATGGTTTTGTTCACTTATGCAAGACTGATTTGACCTGGTACTTCTATTCCACATATGCATATTATTAATTTTGAGTAAAAGATATGATAAAACATATCAAAACATTCTTTTTTGTGGTACAGGAACTTATCCAAATTTTTTCCATGTTATTTCTGCCTCTAGCAAAAGACTAGGTTACAGAAATCATACCCAGGAACATATCTACTTTGTTAACTGAGGCATACCTGTAGTGGCCAAACAAAATGAAATGCAATCCAGATAAGACTACGATATTGCTGCTGGTGATGTAACTTTGCTAGAAGATGTAGTCAGGTTGAGATGAGTCATATTGTGTTTCTATCATAAGTTACATTATGCTACAGATGTGATCTAAGTCTTTCTGTCATGAGGATTTTTCACTGCAACTATATTTGTTTCTTTAAAAAAGAGTAAATCTGACAGCTCATGTGACCTTCACTGATAACCGCAATCTCACCTTGCTCATGCTTTCCATGCCTCCAGCCACAACAATACTAGAATCTCCCGTCATAATGGACTGGGCTGCCAGGCACACAGCCTTTAGGCCTGAACCACATATCATTTGGCAACCCCATGCTGGAACTTCATATGGAATCCCTGCACCAACACTGGCTTGCCGAGCAGGATTCTCACCAGCACCTGCAAAAACACATATAATTCAGAATTTGTAGAAACAAGACCAAACTGGCTGTCTCCCTTCTAGTTTCTACTTTATGAAAACACAAAGAGAGAGAGAGTGAGAGAGAGAGATGGTCTATGGCTCTTAACATTGTTAACATCCAGTTCTGGGTTTCTTCACTAATATTAGTAATCAGCTGTTTCTATCAGAGCCAAACACTGCTTTGGTAGAAATGTATGTGTCACTCTGCATTTCAACACCTGCAGTTTGATTGCTCAAGCAACCTTTAATCTGAAATTTTGGTCTGGCCCTTCCTTACCTTTGGGATATATTACAACACTGCTGTAGGCTGGGTTTTGTTTTAACCTTCACTGATGGTGACATAACCTCTTTATCTTATTTTAGTAGTTTGAGACCAAGTTATTAGACATACTGCCTTCAACTTTAGATCGTTGGAGGAAAAAATCAGCAACTGAGATCCTGCTCTCTGGTCATTCTAGTAATTACCATAAGAGTGGCAAATATCAGGGATGGCGCCTTCTCTGTAGCAGCCCCTCATCTCTGAAATGACCACCTCAGCAAATGCATGGTCCCCACTATGCTGGCATACAGACACATTTTAAATAATATATGTATTCCACTCTGCATTTATTTTATTTTAGTACAGTGTGCTTTTAACTAAACTTCAATAGCTGCTATCTTTTCAGTTTTATTGCTAGACGTACTAATTCAGCAGTTGCTTCTACAGGCAACCATGCACAGAGAGATGCACGGAAATAGAACCACTGAGGGTTATTTTGTCTTACAAGATGGTAACATTGAGGAGATTTGTAAACTATGCAGACTTCCTTATCCTGCTGCTCTCCAGATATGCTCGCTATGCAGGCTGGAGATGATAGGATATGCAGATTTGGAGGGCTCAAGAAGTCTAGGAGCCCTGTCATACTATGTAATTATGTAATTATGGTGTTATGACTCCATTATAACTGCCATGATTCCATCCTACAAAATCATGGGATTTATAGTTTAGGCAGGGGCATTTAGAATTCTCAGCTAGAGAGCTCTAGTGCCTCATCAGACTACAAACCCCAAGATTCTATAAGATACAGTCATGGCAGTTAAAGCGGATGTAAAAGATGTAAAGTGAATTTAAAAGATGGGGTAAAGGAACTGAGGGCTGTGACAGTATAAGGGAGAACAAATTCAGTGGATAGAAGTGAAGCAGAACTGTCTAACGGACATTCATGACCAAACATATTGTTAAGGAATGTGATATTCCCAAATGTGGCAAAATTTGGGAAGGTCTATCACACAGGGACAGCTGTTATAAAAAAAGGAGCAGACTGCTGGGAAACAGCCGACTTGGGAACTTGTGATCTGTCCAGATACACAAGTATCTGGCAACTCCCAGAATATCCAGCCAGCAGAATCAATAATAAGGAATGCCAGGAAGTGCACTTCTTCAACATTTGGGAGCTAAAAAATTCCCACCCATGGGATAGGGTAAACTGACAGGTGGAAACAGCAGGCTTCTTTGTCTAGTCTTTGATACTTCATGGTAAGGAAGTTTGTTCTTACTAAGACACTGTTTCTCAGGATAGAGCCGGAGAATGCGTGGCCCTCAAGATATTGCTGAACTGCAATTCCTACCACCTCTCACCCTGAACTACACTAGAAAGGGTTACTGGGAGTTGCAGCCCAACAACATATGGTGGGCTACATGTTCCTCAACCCCACTTCAAATGTGCATTTTCCTATACATGCCTCTATCTCATGAGTTAATGACACCAGTACCCAAGTAAGGTTCTCAGTTACTACAAAGAGGTCATTTTCAGTGGTGGCATCTGGATTATGATATTCTCTTCCTAGAGTTAAAATTCTTTGTTCTTTAAAATGGATGAATACAGCATATACTACAGTCACAAATCAATTCCAAGTACCTACTCTCAGGAGGGTTGGCATACCAATGTGTGGATGAATCAAATGCATGGAAGTATAAGGTGGGTAACCAGATTGTAGCCCAGCAAATCTGTCCTTCAGTGTGCTGTGGGAGAGGAGAAAACTGAGATTTTTCCACTCTGTTCCTTCCTTGACCCCATCATTCACCCTGCCACCATCTAATGTGCACCACATCTGGAATTCTGCTTTTCCCAGTAGATGGTAGAAATAGCAGAGGGCTTGTCCAGGGAATAAAAATGCAAGAGAAACCACACTTGCTTCATCTCCGCCTGCCAGAGAAATTGTTTTGTGAAGTGGTAACCCTACCTATATTGTGGGGGGAGGAGATATACAATAAAGGAAGACAAAGAATGAGATTTCATGCTATAAATGCATTCTTCTTCAATGCATTCCAAAAATTCTAAAAGGATAATTACTGAAAACCTGAAATAAATGATTCATCAGAGACATGTGTACCTGCAGCCAAGACTTGTCCAAATATAACCTCAGATACTTCTTTAGGATTGATCTTTGCCCTCTGCAAAGATTCCTTAATAGCTACGGAAGCCAACTCATGGGCATGCAAAGTAGACAAGGCACCATTGAAGGATCCTAGGTAAAACACAAGTGACATCTTCAGACTAGAGACAAGCATTTGGTACATGACTGTGCATTACATGACATTCCCCCAACAAATCTTTGCGCACAGGTGCTTGTGATGTTCTTTAATTTATTACACAATTATTTGGAACCAGGTCCCACTCATTCCAGTTAGACTTACTCCCAAATGAGGATCAGAAGAAAGCAGTCTGAAATACCAAGTGTAAACACAGGTGAAATTATTGCTTAAAGAACATATAAAACATAATAAGGTCATACCATTTAAGAAAGAGATCTGAAAGTGACCTTGGCATTTTGTTCCACTACCTGATGCAATATCTTGGCTCACTTTCATATTGTCAATAACATCAAAGATATCAAGATACCATCAAAGCACTTTGAAGCAATGGAGTAGATTTCTACATCTTGTCAATTTATGTATATGCTGAATTATTTTTTAGCTGCCTTTTCTACGAAAAAGCAAAAGGGAAAAGATTTTTTATAAAAGGAGAAAGATCTGTTCAACGGAACTGGGAACTTCCTTGCAGAACTCAGGAAAAGCTATCTGCTTATTATCATATGTGGGAAAAACTCTGGTGGGAAATACTCTGAGCATGGTCAGAAGTACTCAATCTGAAGTTCCAGAATTTTTAAAGTCAGAAGCTGCCTCAGTTGTAACGAGTGCTGTCAAAGATATCATAGAGCACTTCTGATTTCTGCTTCTTTCTTAAAAGTGGAGATATTATAGAATCATACAGCTGGAAGGGGTCCTGTGGAAAATCAGGCCCAACCCCCTTCTCAGTGCAAGTTCCCTAGCAAAAGTATCCCTAGCAGAAAACTGTCTAGCCTCTTTTTGAACACATCCAGAGAAGGAGACCCCACCACCTCTATCAGTTGAATTTTTTCATTTTATTAATTTCAACCCAGTTTTCTAGTTTATCAAAGTCCTTTTGAATTCTGTCCCTATGTTCCAATGCTACCCCTCCCATTTTTATATCATCTGAAAATTTGATAAGGACTCCCTCCACCCCAGCATCTAAATCACTGATGAAAATATTAGCTCAGAGGAAGAAACTGGCAATGCCACCTGTGAGTATTCCTTGCCTAAGAAAACCCTATGAAATAAAAGGGGTCTCTGTAAATCAACAGACAACTTGAAAGGGTGTATATACACACACATTAGCAGAGCAGCCTTACGACTTTGTGGACTGAATGAAAGAGGACTCAGCCAACCAGGCTTTCGTGGTTCTACCAGACATAGCCCAATCGGAGGGAGCGTGACTCATCGGCAAGACTGGCTGGGCAATCACAGCATTCCTCGTTAAGGTGGCTCCAGAGATGCTGCCCAATGACTGCATGCAAAGCACAGGCGAGGGAGGAGTCTCCAGTGGCCACACTGATAGCCCGTACCCAGGTACAATGAACAATAAACAAAGGAACTGTGATAAATAGGCTATCCATTCCCATTAGTATGGGGTGCAGATCACTTATTCTGGAGTCATTCTAGGGAAAATGAGGAGTTGCAGGTGCAGATCCCCACTCAGGCATGGAAGGCACCCAGGGTTTCTAAACTATGTCTTTGTCCTAACCTACTTCACAAGATGCTGTCGTGTAGATAAAGGGAAGGGAAGACTACGTAGCTGCTTTGAACACCTTGGAGGTGATGCACAATATAAACTTAGCAAGGACAACAATAATCTTGAAAAGGGTTTAATTAACCAATTAATTTTAAGAACGCTGGAACCGGAAGAACAGTGCAGGCTGTAATTGTATACACAGTCAGCTAGGACAAAGTCCCAGTGAACTCACTTCTGAGCTGATATGATAGGATTGTGTTGCTAGAATTTTTTTTTCTTAGATAGCTGTTCCTAAGCCTCCAGTCTTCTTAGAAACCAGGAGGAAAATATGAAAGATCCCCTAAAAGACCCCAGGAACTATATACCCCAAACACCCACATCTTCTGCTCTTGAAGGACTAAAATAAAAATTAACATAATACCCCTCCCCTATTGGGCTGTTTTCTCCGAACAGATACACGCTGCCTTTATCACGGTTTTTCGGCTCAGCATCGCCTCCCCTACAGCTCCACCAAAACCGAGCAGCTAAGCCAAACCACCAAAACTGCCCCTAAGCCCGCCCTGTCTCCGATTCCTGCCTGGCTTTCCAGCCCCCGGACAGGAGAAGCAGCGGGATGTTCCTCGCCCAAGAGGCCAGACCACGAAGGGCTGAAGCAAAGGCTCCTGGAGACATCAAAGCCAGTGGATCGCCCAGGACCACGACTATCGGCGGCAGATAAACGCGCCCGCGCCTTATTAGCACCGCCGGCCACGGCGCGGGCTCTCACTCACCGACGGGGGTCCTCGCGGCGGCGGCGAGCACGACGGCCTCGCCCGCGGCGCTCATCTCGACTCCTCCGGCGGCTCTTCCTCCCGCGCGCTCAGCCCGTAAAAGCCTCCGCCGGGGCAGCGCCCCGCCCACCGTCCCACTCGCGGCGCCGAGCCCGAGCCTTCTGATTGGTTCCCCGAGACACCTCCCCCGCCCCCAGAAAGAGGAGGGAGGGGCCGAAGGGAGCGCCGCGCGACACCCGGGGCCGGAGGCGAGGGGCCCTTGGAGGGGTCGCGAGCGGAGGCGGCGCCGCGGGGCCCAAGTCTTCGCTTTGGGTGGCCTGGTATCGTGACAGCCGTGAGCTGAACGGCGCCTGGACCACAGCGGGGGTCGCAGATCTTGCTAAGAGTCGCGGGGGATGCAGGCCTTGTTATATAACGCGAGGGTTAGCTTACCCTTCCTTCCGGTAGCTCCGGGTGGAGCCCGTCCATGGTATCTGCACGCGCCGCTCCCAGGAGGCCTGGAAGAGGGCCCGCGTGGCGATACTTGGTTAGTCTGTGTACTCTTCCCCTTGCTTGGACCTTTTCCGGAAAAATATCTCTAGGTCGGAGAGCAGAGTTCTTGTGCTGCGAAGCCCAACTTCGCAGCACAGCTACAAACCCCACGATTCCACAGGATGCTAAAAGTGGAAAAATAGCACTATAACAGTCTAGTGCGGAAACCGCCAAAAGCTTTTCCGGTACCCCTGCACCTGTTTTCTCTTCAGCCTCTGTTTAGCAAGACCTTTTTCTTTACCCCCAGTATCAGCACTGGGAAGATGGCGAAGGAGGCCAGGACAAACCCAGAGCTTTGGTGCTGGGTTCCAGCCGCGCAGCGCAGCAAGAAAGCTCGGGCTGGGAAAGAATGGGCGTCTACTCTGGCCAGTCCAGCTGCAGATCTATGTACCTGCCTACACAGGCAAGGTAGACAGTTGCTTGGGGTCTCCCTTACAGAGCACGCAGGCCAGCAAAACAGAGAGAAATGGGGATAACAGACCACTCACCCTCATCATATTAAATAAAAAGCATGGCTCTATATAGTTGGCCACCCACATAAAAATCATAAGAAAAGAGGTCACTGGTGAAGGAAAAAGTAATCCATGCATACATCATACATTTTCCTTACTTTTGCAAGGCTTACCTTAACCTGTCTGTTTAATTTCATATGTGCATATTAATTCTGAATAAAAAGCTTGCTAAAACATGTTAAACTGCTCTTCTTTTTTATGATATAAGAACCTATCCCTATTCTTTTTGGGGGGGGGGCTCTGGTATCAAGTTTTCTGTTAAACAAGTCATGCCCAGGAGCACAGGGTATGCCAGTATAATCGCCAGATGTGAGCAAGGTATGTTTCAAAACTTAAAAGCCTAAGATCAGATAGATTGAGAAACAGTGAGTAAAATCATGTAGATTTTATGTCTGAACAAGAGTTTAAATTTGGTTTTCCCCTATTTACGTTGACTTAAGATCAGGGACATTTGTCTCCTTAAAACAGCTGAACGTAGGATTGCTTCTACATGAGGCTTCTGTTCTGTAATTTGCTTGCCATGTTCACAGAATTGTATAGGGGTCCATATAATTTTCTATATGTTATTGTCTGGTGCTTTTGCACTGCTTCTCTCTTTTTTCTTGCTTGGAAACAATTAAGGAGGAAAACAGACAAAAAATCATGCAACTAGTAATGCTAGAATGTTCCTGAATGGAAGTACCCTCCCGATTATACAAGGGGCTGCTGCTTGCAGTGCATATACTTGTCAAAATAGATGTTCCATCTTTTTCTGTTTTAAAGACCAGAAAACTTTCTTTAGAGAGAAAAGTGAAGTATTTTGGACTACAATGAAACGTGCATGAATGGGAAGCAATGCCTCTCCCATAGCACTTTCAGCTCTTAAAATAGTTTCTCTTTACCCTGAAGGTAGCCAGAACCTATCTGATCTCTGAATTTATTAAGATATTTCTGTACTGCCTCCCAGCCCAAAGTTTCCTGAGGTAATAGACCATTAAAAGCAATTAAAACAGTCCAAAGCTACCCCTAAAAAAGGACCAAAAGAAAAAAAGACTCCAAACAAATTAACCAGAAAAGTATATATGAAACAGTATGTAATGCCATAAAGAATAAACCACACAAGAAAATACAAAATCACAACAACCGATGGGCAATACAGTACATAACTTATGGAGACATGTTCAAACAAATACTAGATAGATTAAAAACTATGTAATAGGTGAATCTCCAAGCTCTAATAAATAGTCTTTAATCTACATAGGAGATAATGATTGCAATTAGAATAACATGAATAAAACTACCACTGCTTCTCTCTAATACCTTTTTTTTTTCTTTCTGGTCTTTTTTTTATGGATGTCTTACTCATTTTGAGACAGTCCTTTGATTTTTGTTGTTTGATCTTAAAAGTAAAGCAGGGTCAGGCCCAGGTAATACATGGATGGGGATCTGCCGAGAAACACCAGATGCTGTAGACTTTATTTCAGAGGAAGGCAATGGTAAATCACCATTTAATATTCCTTGACTAAGAAAACTAAGATGGGGGCACTGTAAGTCCACAAGGAATTTTATGGCTCATACACAAACATATTAAACTGTTCAACTGCTTTTGTAGATGTTGCTAAAGTAAACTGAACTCACAATAATTAACTTTTTCTGAATTGTCTGGCAGTGCAAGCAATAAACAGATCCCCTTATGCACTAACTTCCACCCGTGCTCCAAAACAAGGATATGAATTGTATAGACATTGCACTACAACTCCCATCAGCCCTAACCAGCATAGAAAATAGGGAGGAATAGCGGGATTTCCAGCTCAATAACATCTACAAGGCTGCATATTTCCCAGCTCTGATCTAGAGTGACCAATTGCTAAAGTTAAAAGCAGGCTTCTCAGCATTAGAGAAATGCAAAGTGGACATTCTCTATCTCTGATCTTGATATTTTAATAGCCATTCAAAAATTAATTCTAACAGTTGAAGACTTGAGTAAAATCTAGAAAAATCTTTATAATTTTATTTCAGTCAGCTTACTGAGATCAGGCTTCTTACCCAGTTGTGTAATACACACTCATTCATTTCTTGCTCAGCAGAAAACTTTTATGAAAGGTAGTATTCTTCCAGCTAATTTCTCCTTTGTCTGTCTGCTGGTAAAACTACTGATTTGCCTGTAGTACCAAGACGAGTAAACAGACTGATAGGATTTAAGGTGATTTTGGTGACATGATAGCCATATTTAAATATCTGAAGAGATGTTTTCAGGAAGAGAAATTCCATCTAAAGATTAGGAAGAACTTCCTGACGGTAAGAGCAGTCTGACAGTATGCTTTCTCAGTTTTTGAACAGAGGCTGGATGGCCATCTGTCTGGAATGCTTTGATGGCATATTCCTGCATGGCAGGGGACCAGACTCGATAGATCTTGTCTCTTCCTGCGCTATGATTCTAAATAAATATCACAGAAAGACATGTGTGAATCATTTCTGAAAAACTTGTTCATTTATTTGTGGTTGCTTCAGAGTTCAGTGTGTAAAGGATAGTTTGCTGAAAAAAGTTCCATGCTTTGCAGTAACTCCAAAATTCAAAGAACTTCACGGTCGAAAGAGCAATTAAAAGTTCAATTAAATGTTTTCCAAAATGTCTTGTAGCACCATAAAGACCGGCACATTTGTTACAGCATAAACCTTAATGGATAAGAGTCCACATTATCAGATGCATGAAAGGTAATTGGTGGGTATATATACCTACATCATAAGGGTAATGATACGGAAATCTCAAAAGAAGCACTTTGTGACAGTTCAATTAGAGTACTAATGTACAGTATAGAAACAAGCATAACAGATTCAAAATACCAGTAATTGCTGGTAAAAACCATTTCAACATTGATTTATAAATTCCCTTTTGTAACAAGACACTAAACAACTGTTTCTATTCAGACCCACACGAAAAAAACATGAGAAACAAAACCAGATACTGTGTAGTGGCTACAAGAATGAGTGATAAAAACTTGGCAAGTGATTTACCTCACCCATTATATTCTGTGTTGGCCCCAAATTCTTGGAATATATTCCCTAGAAAGATCCACCAGCTCCAAATCTTATTGACTTTCTAGCACCAGGCAATTATTCTCTCATAAGACTTTTCAAATAATCATAAATGTTTAGTTTGCTGTTCATTTGGTTCAGAATATCATTTTAATGTTGTGTTTTAAATGACATTCTCCAGGATATGATATTCATCTTTTGCTATTAATGCTTTACTGCTGCATTTGCATTTTAAAGGGGTAATTGTTGGTTTGTGTTATTTTGTCATGTACTTCACTGTGAAAATTTTGACTATAATGCAAGACCTTGGTTCAAATTAACCTCTTTCATGACCTCACTGGATATTCTTAGGCAAGACAGTATCTCCCAGACTCAGTCCCCTCACCTGTAGTATGAAAGATTTAAAAACTTACTTTATGGGATTACAGCTAAATTGTGGTCACCATATGCCATAAAGTTTCCTTTCTTTTATGGTGACCTTATGAATGAAAGATTCTGCCCCCCACACACAAAAAGATACTGTTATAAACAACCTTGCAAATTCAAGGCTGTGGCTTACTTGACTTGAGTCAATCCACCTGTCACGGAGTCTCCCTCTTTTCCTACTGCCTTCAGTTTTATTGAGTATTATATTTTCCAGTGAATCATGTAGTCTCATGATATGCTCAGAGTACAATAATCTCTGTTTAGTCAGTTTGGCTTCTACTGAGTTTATGCTTGATTTGCTCCCCAGCAAATTTATACATCTGTTTTGGTAGTCTCTAGTCTCCACAGAAGACTCCTCCAGGACCACATTTCAGAGTAGCTGATTTTTCCCCTCTCAGCTTTCTTTAATGTCCAGCTTCCACATCCATACATAGAAATCACATATACTGTCTGTATACAATTGTGTCTTTCAAATAATTATCAACCAGTTCTGTTTTTTTTCTTTTTGCCAAAATGTGTACATGCTAACAAATATTTTTTAATCGGTGTATGATTCATCATTGGAGAAATGCCTACAGAGGATGCATACTTGCCTGCAGCGAAGGAGAATGGGGGAATCATGGCTAGTTGCTCTCCAGATGACTCCCCTTCCTCCCTTTAATTCTTCCTCATTCCCTTTCCTTTTTTCTTTCCTGCTTGCCTTTCCTTCCTGCCTGTGACGCAGTGATCATTTTTCACCTCTTCCTTAGCCTTCCTTGTGGCACATGCTGCTCTGATAGAGACAGAGGCCCTTTCTGCACTGCACTGGACCAGCTCAAGGAAGGGAACATGATGGATACACCTCTTCCTTCTGCAGCGGGGTACTTTCCCAGGCTGTGCTGGGGCAGGAAGTGCAGCCATCACATTTCCTGTCCTTCCACAGGACAAATAAGTACAGGATGGTGGTGTGAGTGTGGGTCATTGATGGCGAAAACCTGTCAATGTTTTAATTCACGATCACAACAGCTGGGGATGGGAGAGGAGCAGTCCTGCTTCTCTCCTGTCCCCATGCCGGGATAGGAGACTACTGTGGAAAGGGCCAGGCTTGGCTAGAAAAGCTCTTAGCTTGCCAGAGAGGACATCTGGAGAATGAATCAAAGCATGCACCAGTTGGAGTGGGAGGGTACAGTTAAACTTTTCCTTTTCTATCTACACAATGAGACAAATTTGAACAACCTGCGGAATAGTGCCACTCTCTCTAGAAGGTCCCAGCTTGATATATCTTTACACTTGAGCATCTTGCTAGGTAGTGTGAGTAAAACACAAAGAAGTACAATTATCAATTCTACTTCATCCATTTCATCTATGCCATGTTGGAGTCTCTCTTTGAAATCCTTGTTGTGGGAGAATGGAAATCTTAGATGAAAAGAACATCCAGGAAAATGTTATCCTATTAATCTGTAACTGATGCCATTTCTGGTTTTCTGGTTTCAGATTTATGGGACAATTTATTCTTTTGTGTAGAGACAATCAGTTTCTAGTTATACATTAAGTATAAAGGAATTATTATGAGATGGTCATGTATCATTTTGGTAGATGAGCCCATAATATTGTGGCTGATGTTATTAGACTCTTACCTTGCCTCAGGAGATATGGAGACTGAGTTCACCTCTAAACTTATTGCAGCATTTGGTCTTTATATGTTTGTGGCTGATTTCTGAAAAGTGACATTTTGAGCTATAAAACCCAGATTTCCCTAGCTGGCATTGCCACCAATCATGTTGGCAGCATTCTGAGAGTTGCAGTCCAAAAAGGGAACTTCCATATGCTTTAATATATGGCCTGTTGCTGGTAAATAGAGGTTTCAGAGGGTACATTAGAATGCTTCTGACTAGGACCTGTAGGTGGTTAATGATGTTCTGTCACTTTCTCTTCTTTCTTTCAAATGAGATTTCCAGTTACAAATGTTGATTAACACCAACTGCAATATGTTAAGGCAGGCTTGTCTCACTTTAGCTGCTGTGAAATTCAGTTTGCTGAGTAAACAGACCTTTGGCAATCTACTGTTTCTTCAACTGAGCCCCTTTTCTTCAACCCAAGATCCTTCTCACATTACTGACCATAAAACATTTTAAAAATTCTTCATAAAATGTAAGTGCTTTGAATATTCTTAAGCACTGTATAAATGCATAGCAATAGTACTTACACATCACCACTATACATGGAGGTCAAATGCCAATTAAGGTGAACTGGTTATGTCATCAAATACAAAGTTTAGTGAAGTTGGTAAATCAACAACCAGGAGCGCTTAGAGATCCTTCTGAACTACATGGCAGTAAAATGTCAAAGCAACATTGTCAGCAAAAAGTTAACACCAAAAAATCACCACTTTGTGGGTCTTACATAAATGTTAGGTAGTAATCAGGGATATATTAAGAATGCAATTCTGATGACAGAAAAAGCAAGTTTACTTTTAAAAAGGTGTTTTTTTAAAAAAACTCATGCATTTTCTTAATAAAGATGCATGAGACTGGTAACTGGTAACTGAAATACATTAATTTACAACAAAGAAAACCAGCCCTATTTAGTAGGACAAGTTGATTTAAACAGACATAGACATAACACACTTGTATCAGTATAAAGCCCTATATGACCTTTATCCAGGCTGACAGACTATTTTTTCTTGTATGAGTCTACCTAGGTCAGGCTCTGTGTGAGGCTATCCTTGAAGAAGACTTGGATAGATAGATATTTATTGCGCGTTCACAGACCCAATAAAAGAAGAAGACTTGGGCCATTTCTACACTGTGCCATTATAGTGCTATTATTCCACTTTCAACATCCTCTGGAATTCTGGGCTTTGTAGTTTACTGAGTTCACTGAGAGCCAAGGAGCAATCTGGCTGAAAATTCTAAATGCTTCTCCCCTAAACTGCAAACCCCAGGATTCCATAGGATGCTGAAAGTGGAATAATAGCAGTATAACAGTCTAGTGTGGAAATGGCCCTGGAAGCTGCAGCCAGTGCAAAATGGAACAGCTCAACTGTATTTCTCTCAAATATTAATACACATAGTTTTAAACTATTTTAATTTTTAAAATCTTTTATGAATTATATTTAATATGTTCTTATTTAAATTTATTGTTAAACAGTTTATCTTCATTTTACTTGTAAATCACATTGAGATCTTTTTGATATAGGGTAGCATAGAAATATTTAAATAAATAAACAAACAAACAGGCCCTCAGATCATCAGGAAAGGCTTTGTTTCAGTCTCATCACATTCATAGCTAGTGGGGGCATGAGATGAGACTTTATCAGTGGCTGTTTGTAGGTTCTTGAACAGCCTTTCCAGGTAGTTCTTTGCTTGCTGTCCTTCTGTCAGCAAAGATTTCTTTTTCATTTTGACAAGCTTTTAGAACTGAAGGTTTCAACTTCCGGTTTCTATGGTGGCGCGATTGCTGGTTCAGCGGGAAAGCTCCTGCTGAAGCAGCTACTCCACAGGGTTTTGCTAGCATGACCGTAGCTGGCAGAGTACCCCCCCCCCGGTAAAGGGGGTCCAGAGGAGCTCATCAGGGGTCCATTGCCGCCTTTCAGGCTGAAGAGCATCTGCGAGGAAGCTCAAAAGCTGGAAGAAAGGCGAGGGGACTGAAGAGTACACGACCACGTGGGAGTCGCTGGCTTTTGTACAGCACAGCACCGCCAGAAACTTTTTTAAAAATTTTTTTACAAATAAGAGACATTAAACATAAGAAAAATCGAGAAACTGACCCTAGAGTGAAGTAACTGTGCACTCTCAATGATTTAAAAGACTGAGCTGGATGGAGTAGAGGAAAAGGCTGTGAAGAAGAACCGGGACACTAAAGTGTCAGAGGAAGGAGGAGGTAAGACGAGTGTAGGGAGTAAAATCGCAGAAGAGAGACTATAATTTAATGACTAAGTGACTGTGGAAATAAGGGGTGGAAAGATCGAAGAGACCAATAGAAGAGGACTATTTAGTTTGAACAGATGATTGCCTAAAAGAACTTTGGGGCACTGCAAGTTCAAGGAGATTTTCACTGAGAGGCTTCGGTGGTAAGAAATGAGCGGACTTTCTCTTCTTTCAGGCTCAAAGATCAAATAAACGTGGATAAAGAAGATTGTGTTAAATAGCAACAACAGAACATAATAAGCCAGAGCTCGCGTGAAAAACAGAGGATTAACCTGGAACATTTAAAATGGATTGTAAAAAGTAGAAGGTAGAAAGTATAAAGTGCTGGAGCTCGCTTACTAGAAATAAAATAAAATAAATTTTGAACACGAGGAAGATAAAGACAAAGAAAAGAAATAATCTGAAAGGGCTTGAGCTCACTAAGGAACTGCTAGAGCTCGCTTAACAGAACAGAGAAGAAAACACCAGAGTTTGGTGAAAGGACAGCAGAAGGGAGGAGAGACAGACGGACAGAGATTAAAAACTTGGAAACTAAGACAAGATTGGGAGGTTAGAAACGCTGCAGATTTGAAGGAACAATCAGAATATAACTGTTATAGCATATCATGAATTTATGGTACTGAATTTAAGATATTAATGAACTTAAGACACTGAGTGAATTTAAGATTGCTTTAAGATGGTTAATTAACTTATTGGACTGTAGTGATTTCATAGAATTGTTTGATAGTGCCTGATTAATCGGATGTGTGAAGAGTTCAATCAATAGGGAGTGAAGAAACTTAAAGTACGTAGAGAAATTTGATTTAGCAAGGAAATGAATTGTGGGTATTGATAAGAAATTGATAAGATACATTTATAGAAATAATAAGTAGCAGTTTTGCATATCTATATAACATTTTGATACCTGCTAGGAGGAGACATTTAAAAAAGTAAAACAAACTCCCCCCCCCAAAAATACATATACATATATACACACACACACATAATTATTATAGTTGTTTATTATTTGGGTAAATTATATCTTTTATAATTTTTTTGTATTACAAATATAATCAAGGAGAGCTGTTGGAATCAAATAGAAGTCTTAAACATTGATTTGTGGTTAGAATAAGAATTTATGTTTACGTGCCTGTTATCAGCTTCGGCTGATACGCCAGCTGCGCCCCTTCCTGGAGCTGGAACACCTAAAACAGTGGTGCATGCGCTGGTAACTTCACGGCTTGACTTCTGTAATGCGCTCTACATAGGGCTACCCATGTGCTTAGTCCAGAAACTTCAAGTAGTTCAGAATATGGCAGCCAGATTCATCACTGGTAGACCTAAAACTGACCACATAACACCAATTCTGAAGTCTTTACATTGGCTGCCTATTAGTTTCCGGGCACAGTACAAGGTGTTGGTTCTTACCTTTAAAGCCCTTTATGGCTTGGGGCCAGCCTACCTGCGGGATCGCCTTTTCCCATATAATCCGCCCCGCACACTAAGGTCCTTTGGGAGGAATTTACTGCAGCCAGTCAGAACTAGGTTGGCTGTGGTTACCCAGAGGACCTTCTCTTCTGTCGCTTCCAAGTTATGGAATGGCCTGCCGGAGGAGACCCGGCATATTACCAGTCTTGACTGCTTTAAAAAAGCAGTCAAGACTGCTCTCTTCCGACAGGCCTTCCCAGATTAGTACTTCCACCACCTCCCACCAACTGTCTTGCTGTTCTTTTAATAGTTGATTGTTCTTAATTGTTAATTGTTGTGTGTTTTAGGGGGTTGGTTTTAGGTGAGTTGGTGGGGGGGGAGGATTGGTTGTTTTTAATGTTTTTAATGTAATTAATGTATTATTGTTGTTTGCCGCCTCGATCCAGGGGGAGAGGCGGATAAAATAATAATAATAATAATAATAATAATAATTATTATTATTATTATTATTATTATTATTATTATTATTATTATTATTTTTTGTAGACTGTGAGAAATGGAGACTGATCCCAAAACAAAGTGGCCAAACCAGGGATATTCAACAGGTAAAAGAACAACCAAGATAAGAGGGACCTTGTAGCGAGTACAAAGATTGAAAACAAAATCAGAGGTTGTTGAGAACAAGTTAACTCTTAAAAGACTTGTTAAACTGAAGAGGTCTGTGAGCACCACCTGCTGTTGATAAGGTTATTACAGAAAAAAAAGAAATTATAACATATATACACCGTAAAAATTGGGGAGAGAGTAAAGATGGCGTGGGTTGGTTGCACTCGTACAGCTGCGAGATCGGTGACCGGCGCTCGGGATCGTTTTTTGTCCGTTTTGATATAAGAACGAGGCACCTTTTTCCTTTGGAAGAGGGAATCTGGGGGGTCCTTTGGACTGGGGTTTGGCAAGTCCCCCCGGAATTCAGGAGAAGAGGGGTGAAGCTAGCCGATGGGTCAGGACCCCGAATCCCGAGCAGCAACCAGACGCGGTGATGGCTACGCTGCTTATATTTAACAGCTAGAGGGAAATTTAACATGTAAGTTCAAGTTACTGAAACTCCTAGCACAAAGGAAGCTCCTTCTCTTTGATAGCACTTTTCAATATATAATTTAAATATAAATATAAGAATCAAGAAAGATACATATAGATATAATTGACGTAATTCAAAGGACTGCATATAAGTAATGGACACTAAGTAATATAAAAGAGTTGTGAAAACTATTTGGATGATCTTCAGTCAGTGAGCTGGGACTGGCGTCGGATGATGAGTATTTATTATTTTATAATCGGTGGTTAGAGAACTTTTTTCTTCCTCCATGGACAGATAAATACATGCAACCTTAAATTTTAAACTTTGATTTTTTGGGGGGTTTTTTGACCCCAAATTTTTTTGAGGAGCGTTTACGGATCTTTTTCCTTTTTCCTTTTTCTATCGGAGATTCGCGGAAAGTGTGTATTAACTTTGTAAACTTGGTCACCCCTCAAAAAATTTGGATAATGGTTACTTTATTACTGGCTCTGAAGTACATTATTGATTTCACTTTCTCTACTGCTCTTGATCTACATTTAAAGCTAAAGACGTCAAAAAGGGGTTTTCCCGGGATAATATTGATAAGAGATACTGAATTTATAGTTGTGATCTTTGGAAGACAGAGCATCTGGACGGATAGACGGAAGGACAAAGTGAAAAGTGAAGGGTGTAAGGAGTCGAAAGCAGTTGAAAGTGGCGAAGCTTGAAAGGAACGTGAATCTGTTTGAAGTGAACAAAAGGTTAGAAGAATAAGGAAGATAAGGGACGGGGTCAGAATTTGGATCCCCTTTCTGGAGTTTGCCTTGAAGAGCAGAGGGCGCAGAGAGACGGCGGTGGGATAAATTCGTCAAACAAATTTGTTATATCTATTATATTACATTATAAGTGGGTGGAAAAAATTATAATTTGATAACTCCTTTCCTGTTTGTTTATATTTGTTTATATATTCTATAGTATAATTTAGGAGTCTATTCAGAGCTGTTTTCTTTCTTTGTCTTAATTTGTGTTATATTTAAGCCAAAGAAGTGTTAAAGGTTATGATAAGAGTGGCTGGAAATTTTTTTTGTTTATAGTACTCGCTTCTATTGTTTATATTTCTTGGTGTCCTTGATTGGACTAACGAATTAACCCAATAAGCACAGGATAAAAGGGGGAGTTTGTGTGTAAGCTATAGAGCAAAGTGTTATAACGTAAATTTTAGTTCCATCTAGTGGAAGTAAGAGGTAAGCTTCCTAAATTAATTGTATAATATTATAACCATATAAAAATAGATAGAAAGAAATACATAAAAGATAGTAGTATAAGGTATTAAAATATTTAAAATTTGTGGTTTTTGCTTATACCTTAAGTTGAATTAATATAGTTGAGAGGAAACACGTAGATTACATTAAAACTGGCTTAGCAGAATTCCCTAACTTAGTAAATTATTTAATAAGGAATTAATAAAATT
Source organism: Iguana delicatissima (assembly GCA_948472985.1). Classification (NCBI taxonomy): domain Eukaryota; kingdom Metazoa; phylum Chordata; class Lepidosauria; order Squamata; family Iguanidae; genus Iguana; species Iguana delicatissima. Next base: position 144,735 of record CAOKZL010002798.1, on the reverse strand, counting down.
TGACTAACAGTTAAGTTAAGGTGAATTAGTTACACAGGTAAAAAATAGTAAGTAATAGATAGATACAGATTGGAATTAGACAATTAAAATAATTATTAAATCAACTATTAAAATATATATAAAAGAAATAAATTGGGGAAAGAAAAGAAGGGAAAAGGAAAAGATAGGAAGATAGAAAAGAGAGAGGAAGGAAGAAAGGAGAGGAAAAATAAATAAATAAATAAAAATAGTTACTAAATGGAATAGATATAACAAGAAGTGTGTAGATTTTATTTGATTTCAATATAAACAAAGAAGAACGAGTTTGGTATAACCTCAAGATGGCAGCGGGAAGAAGAAGAGTGGCCCAAAACTCAAATACATACGCTTTCTCAAAGGAGGCTTCAATGGAGAGGGACCGACAATTACTATTAGAAGAGGTCAAAAAAATAGATAGATATGCGCTCAGAGATGAAGGACTCACAATGGAAGTTAAAAAAGAAGTAAAGGAAAATGAAGAAAGAATTGGAAAGTTTGAATCTAAATTGGAAACGGTGATAAAAGATGTGAGAAGTGTGAAAAAAAGTGTGGAAGAAGTACAGGAGAAAACAAAGGATTTGGAAAAAAGAACTGGACATCTGGAAGGCATGGTTATAAGTAGAAAAAAAAATATATTGGGGGAAAATGAAATATAGGGAGAAGTGTATTAAGATCAGAGGTTTAAGACGGAGGAGGAGGACCTTTATAATAGAATCGTTTCAGCTTTAGCAAAGTTTATTGATTGGCCTACGGAACAGATGGATGTTGAAATTGATCGAATATTTAGAATTAATTCATTAATTGCCCGTAAAAGGAAGGTTCCCCGCGACACTGTGGTCTACTTGGTACGTGAGAGGGTGAAGGAGTTGATAATTATTAAAGTTACCGGAGTAAACTGGTTGTTAAAGGGATAGAATTAAAAATTTTCAAAGATGTACCATCACAAGTATTAAAAAAAAGGAAAGATTATAACTTTTTGATCCGGGAAATTTAAAAGAAAAAAGATATCACCTACAGAGGGGGAAGCTGGAAGGGGTGATAGTTACCTATAATCAAAGGAAGCATGTAATTTTCTTTTTTAAAGCTAAAGAATTTTTGAAAAGATTGAAAGAAGACGATAAAAAAATCAAGGAAAACACACCAAAACAGAAGAGAGAAACAAGATGGGAGAAAGGAGAATGTAGATAGAAAGACTGATTTGATAGGCCGGGCGGAATGCTTAAAGAATACCCAGAACAAGAAGAAGAGCAGGAAGAAGCAATAGGGGAACAAGATCAAGAAGAGCTAGATAAAGGGGGAAAGAGGAATTATCACTGGAATCAGAGATAATAGAATAAAGTACAATTTGAGTTAATTTAAAGAAAAATACGGTTAAATTATTAAATTAGAATGTTAGAGGAATAAACTTTATAATAAAAAGGAAAACGATTTTTCATTATTTAAAAAGCAAAAAGTCGATATCTGTTGTATAAAGAAACCCATATAACAAAAAAAGGAAAACAAATTTTAAAATAACAGAAATTGGGAGTAGTATTTTCTTCAAGTGCAGAAAAAAAAAAAAAAGGGGGCAGTTTATACGTGAATCCTAAATATGAGGCAAGGGAAATTATGAATGATGAAAATGGGAGATATGTAGGAGTAGAAATTAAGATGGCAGGCATGAAATTATTGGTGGTGGGGATTTATGCCCCACTAAAAAGAAAAGTGAGTTTTATTTAAATTATTAAGGGAAATAAGGGAGGTTGGGTTCAAAATGTCATGATTAGGGGAGATTGGAACGGAGTACCATCCTTTAAAGGTCCACTTTAAATAGGAAAAAGAAGAATGGGGGGAAATTTCCCAAAAAATTTCTGTGATATGACAGAGGAGTTAATGTTAGTGGATGTATGGAGAAGTCTTTATGGTGATCAAACTGAGTATACCTATTTCTCAGAAGTATATAAGACTTGGTCCAGAATAGATATGATCTGGATACAAAAATGATCATTAAACAAATAAAAAAAATGGAAATTGGCCCAAAGAATTAGACAGATCATGCCCCCTTAGCAATAACATTGGAGGATCGGAAATCAGATTATAGATGGAGAATTAATAAAAACTTGTTGAAAGATGAGGAAGTAATTAGGAAGGGTAAAGAAGTAATTGAAAAATATTTTGAGGAAAATTTGAATAAGGGTGTATCCAATGAAATTGTGTGGGAGGCCGGGAAAGCGGTAATTCAAGGATTCTTAATACAGGAAGATATAAAGCTTAAAAAAGGGAAAAGGAAAAAAAGGTATTGACGGAGGAAATACACAAGTTATAAAATATTTTGAAATGTCCCCCTGTGAATACTAAAATTGCAGATCAATTAGGGTGTTACAGAAAGAAATGTCAATACAGGACACTTATGAAATAGAAAAAAATCTAAATTTACAGGCAAAAAAAACTTTTTTTTTCAAATAAAGCGAACAAGTGGTTAGCTTATAAAATTAGAAAAAAAAGGGAGAAACAATTGATATACCAGATAAATGAGAACAAAAGGATATTAGTTAAACAAGAGGACATTAAGAATGCATTTGAAAGGTTTTATAGAGGTTTATATGCTGACCCTGGAAGGACCAAAAAAGAGAAATAGGATAGAGAAATATTTAGGAGATGGGGGGAAAATTTTAAAAATTGCAGATACAGAGACAACAACTAAATAACCCTATAACAAAAGAGGAAATTTTGCATGTGATTCAGAAACAAAAATTAGGTAAAACACTCGGACCAATGGTTTTACTGCCCTTTATTATAGAACATTCAAGATCAATTAATAAGTCCATTGCATGAGATTGTGAATAGAATGAGTAAAGCTACATAGCCCCATCATGGGGGGAAAAAACATAACTTTGATTCATAAAAAGGGGGAAAAACCCTAATGATTTAGGTAATTATAGACCCATTTTCCCCCCTAAACGTGGATTATAAAATATTTCACTGTCCTAACTGAAAGGTTAAAAAAAGTTCTTCAAAGTATAATTCACTCAGATCAAAATGGCTTTTTACCAGGTAGGATGTTAAAAAATAATATTAGGGCAGTTTTGAATATAATTGAGCATTTTCATAAGCATAATGAAAAGAAAGTGGCTTCATGCTTTCTTGATGCCCAAAAAGCCTTTGATAGAGTCAATTGGGCTTTCTTAGAACAAACATTAAAGGTTATAAATTTGGGATGGCAATATACGAAGTAGGTAATGGCAATTTATACTACCAAAAAGCTACAAAATAGTAAATGGAGAAATCACTCGGAATATAAATATAAATAGGGGGGTGAGACAGGGATGTCCTTTGGCACTGCTTTTATTTATATTGGTTTTAGAAGTATTTATTAATAAGTTGAGGCAAGATAAGCAACTTCATGGTGTCAAAATTAAGAATCAGGAGTATAAAAACAGTGCGTAGAGACGATTTAGTTATTATATTAGAAGATCCTACTGTTAGCGTAGATATATTAAGGAGTAGGTTGATGGAATTTGGTATATTATCAGGTTATAAAATAAATACACAGAAAACGAAAATAATGACAAAAAATATATCACCACAAGAAGAACAGGAATTATTAAAAGCAAAGGATTTACGTTGGCCAAGCGGGTAAAATAGCTTAATAGTCATTACAAAGAATAATGTGGACCTATTTATAAAATTATAAAAGGATTTGGAATGAACTTAAGAAGGAACTTGAGAGGTGGCAAAATTTGGAATTATCTTTAATGGGTAGGATAGGTGTAGTTAAAATGTCTTTTTTACCAAAATTTAATTTTCTGTTTCAAAATCTCCCAATAATTTTAAATGAAAAACCCTTTGAGGAATGGAATCGGCAACTCCAAAAGTTTGTATGGAAGGGAAAGCAGCCCAGGATAAAATATAGGATTTTAGAAAAATAGTAGAGAGAGGGGAGGATTAGGACTGCCAAATTTAAAATTATATTACTACTCAAATTGTTTAGAGTGGATATCTGAATGGATTACTTTAAGAAACAGTAGATTATTAACTTTAGAGGGTGGGGAGTTATACTTTGGGTGGCATGCCTATCTAGGTATGGCAAATCCTTTATAGATAAAAATTTAAGATCCATCTCCTAAGAAGGCCTTAATTACAGTGTGGTTAAAATATAAAAGAAATCAAAAATTCCACTTTGGGTCTCGTCTCATGAGGCCTTTTATAAAAAAGAGACCCCTAAATTAAATACTTGGATTACATATAAAGATCTATTAAATGTGAAGAGTGAAAATATTACTTTTAAATCAAAAGAAGAATTATATTTAGGGCTGGCAACACATTGGTTATTATTTATTCAATTAAAAGAAAAATATAAAAAGGATAGAGTAGCTGAAGGTTTTGAAACTAGAGAAAGAGACTTTGATAACATCTTAAAACCTATTCTAAAAAAAAAGCTTAATATATAGTATTCTTTTGAGGTTATTAAATGAGACGGAAATTATCGAAATAAAAATAAAAAGGGGAAAATTTGAAACAAGTAATTGCTTTGGAAGAGTGGGAAAAATCATGGATAAATACTTAAGTTGTTAAAGTGATAAATTTGAAGAAAACTATGTTAAAATGCTCCACAGGTGGTATACTACTCCGTAAAATTTCAAAGATGCAAAAAAATTTTAGTGACCTCTGTTGGAAATGTGGAAAGAAGGGTACATTGTATCATATGTGGTGGCATTGTAAAGTAGCAAAAAAATTTTGGATGGAAATACATAACAAAGTACAAGATGTATTTAAAATTAAGTTTTGTCGTCTCCAAAAATATATCTTCTTAAAATTTGAAAATTTTCATATGAATAACTCAAAAAAAAAATACTTTTATACATGATAACAGCTGCGAGGCTATGCTATGCACAGGTCTGGAACAAAGGTCCCAAAAAAAAAAAGATTGGTTGCTAAAATTGTTGGATATAGTGGAAGCTGATATTGTAATAGGGTCCTTAGAAGATAGGGGGAAAGGAAATTAGAGATGAGTGGAAGATATTGTCTCCTTTATGGGAAAAATACTGGGGTAAAGACGCCATTAATTTTCTTTCTTAAAATTGAAGAATCAAATAAAAATAATCATATAAATCAAATTATATAAATATATATTATATAAATTATAGTTCAAGGAGTTTTTTTTTAATAGAGAATATAATGATGGGAAAGAAAGGTGTATTAGATTAAGCTAAATTGATGGTTTGTGATATAATTTATTTGTTTAATTGACATCTATTGTAAATAATATTTAATGTGTTTACAAAATGTTGATATATTGACAAATATTACAAATATTACAAATATTATAAGTATATTATAAATATTATTATATTATATTGTATATATCATATTATATTATAAAAAAACCAAAAAATTGAAGGTACTGAAGGGTATGTGAGATTAGAAGGTAATTACAGATAAGAAAAAAGTGCTTTCAGTTTAGTGGGAGGGTATTAAGGGGGGAGGGAGAGCTGGTGATATGCAAACTAGTTTAAAATGAATAACCATTTTGCATATATTAGATTATTAGTTTGTATTAGTATATTAGTTTATAAAATTTAAAGAGAAAAATGGTGATTAAGACCTAATTTTTTAAGATATTATCACCTCTCATATTGGGGGGATTATATGTTATGCGTTGGGAATTAGATGTAGGGTAGATAAGTTAATGTTGGTGTTGGTGGTGTTGTTCTTTTCTTTTTCTTTGTTTTGTCTGTGAATTGTGTAGTGAATTGTGAAAAGTGTAATGGTGATGGGATAAGGTGTTGTATTGTTGTAATTTAAAAAATAATAAAATTTTTTTTAAAAAAAAGGGGGGTTGGTGGGGGGGATTGGGGGATGTTTTTAATGTTTTTAATGTAATTAATGTATTATTGTATTATTATGTTTTTAATGTAATTAATGTATTATTGCTGTTTGCCGCCTCGATCCATGGGGAGAGGCGGGATAGAAATAATATTATTATGTAGACTGTGAGACAATGGAGACTATCCCCCAAAAAAAGTGGCCAAACCAGGGACATTCGACAGGTAAAAGAACAACCAAGATAAGAGGGACCTTGTAGCGAGTACAAAGATTGAAAACAAAATCGAGGCTGTTGAGAAAAAATTAACTCTTAAAAGACTTGTTAAACTGAAGAGGTCTGTGAGCACCACCTGCTGTTGACTATAGGTTATTACAGCAAAAAAATAAATAAATTATAACATATATACACCGTTGAAAATATGGTGACAGGCACAAGAAAAAGGGAAAAAAGGCCCAGACACAAACCCAACTGGAATTGGTAGACCAACCAGAAGATCCTCAACAGAAATGAGTCAACAGATGGCAAAAATTCTTCAAGAAATAAAGGGTATTAAACAGGAAATCAGGCAGGAGATGAAGGAAACAAGATTTATGATTCTATGATAAATCAGAAATTAAAACAGACATTAAAAAAAAAAGAAATAACTGGGGAAAAAAATGGAGACATGAACAAAGAAATTAAAACGATGAAAAGGAGACATCCAAAAACTTCAACAAAAAACAAATCAACTGGAGAAGAAAAAAAGACATTAGAGAAAAACCAAAGGGATGAAGGTTGCATATCACAACAAGAACTATGATATCGAGATAAATGTGTTAAGCTCAGAGGGATTGAAGAAGCCCCTGGGGAGAATCTTTATAAAAGAATAATACCAATCCCGGCAGCATACATAAAGTGATTTTAAAATGGAGCTGCAGATTATAGGATCTTTAGAGCCAGCTCAAATCTTGCGAGAGAAAGTGGATGGCCCAGAGACATTGTTGTTTGCTGTACCAGAACAAGGACAAAGATAAATAATACAGACTATGAAAAACCGTTAAAATGGGGAAAGATTATAAAGATCTTTAAAGATATCCCATACGAAATTTTAAAAAAAAAGGCAAGATTACAGATTCTTAACTCAATTACTACAAAAGCACAAAAAATGTACAAATGGGAAAGGATACAGGGGATATCCTTTATATATAAACAAAGAAGACTCAGAATCAATAATATATCGAGAGCCAAGGAAGTAACGAAAAACTAAAAAATTGCTGGAAGACATGAGAGGGCGGAAAAAACAGGGGAAAGGGGATCAACGGGAAAGGGGATCAAGATGGAGTGAAGAAACAAGAAGAGATCCCAGGAGAAGGAAATCCAGATAACAACCAAGATGAGGAAGAACAAGAATTGGTCTCACTCAGTGGTGAATCGGACTTAAAATCGGAAGATAAAGAACAAAAAGAACCAGACTTAGAAATAGAAGACCTATATGTGGAAGAAGAGAGAATTTAGAATAGGAGGATGACACTTAACAAGAAAACAATGACTTTTAAAGTATTATCCTGGAATATAAAGGGGATTAACTCCAATTATAAAAGAAGACAAGTCTTTCACTACATTGAAAAGGCAAAAGCAGATGTCATTTGTCTACAAGAAACTAAAATCAAGGACAAAGACACAAAATATTTACAGAACCCTAAATTAGGAGCATGTTATGCATCTGCAGCCCAGAAGAAAAAGAAGGGAGTCATACTGTATGTAAATCGCAACTTCAAATCGGAACTGAAATTCCAGGACTCCCAAGGGCACTACGTGGGAGTAGAAGTACAATTCCAAGAGACAAAGATATTGATAATAGGAGTATACTCGCCGACTGAAGATAAAAGCAACTTCTACCAGAAATTGCTACAACAATTTATTAAATTACTCTAAAGAAACAAATCAAGAGAATTTTCTACTCTGCGGGGATATGAATGGGGTGTTGGATCCCAAGGAAGATAGATCTGGAATTAAATTAGATCAAAAACAGCACGGTAAACTTCCTAGATCGTTCTTTAAACTAATGGAACTAATGTCATTACAGGATGTGTGGAGGATGAAATATGGACATTCTAAAGGGTTTACATATTACTCAGAAACTCACAAATCCATGTCAAGAATTGACATGTACTTGATCTCAAAAGCTATACAAAATAAAGTGACAAATATGGAGATTCTTCCAAGAGTATACTCTGATCATTGGAATTCAAAATGTCAAAAAGAATAAAGAGATGGAGATTAAACGATGATATATTTCAAAATGAGAGATATAAGGAAAAGATAAGAGAAACTATTAAGAATTACTTTAAAGAAAACCTAACAAGTGAAGTCAAAATGCATACATTCTGGGATGCTGGTAAGGCAGTTCTGAGAGGTCACTTTATACAATGGGGAACGGAGCTAAAGAAAAAGAGACAAGCAAAACATCACGAAATCATGATAAAAATAAAACAATGGGAAAAACAACTCAGATTAAATCCAACGGATCATAAAGCAAGAACAGAATTAAAGATGCTACAGGAACAGATGAAATCGGAATATCAATGGGAAATAAACAGGAATATAAAAAGGGTGAAACAAAGATTTTTCGAACAGGCGAATAAGCCAAGGAAATGGCTTGCTTACAAATTGAGAAAGGAAAGAGAAAAGAACTTAATTACAGAAGTTAATAAAGATGGAAAAACATCAACGAACCAAGAGGTCATTAAACAAATCTTTCATAGATACTACAGTGCATTATACAACGCAAAAGAAAGGAAAATACTTAAAAAGATTACGGACTTCTTGGAGAATAACAGTAAGCCAAAATAACAGTAATGGAGATTGTAGATGCCATTAAAAAACAGAACTCGACCAAAGCACCGGGTCCAGATGGTTTTTCAGCTTCCTATTATAAGTACATGCAAGAGGAGCTGGTGCCATATATGTCAAAATTATTTAACGAAATTATAGAAGGAGGAAGACCAAATTCTTGGAGGGAGGCTTGTATTACGCTAATACTGAAAGAAGGGTGAGATGCAAAAGATCCAGGAAGTTACAGACCAATATCTCTGTTGAATGTTGATTATAAAATCTTCATGAGTATTTTAGTGGAAAGAACTAAGAGTGTTGCAAGAATTAACAGAGGAAGAACAAAACAGTTTTTTACCAGAAAGACAGCTTAAAAATAACATCAGGACAATTCTGAATGTCATAGAACATTATGAGAAAAACAATGAGAAGAAATTAGCCTTAATCTTCATAGACACCGAGAAGGCTTTCGATAATTTGAGGTGGGACTTCATGTTTCAAGTACTGGAAAAAATGAACTTTGGAAATACATATACGAATTGGATAAAAGAAATATATAAAAACCAAGAAGCTTCACTAATTATAAACGAAGAAAAAACGGAAAAATCCGAGATCAAAAAAGAAACAAGGCAAGGGTGCTCCCTATCCCCCCTACTATTTATAACAGTATTAGAAATATTAATAAAGATGATAGAAGACCCGGAAATAAAAGGACGTAAAGTGAAGAGACAAGAATGTAAGCTACAAGCGTACGCTGATGACTTGGTTATCATCCTGGAAGACCCAAGCTCATGCATAGATAAGTTAGTAGAAAAGATGAACCAATTTGGTGAACTAGCCGGATTAAAAATTAATAGAGAAAAGACAAAAATTTTGGCAAAAAATATAAGATTAGAAGAACAAAGAGAATTGACTATTAAAACAGGATTCAAATTAGAAAAGAAAGTGAAATACTTAGGAATTTGGATATCTAAAAGAAATAATGAGCTATATGATAATAACTACAAAATTGCGTGGAAAGAAATCCAAAACTCACTAAATAATTGCAATCAATTGCAACCATCACTTTTGGGGCAGATAGCTACGATAAAGATGAATGTATTACCAAAATTGAATTTCTTATTTCAAAATTTACCAATAATTACAAATGAAAAACCATTTATAGAATGGCAAAGAGAAATTACTAGATTCATACGGGAAAAGAAGAGACCAAGAATCAAATGGAAGACGCTCACAGAAAGGAAAGAAAAGGGAGGCTTAGGACTACCGGATTTAAAAATATACTACTGTTGCCACCGTGTTCTGGCCTGACCTTTGGTGAACCAAAGATATCATTTTGGTATCATAATTCGGCCCTACTCTGCCACCAGCCAAGTGTTTGTGAGGCCCGCCGAACAAGCGCGAAGCTAGGCATGGCTATTACTTGTTGCTCCCACCAAACCAAGCCCGATATTGCCAGATCTGCTTTAGGGGACTTCCCAAAACAAACACCTTCATTACAAATGCATGCTACCACAAAGAGATCCTCTGCCCTGAGAGGACACCCTGGTGAGCTAGGCACTTAACTGCCAAGCTAGCCGCATCTACATATCGGCTATACCACTGTCAATTCGGACTTTAACTCAATCATGTAAATTCTGACCTTTCGGAGGCTTTGTCTCCAACCCAAAACTTATTGTTTTCACCCAAGACCAGACTAGCCTGCGGTTATTCTTTCCCCTATAAAAATCCCCCGCTCTGAGAGCTCTTCGGAACTCTCGCCAGATCACATGCCTTGCTGCCGCTTCGGTTCAGCAGATTCCCCTCAGCCGCCACGCCGGGTTTCCTCTTCTACAATTGGCTTCTCCAGGACTGCAGGACAGGTGGTGTATCACCCATTCCCCTTCAAACTCTCTTTTCCTTTTCTAGTTAGGAGTGTGTTTGTGCTTTTCTTTAATAACTGTTTAATAAATCTTGATTGTTGTTTGAACCGTTTGCCTCCTCACTAACCTGACGCTGTAGACATAGGGTAAAAGATCCTGCTGCGTTAGCCTGCCTCTCGTTAGCCAAGAGAGTGCTCCGGCTATTTTCCCCATCTTGCTAGGTTTGTTTGGTTATTTGGGGCCCCTCCCGGGACCCCCAATTCACAGGGTAACACTACCAAGCGAATTGTTTAACCTGGATCAAAGAGTGGATAACATTGCAAGGCGGGAAGATACTGAGCCTTGAAGGTGCGGGCCTGCGTATGGGTTGGCACGCATACATGTGGTACAACAAAGAAAAAATAGACAAAGAATTCTTGAATCACTATTTGAGAAAATCCCTTCTAATAAATTGGCACAAATGTAAGAAAAAATATTACCATAAAATTCCATTATGGATCTCTCCCCATGAGGCTTTTTTCGGTACTTAGCGAGAACCGCAAGAGGAAATAATAAGACACGAAGATATGATAACTGAGGAGAAGAATCGTGGAATTAGAATGAAAACTAGGGAAGAATTAGAAAACAAAGGATTCAAGTGTCAATGGTTTCTTTATAGACAACTCAAAGAGAGATTTAATATTGATCGAAAATTAGAGGGCTTTGATATGGACAAAAATGAAAAACCATTTGAAAAAATAATATTTGAATCACAAAAACAATTGACCTCTAAATTATACAAATTACTCATGGAGAGGGAATTAGAAATGGAGCAGATAAGACCTTCGATGATTACATGGGCGCAGAATATTGGACAAGAAATTCATTAGAGCATTGGGGGAAAAGTTGGATAGAAACGCAAAAATTCACTGCAGCCCAGAATTTAAAGGAAAATTATTTAAAGATGTTATATAGGTGGCACCTCGATCCAGTGAAAATAAACAAGATATATAAGACGAGAGAGAAAAAATGCTGGAAATGTGGACAAGAAAATGGGACCTATTATCACACTTGGTGGACATGCGAAAAAGCAAAAATATACTGGAAAGAAATACAAAAGTTAATCTCAGAGGCTAAACAGACTAATATCCCACTGCTGCCGGAAATTTTTCTTCTGAATATATTACAGAAGGTGGATACAGAAACAAGAGAGAAGTTCTGGAGAATAATACTCTATATCAGTGGTTCTTAACCTTCCTAATGCTGCGACCCTTTAGTACAGTTCCTCATGTTGTGGTGACCCCCAACCATAAAATTATTTTCGTTGCTACTTCATAACTGTAATTTTGCTACTGTTATGAATCGTAATGTAAATATCTGATATTTAGTCCACCATAAATGATATAAAGTTTGAAGATTTGGTTTCACTGCATTCAGACTGAATTAAATCCAAAAATAAATCTGGCATGGGAATAACACTAGATTTTGTAGGCTTATTCCTTACAACTGATGCAACATTCTTGTTTTTATCAATATCTGAAGTGGCACTCTCCAGACTGTCCAGTCCCAGAGTTACCAACACCTTTTTCAGCAAATTTTTAAAAGAATCTGAGGAAAATAATCTCACTTGATTATCATCTTCTGCATCCTCCTCCTCAGAAATAGAACCATCTGATTTAGAGTCATTATCCCCATGAGTATCTGCCAAATCTGGTTCCTCATCACTTTCAGATTCAGTGTTGATTTGTTCAGAATGTGACAAAGCAGATTCCTCAGCTCTAGTCACTTTGGACCTACAGGTAGACTTTTTGGTGAACACACACCAGCATCATTTGATTCAGCTTGGATAACTTTTGTATCATCAGGAAAATCATGGGAAAATGAAGGAATCGTTGAAGTAGCTTGTTGACTGCTTAATGATGACATTACATTCAAATTCAATGAACTGCCCAACTTGCAATACATTTTTTAAACTTGTTATGTATTTTGTGAAATCATTTCACTAATATTGTTTGCCTGTTAACATGCACCTCCATTTCTTCAGCAATCATTTGTCTTAGCACCTCCCTACTACACTCAGACACATTCCCCTGGGAAGACACTGAGGACATAGGAGGTTCAAACCTGACTTCTTTACGTTCCATAGGCATTGCAGTTTGACTCCTAGTGAATAACGACACCATACACAATGCTAAATTCCCCTGCGCTATTGTATTCGCTAATGCAGAAAGGCCAGGAACTGCTGACTGAGAGGCTGCCATTTCTCCTGGCAGAGGCTGCTCGCATGCTTGAGTGTGATTGGTTGTGTTGCTGGCGAGCTGGGATTGGTCAGGAGAGCTCCTTCCTCTCATAGCCCCTCCCTTGCTTTCTGAACGCCTCTTTTCAACATGGCGACCGGAAGTTAAAGGAGTGGTTGGGAGCCCTTCCCCTTAACAGACTTCACAGCATTACCAGGTAATTTTCCTTTCACTTTCTTTTTAATTCTTGCCTTCTCAGACTTCCTTATACTAGATGTTTTTAGCTTTGTTTGAGCCTCAGAGTGGCTGGTCGGAGATTGTCCTTCCAACTCACTCTCGCTCGATGCCAAGAACATTTTCTTTAGTAAGATACTTCAAAGGGGGCAGGAGGACGCTTGCGCACCACCACCGAGGAGGGAATGGAGCCTAAGACCATCGAAAATACGTATTTTCCGATGGTCTTAGGCAACCCCTGTGAAAGGGTCGTTCGACCCCAAAGGGGTCGCGACCCACAGGTTGAGAACCGCTGCTCTATATGATTACTGCCGCCAGAATAGTATTCACTAGTAAGTGGAAAAATAACCAAATCCCTCAAATTGATGAATGGAAAGTTAAGGTGATAGAGTATCGAGAAATGGATAGGTTAACAATGATGTTACAAGGCAGAAATCAAGCAGTTAATGAAAAAGAATGGAGTCAAGTAGAAGATTTTCTGCTCCCAACATAGTTAACAAAGAAGAAAGGAAATTAAGAAAAATTAATTCTAAGGTTCGGACTGTTAAGAAATAATGAAAGTATAGATGAGATAAAACTTTAGAGAGGGCAGGAAAGGTATAGAAGGAAAGGATTTTGAAGAGAGACACATGAGTGTATTCAAGAAGAAACTGCTCTAGGGAAAGTGAGGAAGTGACATATGATGGTTTAGGGGATACAAAATATTTAGACTCCACATTTAGAAATCTTATTGAACATGATAATATGAGAAGGGGTCTATATAACAGTACTTACATATTATATTATTGTAATATATTCTTTTGTAAAATGCAAATTCTGTAAATAGATGTTAAATTGATGTTATTTTAGTTTTTTTTTTTAGTTGAGCATAATGATGTAATAAACATAATTAAAAAAAGAACTGAAGGTTTCTTGTTTGATTTTAAGAAAGGGTTTTTAAGATACTATCATTTCAAAGTGTACTGTTTTTAACTACTTTTTATCTATTTTAATATTAATCATTTAATTCTAATTTAAGGTTGATTTTTTAAAATTTTTTTTAGCTATATTGTACTTGTTTTGCCAGCTTTCTTAAGTCCCAGTTTTGGGAAATAAGACACAGTATAAATAAAGATGGTGATGGTTATGGTGGTGGTGATGACAATGATGCTGTCCTTAGGAGAAGGGCCTCCCCGAGGATCTCAGAAACTGGGCAGGCTCATACAGGGAGATATGGTCTGTTATACATCATGGACCTAAGCGATATAGTCATTAACTAGCATTCTGCAAATAAAGTAATGATAATGACAATAGTATAAAAATCTGAATGCTAAAATTGTGATTTAAACTTTTTTTTAAAAAAAAAGTAGCAATTTTTAAATTTATTCTAAAATCTATAGAAGTTACAGGCTGGAATCTTGTATGTTTGTCCCAGCTAGAGTAGACCCATTGAATAACCTGTTAAATGGTTAAATCCACATTAGGTAAATCTTATGAATTAATGTTCACCAGTCAAGTCTAACAGTATGATTTAGGTTATTCTATTCTAGATTATTCTATTCGAGACTTCAGTCCTACTACACTCTTCTCTTAGAGTCAGTTCAGCTGAAAAGAACAAGGCCTACAGGGGAGTGGATGCATATTTTTGTTTTTGTGTGCCTTCAAGTCGTTTTTAACTTACGGCAATGCTATCATGGGGTTTTCTGGGTCTGACAGAGTGTGACATGCCCACATTACCCCATGGGTTCCCATGGTTGAAGAGGAATCGATCCCTTCGTGGTCATAGTCCAATGCTCAAACCCCTATACCACACTGGCTCTCGGACATGTACAGGACTGCAAAAGTACGCCCGATAATCCTATTGTTAGTTCCAGTTAGAGTAGATTCATTGAATAATGAAACCTTGATAAGTGTTGATTTATCGATCTATCATTGATTGAATGGGTCTTTTTAGCTGACATTTAATACTAGCTTTTAGGGCCAAGGGTATATAGGACTCAAAGGGTAGTCAATTAAAGAACATGAAAAACTACTTTGCTGGATCAGAGGAAAAGTCCATCTAGCCCAAAGTCTCTCAAGCTATCTGATGAGGTGAACCAACCTCCCCTCCTTGCCACCATTGCACCAGAGACCTCCTTCATATTTGCGCCAACTGGCTCTAACTATTTTTCATTTCTTTTCTTCCTGGGAACCCACAGCAGACTGGAAGCCAACAGTTCACAAGACTACCATGGGTCCACAAACCACCACTTGGAGCAGCTCTGATGGAGTCTTAGGTCATTTCCGCACTAGACTGTTACAGTGCTCTTATTCCACTTTCAATATCCTATGGAATCCTAGGGTTTGCAGTTTAGAGAGGGGCCTCAAAAGCCTCTCTCTAAACTGCAAACCCCAGAATTCCATAGGATGTTGAAAGTGGAATGAAAGCACTGTAACAGTCTAGTGTGGAAATTGTTTAAGCATTCAGTGTTTCCAAGAGACTCTTAACTCACAAGGATGGTGGGGAGATGACAGCTGTCATTGGCTGTTTTGACACTTTTGCCATCCTAAGTTTGATAGCCTTCGTGGGAGACGTTGTTTGTGCTGTGAACGCGGAGGCTCTGTTTATTTACCACAGTTATTCTTTGGCTATTTTTGGTATCCGTAGCTATTTAAAAGCCCTGCCGTATTGCATTTCACGTAAATTATGAGCTGTGCTGAGAACTGCTTCACACACCGCACTCCGGTGCTGCAATGAATGCCCGAGTCCTCAGATGCTACTTGCCCAAGATCCCGGCAGAAAACAAACGCTAAACATCGACGCCGAGCCAATTTCGTCCAGGTTTGCTCGTACGCACTAAAAAAACTAACACTTCATTTATTTCAATAGGTAATACAATCTTAATTCGGCACAGGATCAGCCTGCTCATTACAGATTTGAGACTAAACTGGTTTAAACGCGGTATTCCACTTTAAACTAAGCCACTGGAGCTACTGACAACCGCAACTTTCCCCCCTCGCCGGTGAAACCGTCACTCCTCCACCGAATATCCTTCCGCCTACCCCGGACTCACTCCTGCAGGTGGTTAGACAAGCCGTTTGCGAATCCTTCCGCTATGTAGCCCCCCACCGGCCCATGATGCATTGCGACTGCGTACTCTGACGAACGCAGGACTGTAGAAAGAGGCGCGCATCTCCCCCTCTCCAATCTTATTTACTCCCCCTTCCCCCGCCGGGAGGGTCTTCTTACTGCAGAGCGACAAAACAGCCAGAACCCTCGACTCAGCCACTGACAGAAAGTGGGGGAGGGGGCGGCGGTGGCGGTCTGGAAGGGCGGTAGGCGAAGTAGTTCCGGCGCTGAGGAAGCGCCGCCGCGGCGACTGCAGGGGCAGTTGCTCGCTGGCTGGGCCGGTAAGTGTGAATAAGGAGGCGGGAGGCAGCGCGCGGCCGGGCCAGGAGGGGGAGGGGTGAGCGGGCGGAGGAAGTGGGGGAGGGGCCGAGCGGATTGAGTGGCAGCGGTTGGCCCGGCGCTGCGGCCGGCGCTGCCTTTCCCTCGCCAGGACGAGGCGGGAGAGGCGAGGAAGGGGCGAGGCGGCTTCTCGTTTCTCTCGCCGGCGCCATTTTGTAGCGCAGCGAACCAACAAATAAAAGAGCAGGCGGGAAGTGTGCGTGGGGTCGCCGGCGGCGGGAGAAGGCCTTTCACAGGGACGGGCGCCGGTGTTCTTCGCTTATTGATGCGACGGGAAAATCCCGCTTCGGAGTTACTCGGTGTGCGTGGGAGAGGACGACGACGACGACGACGACGGCGCCTCGGCGCCGCCACCGGCGAGGAGGTGAGTGGCGGCCTCGTTCGCCTCAAGGCGCGGGACGCCCTCTCGGCTCTTCGGGAGACCAAAGGCCCTCCGCTTCGGAGCAGGAAAGGACAGCGCAGCGGCGGAGGCCGTTTGGCAGGCTGGATGCAGAGGATGGCGGAGGTCTCGGGTCGGGCGCTCCTTGCGGCGTTGCCCATCCTCCTGTTTTGAGGACCTGAGGCCACCACGCCCGGCAGCATCACTCTTTTCTTGCTGTCGTCGCCCGCCTCCCTTCGCCGCCTCCCCCGCCTCTCCATGCAGACATCTTTCCCTTCTCGTGTGCGCTCCTTTAGGTCGTTTGTTTTAGACGGGCAGCCTCTGTTACTGGCAAAACGCGCGCTTGTTTACTAGAGCGGTATGAATGGAGGAGAGGGCCTTACACTTCGGCATTGTCCTTAGCGAGCGGGAATGGGACATCGGAGAACTCCAGTTTTTAAAAAAAGAGTAAGCCCTTCATGAGTGGCGTAAGGACTTGGTGACACGAGTTTATCACACACCGTTTGGATAGTTGGGTTCAGAAGTGCCTGTGCTTGTTATAGGCTACAGTCCTCTATGCATGGGACACGGCTGCACCGTAGTACCGCGTGAGACTTGGCCTCCGTGAGTGAAGATGGGTGGAATTGAACTGCAGAACACATGAATGCCATATTTAAGTAGTACTCTGCTTACTGGAAATTAAGTGTCTTTCGTTTGCCATTTTTTAAAAAATGATGCCATTACTGTGTTCTTACCCAAGAAGCAAGTGTTTGAATTGCCATATTTAAGTGGCCAGTTGTTAACGCTGGAAGGGGATTTTGGCTTGGTTTTTGTTCAAAAATGTATTTAAAGGTGGAGTCACTTTAATACTATGTAGTTCTTTGACATACTTTGGCAAGCTAAGTTTCAGATGAAAGTATGTTATTGCGAGAGTAAATTCTGTGAAGTATTTTACTCAGCAGGCTTATTATGGTAGGTGTTTGAGCTACTTTATTTGTGATTGGGTGCTTATATTGCCTAATATCCGAATGGAATAATAGCAGCATTTTCCACAGAGAATGCATAAAATAGATTTTTCTTTAAAATCCAGGCTAGTCTTCTAGCTTTGAGAATAAGAAACCTTTTCCTTAATAATATTTCAAATTCTAAGTTAGTACATGCTATGGTTATCAAATAAAATATGTGGGCTGCAGTTCAGAGTCACTGTTTGCCACAACTAAACAAATTTATCCTTAGGCAACTCTGAATTTAATGCTTGCTGCAGTTTATGCTGAAATGAAAGCCCTAGTGCATACATGGGGGCCATGCGTAAGCTGTTAGTGCAATTACTGTTTGAGACAACCCATTCATTCAGATGTAGAATTAGTGCCTAGGCGATACACCTGTACAGACAATTGGTACACTAATTCTACATGTGCATGAACAAAATCACCTGGTGTGTATGTGATGGGACATGTTGTAGCATTTTAACACTTCCAAGACATTATGTCTTGTTTCCCTCAGGATTGTTTTGTTGCTTGGAGAGGGATGCTAAGCATAAGTCAAATGTGTAGGGAAATAACAGATAAATATTTAATTAAACACTCAGCAAGTTGCAGTGTTAATTGAACCTACTGAAATGTGCAAAGATTGAATGTATGTTCCTGCATGGGAGGGGGTTGGACTCGATGGCCATTGTGGTCTATTTGGATTCTGTAATTCTATATGACTTGATAGCATCAGCGAAATAGAGACCACATAGGTTTGAAACAGCATACTTATCTATAGTTTAATGCTGACAGTTTAGTTTTGTACTCAAGGTAGTAAAAAGTTATGTTATTTTTGCACTCTGTAAATACTTTGCATTTATAAAGTTGTTCAGGGTATTGATGGAAGGCTGTTCTGCGATGAGCATCTGGTGTCAGATCATGATTCAGAGGTGGTGGGTTTTCAAGATTGTACCCAGCTGTGCCTGTCCAGCCAGGATAGATGCTGCTTGTAGAACAGGTTTTCCTTTGTCCTTATGCATGATGCACATATACTTCAGAGGATTTGGAGACTTTCAGCTTACTATTAATTGTTGTCCTTGGTTCAAATGCCAAACAGTAGAACTAGGGTAACATGGAATGGTGTCCATTTGCAGTAGGAAGAAAGCTGCTGCAAAGCTGTTACCTAGTGTGAGCAAAATTTTGCAATTACATTAATGATCTCTTTTAGAAATAAGCAATCTTTGCTGGTAATGCAAGACTTAGTGAAAGTATGGTCTTTAGATTAAAAATCTGTATGGCCTTTTATGGAGAAGAAGTCATGGCCAGAGTCCAGCTTCTTCCACTAGCAAAATTGGAAGGAGATTCAACTCCCCTCTCCATTGCAGCACTTCTCCCCTCCCTTCATCTTGAACATCCTAAAAACATTCTCCAGAGAACTGGGAAATCTTCTGGAGCTGGTTTCCGAGCAGTAGGGTACATGGTGGTGGTTTTTGCATGTGTTGGTGGCTGATAGTTAGATAATCAAATTTATTATTTGCAAAGGCCTTGGGCAGTAGAAACAAAGTAATATTTACGAGGTATAGAAAATCATACTCAGTCTCTTGTGATGTAAATTGTAGTCTGTGGTTCTTAGAAAAGGGTTTAATTAATGATTACTTTGAGTTAATATAGAAATCTTGGGAGTGTAGAAAATTTTAAAATCTAGATTTTATAATAACCTTCAGTTGCTTCCTCAGACTGTATAACATATTTATATAAACAACAACAAGTTCCATTTTAATTTTTTGTTCTGGGAAATAAAGCTCTCTTTTCCCCTCAACATTTATTATATATACGTTGATTATTTAAAATAAATTACAGGATGTTTAGTGGGATTGCAGTCTTAGATTCTAATGTGATATGCAGATGTGGGCTACCTTGATAAGAAGACCAAATAATACTCATGTTTGTTTCTTTTTTCCCAGAATTCACAATGACTAATGAAGAACCACTTCCAAAGAAGGTAATCTTGAAAATTGTTCTCTTTAGATGTTTCTGTCTTTCTTGTGTGCAAACTCTCTCTCTGTATATATGTATATATATAATATCAAGGGAAAGCGCTGAATGTGGTTATTTTTGTTCTCTAGGTTCGCCTCAGTGAAACAGACTTCAAGGTTCTGCCTAGAGAGGAGTTGATCTTAAGGTAAAGTAATAGGCCACTTTCTACTTCAAAACAGTACATTTTTTACAGTTTTGTTCTGAATACTGTGTATCTTCATGATAATGTATCACTTAAAAACAGTTCAGAATTTACTCTAATAAAATCCACACTGCAGGCGAAAGCAAAGTGCATTGGTTACTCTTAAACAAGGAGTGGGGAATTCTGCATTTGAAATGTATTTTCCCTGTTTGGCTATCCTGTAAGAATTGTTGGGACTGAAGGACAAATATCAAGAAGAAATAGTGATTCTAAATTTATTTTCAAAGATCGAATTCAGTCACTTTGTGTTTAACAGGAATCAACCATCATATGGCTCTATTTGGTCGAAACTAGAAACTTGTTTGGAGGAGGATTTTGAAATAGTTGTTATAGTTAATAATAAAATAGTTCATATTTGGTTTGCGTGCTTAATTTTGATCAAGGAGAACTAGATTCAAATTAGCATTCAGTCTTGAATCTAATTAGGCAGTGTTGACCCTGCCTGCTTGTGTCCACCTCTTCTGTCCAAGTAAAGTGACTACAAGTCACTTAGAAGCACAATAAAATATTTTTAAAATTTATTAACTAGCCACAAAAGTAACTAATGCAAAAGGCAAAAAAGCACTGTTTGTTTGTTTTTTGAATGTTCTATTATTCTCATGCTGTCTGAACATGCTTTGGGCAGTGGTTAGCCAGGTCTTGCTCCCTTAATAGAAAAATTCCAAAGTCTGGACATTTTTAAATTTGAAATCTGAGCATATGGATCTTGTGTCCCAACTCTGAGTGTCACCGGGTGGAGGAAGCCTCCTCATTGATCTCCAGTGTGCAAGCACTGTCTTATTGGAATAGGTGAAAGTTCAGGTGTCAGAATCCCAGGTCATGTTGCAGGGTTTCAAGGCTATAACCAGCATGTTATATTGGTCCTAGGAACGTACTGGGAGCCAGTTTGTGTAGAACAAATAAGAGCAAAAGATTTGTTTGTCAGAAACTGCTGCATTTTATGTCCGTTGCAGTTTCTAAACATTTTAAAAGTCAGTTCCATGCAAAGTTCAGTATGATACTCTGCAGTGAGCTAGAACATTTGGAACTCTTGTCAAGATCAGCCTTTTTAGGAAGGACGGAAGCTGTCACACTGGCCAAAGCATTGTAAAAGCATTTCTCACCTTGTACTGTCTTAGTGTGTCATATTCATGTAGTTTGTAGGGCTTAACTATAAACAATTCTTTAATGAACATCATTGTGTGTGTTTGAATGCATTCTTACACATGCTGTCAATGTGCATGAGTCATACTTCAATTTAAAAAAATAAAGATTGAAAAATATTTTTTAATTCTTCATTAGGTGGAAGCAGTATGAAGCATATGTGCAAGCTCTGGAGGGGAAATACACTGACCTTAATTGTAAGTTGAAACTCAAATAAATGTGTCAAAATCAGATGTGATAGTAAAACAAGAAAGAGAATGAAGCTGGAATTAGTTGGGGACCATATATAAGTACAGCCTAGAAGAGTTTTCTAAAGGTTATTTCCCATAAACTTGGGCAGGCTGATCACAATTAATATCACAGTTCCCTGGAACGACAAAATGTTAGTTCCCTGTTTAGGAAGGAACATGTTGATGGCATCACTGGGACAGTCATCTCTCCTACTTTCAGAGTAGTTTACCTTAGAAACCCACAGAAACCAAAACACAATTTAAAATTGGAGGAAATAATTAGGAGGTAGTTATTTAAGTCCCTAGTCTAGGTTTCTCCTATCCAATTAATGCAGAGTTACTTAAGTAATCTCTACAAGAAAGCGGGGAACAGTGTTGGTTCATTAACCTCCAAATGGTGGTGCTTTCTTTAGGAAAGAAAGATACGTTAGAGGTGTCTGTGCTAGAGCTAAATGAATTCAGTAGTACTTGCAGTTTTTCATTAGTCATTTTACTTGGCCAGTCCATTTAGTATGGACATGTTGTTTGCTTCACCACAATGCAAATAAGAGCTGTATCCAAATCTGAAGTCTAATAGTGAATCAGGCAGATTAGTGTTTGGGATGGTGGTAGGATTCCAAATTAACTGTTTCTCAAAGTATGCCGTAAACGTACAGATTTCTGATATAATGCATTGGTGCTGGGGCCTTCCCTGTAGTCACGGTGCATGTTTTGTGGGCTTATCTTTACTCATAGCTAAAGATTGGTTTAAGAACCAGTGTATTATTTAGATAAACTTAACCATAGACTGAATTTAATCTTGATGGATTTAAGTGGTTTAATGTTTGATTGAAGTGTTTCTTTTGACTACAAGGCCAGTGCAGCTTTAAGCCATTATACAGGTTTTTGCAGCAATAGTAAATAAGTATTTTAAAGCCATGTAACTTTCTACTGTGTACTTAAAAGGTTTTTTTGGCATTGCCATATTTGGTTATCTAAGTCCTGATTGTATATTTGAAAGGATAGGTTGATGTCTTAGGCATAAGGCTTTAAAGATGCTCTAATTAAGATTAATATTGTGGCCACATGCTTCTAATTCTGATATTAATCCTCATAGCTGAAGACTGAACTTCAAAATAACCTTCCATTTAATGATCTTATTTTCCTTTCTTGCAAGTAAGTGGTAACCTCTGTTACACTCTTGTAGGAGTACTCTTAAGAGCAGGTGAGGAGGTACCATGTCTGCTTAATTAGTCTGTTGGGCACCACAGGATACCATATATTCAGTCTGTTTGCTACAGGCACCCTCAGATCATTTTGTTAATTTGTGTGCATTGAATGTTGGAAGCTGAAATAATTGTTTTTCTACTGTCTCTGTTCATTTTTAAAAATTACTTTAGGATTATGTTTGTACTCTTCTCTCTCCTTTGGTAGTCAAACGTATTTGATCTATTCACATAAATACATTCAGTCAGGAATCTTCACCACATACAGGGTTGACAAACTCCTATTATCCTTCAGAACTAAGTTTAGGTTATTTTAAGTTACTAAAATTAATCCCAAATTTGTTCCTGTCTCTGGAGATTGCCTTGTCTGCCATGGGATTATTATGGGAAACAGAATGTATAGGTAACCTTGTCATTGATGCCTCTAGGGTATGACAAGTAAGCATTGTTTTCCTAAAGACTTCTGTCTTGGTTTTGGTTTAATTAGTGTGAACTTGTTGACTGAAGTCAAAATGAACTGCAGTTATCTGGGGAAAACCCTAATTTCTTATCCTGCTGCGGTGTTAGAAAATTCTACAAAGAGTCCTTAGTGGTGCATTAGTACTTGCTGAAGAAAGTGTGTATTGTTTCTCACATCAAAAAGAGATTTTGAAACAGTCTAGAAAAGTATGCAATCACATTATTTACAATTCGTACAAACAAAAATATCCATCTTTTTAAAAAAACTAAGAAGGGTCAAGCGTTAAACGCATGATCCATGCAGGTTTGTATGGGGAAAGGCAGTTCTTGTGGTATTTTGGATTCCAAACTGTGAAGGTCTTTATATGTCAAAAGCAGCATTTAGAATTAGGCTGCAAAACAATTTGGCAAGCCACAACTAGAATTACTTGTTCAGGCTACTTAATTCAGATCAAAAGTATGGCATCTCAATTCTTCCTAGCTGTAATTTCAAAGACAGCAAAGAAAGCACATTTCAGTGATTAGCCTGACGGTTACCAGAACACAGATCACTAAAGCCAGGCTTAAAAGCCAGGCTTAAAAGAGTCAAATTGTGACAAATCTGGGGACAACTGCAAATAGAAATTGAGATTGACATTCTCTTTCAAGTGAAAGCAGACATGACTGCAGGTGTATGTGTAGGGGCAGCTGATAACGCCATGACAGCTTCAATACTGGAGGCACTATTTAACAAGCAAAAAAAATCTTGTTGTGACACTGGCAGAATCTGCTATCCCTGTCTTTCATAGATAGTTGGAAGAGGAAGGGATAACCAGAATCCCCTGCTTACAGTACTACTATGTTGTAAGGCTGCAAATGAGCTCTTGTTCCTTCTTGCATGCAAGGCAATGCAGGGGGAAAAATGCCAAATTATTTTTGCCTAATTCTGTTTAGAAGCAGCAGTTTGGCTTAAATTGAAAAGCTTCTACTTAATCAATATTTTGCCATTTAACACTAGCTAATGATGTAACTGGACTGAGAGAATCTGAAGAAAAGCTGAAGCAACAACAGCAAGAATCTGCTCGAAGAGAAAATATCTTGGTGATGCGGCTGGCAACAAAGGAACAAGAGATGCAAGAGTGTACTGTAAGTGAAGTTCAGAATGCTGGGGATGAAAGTGTCTCTGTTGATACATTGTAATTTTTAGCTCAGAATATACAGAGTACTTTTAATATCTTATGCTGTTTGCTTCAAATAACTTAGGTGCCAAGGATATTTTCAGATTTTTTTTTTCAGAAGGTCATTCTCTTAGAAATTCTTATTTAGGTGATCTAAAATCATATGGATATTTTCTGGTTTTTAAATGATTGAGAAATATCTTAGACCAGTTCTAAGTCTAAGCAAAATCCATTGGATATGAAAACAATTGGAGAATGTGTACTACACGTATTTCTAGCACACTTCAGTATTGTTGCAGACAGCAGAACAGCAATAAAATAATGCCAGTACATTTTTTCTTACATATTCCCATGTGGCTGCATTAGATAGATTAAAAAAAAAAGGCAGAATGTTCCATATAGCCAGTTTTGATGTTAAAAAAGGAAGAGACAACCAGTTCTGTACTGGCAATGTGTGTGTTCCCTTTGTTTACAAATAAGTATAGAAACTCAAAGCAAGTGACACAGGAGGCAGCTCCAGTAGTATTTGTCTTTTTTACCTAGAGCTAGTAAGAAGAAAAGAAGTGTTCCTCTACATACTGCAGGATGCCTTGCATGTATTTTGTAGTTTATTAAACCCACTTAACCAGTTTGGTTTATCTCTGTAACTACACGAATGAATCTTTGACTGTCTAGCTTGTGAATGGTATTGGTATCTAGAGCTATAAAGTAGTTTGACTTCTCCATGCTGCTGATTAAGGTGATGTCCTATTAAATATTGCCTCTCCATAATTAAGAAGGTGTTTCATCTGTATGTGCTCCCTACTCCTTGTACTGTAGAAACATAAAGAGTTGTAAATGTTGACTGTCAGTTACTTTGGCCATTCCTTCTGTATTTTACAACTGTTGCCAAGTTTTGTTGCTCTTGCATGAGCAGTGATTAACATTTATTTACCTTTTAACAAAAAAGGGAAGGCAGAGTTCAGCCTACGGACACTCCCCCCCCCATGTAGCAAAAAAGATCACTATGGGAAGCCTCCAGGAACAGCTCTTTGTCTTTCAGTTGGAGTCTGTCTCTTTCTCTCTCTCTCCCCCCTCTCTCTCTCATTCACACACACACACACACACACACACACACACACACACACAGGCAATTTAATATTCTGAAATGCCAGGTTTTTAAAACTAAGAGTGAACTTGGCCACTCCCGTATATGTTTTACCTTTTTTCAGTTTTTTTGTACAGTTCATGATGATGCCTGAGTATCCCAGTTTCAGACAGTTGGCCCAAACCATTAAAATTGCATTCCTTACTTTAAACTATTTCACACTTGTTTTATGTTATCTCTATTAAAAACCTGTTAAAGTGGGTCAGTGTTAGTATTTCTCTTGTGAATATAGGCTGAGAAAGAGTAGATTGTTGAAAGCTACTTCAGGACACAAATATGGGATTCCTATTACAATTCACTTGCTCATAGTGTGCTGTACTGGCTATTCCTGAGGCAGGAGTCTTTGTTGGAGCTCCGCTGGCTGGTAGTAATAGAGATATATATGATTACAAAACAAACTCTGATGACACTGATGAAGTGCTGTGAGAGAGACCAGGTTGTCTTGTATTCCTCAACTAATGCTGTTTTGTTTATATAATACAGTAGCCCCTCCACTTTTGCAAAGGTTTGGGGCACAGATCCCTTGCAAAAGTAGGAAAACTGCAAGTAACTCCTCCTGCTCCCCCTCCCATTTCCTTCCGGGTCTCCCCCCTTCCCATACAATACAGAAGGGAGTGGGTGGGGGAAAGCTCTTGTGAGCCTTCCTTTCCCCCTCTGAGCTCCCCTCTTCCCATTTCCGTGTAAAATGGAAGGGAATGGAGGTGGAGAGAGCTTATACAAGCCTTTTCCACCCCTCCAGAGCTCCCCCCACCATTCCTATGCGTTTTGCCCTGGCTGTGAGAACTCATGCAAATCTTCCCCCCATTCTTTCCGTTTTGCCTCTACACAAGTTCTCAGCATCAGGGCAAAATGCATGGGAACAGGAAAGGGGAGCTCCAGAGGGGGAAGAGAAGGCTCGCATGAGCTTTCCCCTGCCCCCATTCTCTGCTGTTTTGCCTTGTTGTGAATTCTCTGTGCTGCGGCAAAATGCATGGGAATGGGAGGAGGAAAATGGTTGGGGAAAGGCACATGCACTCATGAATAATCAGATTTGTGAAGGTCTAACCCATGAATGTGAAGGAAGGAGTATAACGTATTATCTGTATGGTGGATTTTCCTCAGAAGCGCTAAGGCTGAGACAGGAGGTTCTTGTGATCAGATCTTTCATGCATCAGACCTCTTATTTATCGATAGCACAGGATCTTGTCTGCTATGGGAAGCTAAGCAGGGTCAGCTCTGGTTAGGACTTGAATGGAAATCACCAGTGAATATCAGATGCTATAGTCTGTATTTCAGAGGAAGGAACTGAGAAAACCTCCTCTAAAAAACCCCTGTGAAATTCATGAGATTGGCATAAATTGACAGATAACTTCAGCGTACATACATGCACTAAATGCCAGAGTGGACATTCTTAAATGTTTTTGTGTTTCAGGTTAGTAAAGCTGATTGGCCAATAAACAGATGACTAATATTAAGCATTAAGTGAAATGTATTATAGTAGTCATTCTGTCAACTGTAGTAGCCATTCAGTTAAACAGTCCATAATTAAAAGTATGTATTTTACTGTACGATAAAATTGCATTTCATCTGTCAAGATAAGATTCTAAATGCCAATTTTTTTTTTTTCTTAAAATGTCAGATTCAAAAATAGTTGCTGGAATTAGTTAAAGACTGAAAAATATTGCCAGCAATTAAAGGGGGAGAACTTGATGTTGGTATTTTTAAGATGTTAAAACCTGTTACAGCTGTTTTATCTATATCAGAAGTGTATAAAATTGCAGACAGTGCACACAAAAGGTATGTTCCTTTGGGTGTGGCAAGTACAAAGCTTGTTTGGCAGTATATTTTTAAGTATTATATGCTTATGTTTTAGGGCTTTGTTAATCCCTAAAATGTCCACACTGTGATGAAGATGATTTAAAAATGGAATAAAGTGTGAGCAAAAGCTCCATTGTGGGTAATACGTTTGTACATATCTACTATATTGGTATGCAGATTGTATTTTGTGTAAAATTAAGTTGATTGTATAAATTTCAACTGCATCTTACCAATTTCAGAGTTTAGTTTCCTGTTCAAGAAAATATTGATTATGACAACCTTAGTGTTTATATGGGGGTATCGGAATTAAATGTATCCATGAATGCAGGGTTAATCATTTTTCTTTCATTTTGTGCAGAATCAGATCCAGTACCTCAAGCAAGTCCAGCAGCCGAGTGTTGCTCAACTGAGAACTACAATGGTGGACCCAGCCATCAACTTGTTTTTCCTAAAAATGAAAGGTGAACTGGAACAGACTAAAGACAAACTGGAACAAGCCCAAAATGAACTGAGTGCCTGGAAGTTTACACCTGATAGGTAAACAAAACATACTCCCCAGTCAAGACTTCCCTGACAGAGAATGCTTTGGTGGGACAACCACGCTCGTTTCCACACCAAGACTCAGACGTTTTGAGCCAAAAGCCACATTCTTATACTGTCCAGCTTGTATTGCTTAATGTAACATTTACCAGATGAACCTTGTATTTCAGCTTTCCCCCCCTTTGCTTCAGAGGCCTGACAGCGTCGGACTGTTCTGAAGAAGTGGCCACCTCAGAAAAAGTGTCCTTTCTAGAACATGTAGACATTTGCAAAATGGTTCTATTTGAAGAAAATAGAGGGAGAAACAGAAGGCTAATGTCTGTGGCACACTGTGTCTACAGACAGATTGGAGGAGATCCTAGAGATTTTAATCATGAATTGATCATGTCAAATTCGAGTAAAACATTAAAATGGAATATACTTCGCTTTTAACCCTAAACCTAGTGACTTAGAGACTGATTAAGTCAGTTCTGCCATTAAGACTGTGGACTTCCTCTTTGTTCACTGAACTGCTGGGTCAAAACTCAATGAGGTGAATTGTGTTTAAATAACGTATTTGGTAATCAGCTTTGAATAGCTGTAAGAACATGCACACAGTCAGTGTTGATTGATTTTTTAGCATTTGAGCGCCATAGGACTTCAGTGAACCTTGTCATGGTTTTGAATAACAAATTGTTCTGTGGATGGCTGGCGATATGTGAACTCCTAAATCTAGTGCTGTACAAACATATAGATGCAGTTAACTATATTTTTCTACATTGTTGAAGCAGTCGTGTCATCCCTGGATCTCAACTAGAATTTATAATCAAAAGCCTTACACTGCCCTTGTTAAGTACAGAAGTACCATTCATAATTTTATCTTAAGAAAACATACGCAGGCTATTGAAGGTGCATTAGTGACAGTTGCTGTTAGAGTTGATGTGAGGCATTTTGCATTCCATTGTATACCTAGCTTTTGTACTGCACTCTTTCACAAAATGTGCCTTGAAACAGTTGTACTGTGTAGCTCAGGGAGTGCTGCTCATCATACAACTGTGTGAAGCTTTTTTGGGGTATGATTATAGAAGAATTGAAACAGGCTGCTGCTTTGGCTTGTCCTGTTCTCCTGAAGAGATGATGTCCAAGCTTACTGCATACATCCCACTGGCTGGCATTAGTTCAAAAGCATTGGTATATTCTGATGCCTTGCATATCCCAAGGATTCTAGGAATAGATGTATGGGGCAGTTTCATGTGCACCGTTGAGACCATAGTGGGAACACTTTTAAAATCATTTGGACTGCTGTATTTATATACTTATAGTCAATATGCATTGTTTTTAATGAAAAAAACATAGGAGGTAAAACCTCAGCAAAACAAGGAATTAATGTACCAGTTCTGGTGTTCTAAATGTAGTATTATTAATCTAACTTAAATTAAGTACACTTATGAAATATATTTCAGCTCTGCTTTAGGTAATTGTTGTAGCCTATAAGATGTAATAGTACATAAATCTTTGAGTATGCCCAGAAAGACATAAAAACAAATTGTGCGTTCTGGAAACCATCTTGGTGTGACAGTATGGAAGATCTTTTAAAGATCTAGCATCACAACAGAGGTAAGATTTTTGCTGGGTGAAGAAAAATGTCTTAATGTGCTACAACTTGCATTGTAAAACTTGCTGAATGTATAATCAGAAAATCATTCTTCGTAGGTATGTTTTAAGTGTAGGATGTCATGCACATTGCTTGTGATTGCTCAAATTTATGCAGTGCATTCATGTTTCGATAGAGATGTTAACTTCAAAGAAATTGGGTTTTCAGTGTTTCATCTGGCTTAGGGTATATTTACTTCATTTTCACTTCAAATAGACATGTCCAAAAATGATTTTTTACTTGATTTTTAGAAGTGATTATTTTTATTTATTTATTTGGTAATTTTTAAGCAGGTCTTCAACTGATGCATTATTTCTACATTGAGAAATCAGAGGATTGATGTAAAATCACTTTTCGATAAATAACAGAGCAGCTTTATTTCATCTTTGTTATACCAGATTTGGACACATGTTCTGAGAGTTTTAAGAGCCTTCTATTGCTGTTCTCCAAAAGTTTTGGATCGTAAGCTCCATCAGCGCTAGCTAGCATGGCTAGCAGTAAAGGATGTTGCGTTCCAAAACACGTCAAGGGTATTAGAAGTCTCATCCGAGAGAGGAGATTTTCATTTAAAGAAATACTTTCTCCCAGTTATTTTTTTTTCTATGTGTTTTGGCAATTTATTTTAACTTATTTAATGGTCGTAGTGTACTTTTCTACCTGGTTAAATCAGTTCTAAAGTGTACAAGGAACAGTTCTTGTATTTACAGTGATCTTACAAGTCTGGCTTCATTTCAACAGTGTTTAAGAGTGATACTGCATTGTTGTTAACAAGCTTCTTGATTACAGCAGAGAGAAATTACTGGATGCTTTATACTGGCTCTGATATCTTTCACAATGTCCAATGGAGATTTTAACCAATAGGACACTAATTTAATAGGAACATGTTTTGAAATTTCATTTTGGTAAAACATTTTGCCAGACTGGTGGCAAATGCACTCTGGTACTGTCTTATAAGGTACTATCTACCACATACCTGTAGTTAGTTACTATCCTTTCCTTTATCAAAATTTATAATCTAATCTAATATAGTTTCTGGTTTATTACGTGAGATGAATGTGAAAGATAATGAGTAACAATACCATGTGCAAGTTTTAAAAATCAGTAGTATTCATTATATTTGATGGAGGTAGATGTGAAAAAGTTAACATGAAAGTTCTGAATTTGGTAAAAAGTCTTGAAGAAATTCTTGAAGACACATGTCAGGATCCAAAGAACCACCCACATTCACAGATTCTGATGTTAATACATTTGGTTGAGCAGAAGTCTTTTGTGAATATGCAAAGATGCTTTTGAAACTGTGAAATGGTTCAGGTATTCAATAAGGACTCTTGCAAAAGAAAGAAAACAAAATTTGACAAGGCATGCTGAGCTCTTTTTTAAATGTCCTTAATTAGCTCTTTGGATTGTGGCCAAGGCTCAATGTGATAGTATATTATTGGCTAAAATCAGTTTTAACTTTTGCTTAGAGTGGGTCCACTGAAATGGATTAGCTTAGTCACAGCTAAGCCAAGTGCCATTTATTTCAGTGGGTCTGCTCTAGGTACAACTAACATTGGATTTAGCACTATATAGTTGGCTTTCCTATGTGACATTGATTTATGAAAGGAAATTCTTCACATGAAGTACTCATTTGTATAGGGAATTGTATTACAGAAAATACTCCCAAAAGTCAAGCTTTTATTTAGCCATGATTACTGCGTTAATAGCCAAATCAGCCTGAGAATTGGATGATGAAACCTTTATGCATCTGCATACAATTTTAGAGTAGGATTTATAAAGTCTAGATTTAATTCCTCATGCAAATAGAAATGTTGAAATTAACTTGCTTGGATTGTGTTAAGTGTTAGTCTTCTGCCATATCTAGAAAAAAAGGATAATGTAAATGGCAGGAATGTGTTTGTGGTGATGGTCACCTGAAAGGGATTTTTTAAAAGACAACAAACGAAATAGATGATATTGTGTGCTTTCAAGTCATTTCCAACTTATAGCAGCCCTAAGGTGAACCTATCATGGGATTTCTCAACAAGATTTGTTCAGAGGGGGGTTGTTGACATTCCCTTCCTCTGAGACTAAGAGTGTGACTTGCCTGAGACCACCCAGTCGATTTCTTTGTCCAAGTGAGGGTTCATTCTCTGGTCTCCCAGAGTCTTAGTCTAGTGCTCAAACCACTGCGCCACACCAGCTTTCTGGGATAGATGTGTTTCTGAAACTATTAGTGCAGTTTTATGCTGGTCCCAACATTGGGCTAAACGCTTCCAACATAGCGTAGAACAAATTACATTGAATGGTTTATTAGTTACTTACTAGTTGCCACTTATTCATGCACCATCATTTTCAGTCAGTCAACTGTAGTTAGGGCAAAAATTGGAGGCAGCCAGTTTTTTTTAATACAGATTTTTGAGGTTGCATCCACTGTGTGTCTTTTAGTGATAGTGAGTCTTATTGGTGTTCTCAAGAAGTATCACCTTATATTTCTGTTTTTGACCAGTCTGCTTACCGAGTAGGCCCTGTGGTTCCTCTGTCCAGCAGTGTCTGCTCTTAATTAAGCAGCAGTACCTCTTTCAGAAAGAGGTTTCCCCTAACCCTGCTACTTGAGGTCCTTCAGACTGATGACTGTATTTGGGATCTGCATGGAAAGCATGTGCTCAGCCACTGATGTGTCATTCCTTTTACTATGTAGTGTCATGGAATGTTTGAAATTGTAATCTTAAAATGTAAAAGAACTGCATGAGAGAAACAAAATTCTAGGCTCTACAGATTTAAGGAAGATGTTCATAAATCCAAATGCGTCTAGAGGAGAGTGCCAAACATTGGTTGGGCCTGGACATGGAAAGGAAAGGTCAAAAGGAGTTAGATATGTTTAGGATGGGGGGAAACAGGAAGTGGCGTCACATAAATGATAGAGCATATTTGGTTTTTGTTGTTTGAGAGGGTACTACTTGAAATCAATTTACAAGAAAGGGCTTTTGAACTAAATATTATGCAACATAGTTTCCCAATCTTTTAAGCTGCTCAATAGTGTAGTGGGCTGCCTTGGGGAGTGGTGGGTTCTACATTATTAGAGAAGTTCAGTAACAGCTAGGTAGCCACATGTCATCAGTAATGGATATCCTAAGCATGGTGGGATGGGTAGAGGTCCCTTCCAGTCCACGATTCTGGTCTAGGGGTGCAGACCCTGTGGCTCACAGGCCATCTGTGGAATGTCAGGCTAAATTTTCTGGTTCCCAGAGCTCCCCACCTTGGAAAAAAATAGGCCAAAAATTCAAGAGTCATGCCTCCAGAAGGTGTAAGTCTCCTGTGGTGCAAGCTGACCCGCACACCTTATTTGGAAGAAAAAAAGAAAGATTTTTGAAAAATGACGTGCCCTTTCAATTACATATTTTTCTTAAAGGACTATGGTGCAATTAACTTTGAAAGCCATATAATTGCTTACCTCTGGTCTAAACCATGTAAAATGCCTTTCTGTGTATTTTGGGTTGTTCTCTGAGACTACATAAATCCTTGTTACACACACAAATGTATGCATAAAATACTACCTTAAATGTTTGTGCAACTCTTTGTGGTCTTCCCTACAAAAGAAGCAACCAGTTAATGTAATAATTACAGATTGGACACTGAGCAGTAATCAGTTGTGTGCTAAAAATACTTAAGTCTTGGACATGATCTGCTTGCTTCTGTTTACAGCAAGTGTATTGTAAGGCTTCCATGTTGGCCTTCAGCTAGGAGTACTCGGGGCATGCAACTATTGCTAATAGGCCCGTGCTCTCTCCAAGTACACAGTGGCCTGCCAACAGAGAAGAGCTTTGGTTCATTAAGCTGGTAATACTTCCAAGTCTGTACTGTACTTGAAAGGTCCAAATCATGTCCAACATCCTTTCTTGCTAAGGGATCTTCTCTTGTTCCTAATTGTTTTGCAAGCCCACTGCTTTTCTACAGCTAATAAAGCAGTGCATTTAGCATAACACTAAAGCAGTGGTTCTCAACCTGTGGGTCCTCAGATGTTCATGGACTTCAGCTCCCAGAAGCCCTGAGCATTGACCATAGTGGCTGGGCCTTCTGGGAGCTGAAGTCCACGAACATCTGGGGACCCACAGGTTGAGAACCACTGCACTAAACACTTGAGGTTACAGTGTGCCCTCTGCTGGTATGGCCTCCATACATACAAATGTGAGATCATGCAAGGACTGGTGTCCTATTATCACCGGTGGATGTGCTAGTATGGGTGTGCATATGTTGCGCTCACCACAATAATGGGGCAGGGCATTTGTCTTTTTTATTTACATGAGGGTTCCTGAAATGGAAGCCCTAAATATACAAAGTGCACAGTATCAAGAGGGGGAGGGAGATGGCTAGCATTTTCAATATGTAAATAAAATGAATTTTTTTTGGTTTATAACAGGTAGAAATTGGATATTGCTGTTTCCAATACTTCTCATTTTGCTTGGGCAAAAAAGGCCATGGAGTCCCATTTTCTTTTGAAAATTACTGGGTGCCATAGTTAGAATATTAGATATCTTTTGATGGTGGTTAATGTTTCAATAACTTAAATTGTTCAACTGTAGAGCTTTTCTTTCAGTTTCAACAAACAGAGCCAGAAGGTCAACAGATGATGGATCATCTTGTGGTATCTGTAGTGAGACTTTGTACTGTGACAGCTGGTAATATGAGAATTTAGAATGATGCGTACAGCAATAGCACTTCCAGCAACTACTGCTTATCAAGGGAGATGACAGAATTTGTCTTCATTTTGTGATAGATGACTTTTTCCTTTACAGCCAAACAGGTAAAAAGTTAATGGCGAAGTGTCGAATGCTTATCCAGGAGAATCAAGAGCTTGGAAGGCAGCTGTCCCAAGGACGTATTGCACAACTTGAGGCAGAGTTGGCTTTACAGAAGAAATATAGTGAGGAGCTTAAAAGCAGTCAGGATGGTAAGGGATTTTTTAAAGAAACTGGAGAATTGCCTTGTATTTGTGTAGGGCACAAGTTAAATATTGTATTTATAGATGTTTGTTAATTTTCACTGTAAGGTTTCCAAAAAATTGTGATAGATTCACCTTAATTTCACCTGATGGTCAAAACTGAAGAATAGACTAAAAAAATAAGCAGCACTTCTTAACTAGAAAATCTGTCACTTGTAAGGCTATTTGCATATGTGCGTAACTAATTGTGTGTGTCTAGCAGTATTTTTGTCTAGCTTCTTAAACAGAAGCTGCATTTGGACATAGACTATTTTAAAACTGATAGGAAGTACAGCTTTTCTTATAGTATAGCATGAGTTCTGTATTTCAAAATAAAATCAGAAATCCAGCAGGCAGGTTCTTGGGTGCCTAAATTAGTTCACAGAATCACATTTACTGTTTGGTCTATAAATTCTGCCTTATCTCAGGGCTTTGTGAGGCTTAAAGAAGGATCCTAGGATACTGCTAGGCTTTAATTCTAGCTTTGAAGGGCCTAGGACATACCCAGAAACTTTCCATTCATGTTTTAAATAAATATTGCATTTGTCCTTACATGTGAAGCAACTGGCATTAACACTCCTATATAGGAGTGAGAAGTCTGTTTTATCGTGCAGTTACTTTGATTTAAATGATGTCTTCATTGGAAATTACCTTTGGGCAACTCTTCCATTTAACTGTGATTTAAGTCTCATAGGAATGTAGATACTAAAGAAATTGTGGAAATTTTCTTCAGGGTTCAAAAAAGGGAGAACCATTTAGTTCTTTAATGAACATATCTCCAGGGCATTTCCATGGATGTTCACAATAGATTTTATAGTTGTTTCAGAAGTGTGCCTTTTCTGTACCAGCTAGTTTAGTGTATTTTGGCTTTTGATAGCTATAAAATTGGATAACTTGCCATTTCTGGACTGGTGAGTCCAATTTAGATTTGGTATTCTGTGTCAAATTACAGCAGTCTACATTTTATTTATTAATCAGTTATTTTTAATTATTTTGAAAAAGGTTCCGTCACTGTGTGGAGCTATTGTTTCCTTATCTCTCACCAAATTTATACCTGGTACTTTTAATTGAGGCTGATGGTAATCTGCAGACTGCCAAAAAGAATTTGTACACAATTTCATTGGTATTGAAATTGAATATTGTACATAAATACAGTGAAGATTTTTAGATGTATAAAGTAACCACATGCAAGATAATAGGAACCATAGGAGGAACATCTGTTACTACTTCAGAGGCAGAAAATTCTTTGCCATGGGAACTCAACCCCTACTCCAGCTAATACATATACGTAACTTCATCTGTTGTTGTTGATCATAATAAACTATGCTTTGTTTTGCTTACATGTATGTAATAGGGCACACAAATCTTATTTTACATATTTTAATTTGTATGTGTTACTTGTTGAAGGTAGGAATAGTAAGGTTAAAAGATTTAAGGCAAAGTAATAAGAAGACCCATTTCTTCTTAGAACAAAAGAGGAATGTTAGTCAAGCAGATGACAGGTTCTACCAATTAACCCTGAGGATTTTTCAGACTGCCTCATCTTTTCAAACCTGTCTTTAGTTGAAACAATATTTTTCCCTAGGATTCCTTGCCAGATGAAGAATTCATGCCAAGGTACAAAATTCTGTGCATGTTGATTTGTAGGGGGCTTCCTATTTAGATCATGATCCTTTTACTAGATAAATTGGGATTAAATGACAATTGTTTTGTATTGTGTTTCTCTTTCTGTTGATGTGTATTTGCCCCATCCCTAAATGATTTGTCCTAACAGCAAAGCTCTGAAAAGCAAATAAAAACTGCATTTTCTTTAGATGCTTTAGCAGAATTATACATAAAGAAAAATAGAATTTCATTATCCTGTGACTCTGAACGTGCTAGTATTCAGGTAACTGATACAATTTGAGGAGATGGGTATGAGCTATTAAGTGTGCACCCAACTGTGTTTTTCTTCATATAGAACTGAATGATTTCATCATCCAGCTTGATGAGGAAGTAGAAGGTATGCAGAGTACCATTCTAGTCCTACAGCAGCAATTGAAGGAGACTCGCCAGCAGTTGGTTCAGTATCAGCAACAGCAGTCGCAATCCTCAGCCCCAGGTACCAGCCGGACTCCAGCTTCTGAAACTCTGGATCAGGCAGAGGCAATGAGCAAAGACTGCAGTCGTCTGGCTAATGGACCAAGCAATGGCAGCTCTTCCCATCAGAGGACAGCTGGGCCTGGTTTTTATAGAGAGGGTAGTGGAGCAGAGGATGACTTTCCACCCTCACCAAGCAATGGTAATAAGCTTTCCAACCACTCTGAAGATAGAACTGGCAGAGGATCTGGTAGCTATATAAATCAACTCAGTACTGGGTACGAAAGTGTAGACTCTCCCACTGGTAGTGAAAATTCTCTAACACACCATTCAAATGACACAGACTCCAATCATGATCCTCAAGAAGAAAAAACAGTCAGTGTGAAAGGTAACAGAACTGCGGGGTCTCGTCATGTTCAGAATGGTTTGGACTCAAACGTAAATGTACAGGGTTCAGTTTTGTAACCTTTTTTCTGAAACATTTTTATATAGTGTCATTTAAATTGGGAGAAGAAACTGTCCAGAACTGTTCAAATTAGTGCATATATGTCACAATTTTGCCTTTGTGGGTTTTTGCTTCAATACCTCTGCCACTTCTGAAATTTTAACAATTACGTTGAATGTTGCTAAAAGGATGTTTGTGTAGGCTCATGGTATTTTTGAGTTAATGTGAACTTGAAAATGGAATTTTATTTCCAGGTATAACACAATGATGTCTGTACAAATCTGTGTATATCTAGAACTTGTGCTGTGTAAGGGCATTCTTTACTCATACTGTTATAACACTCAGAATTTGTCATAATAGCTGTGGGTTAATGACTGCCAAGTTTGCCCAGTACAGTAGTTTTCTAACTAAAATGAACTTGGTGAGGGAGTCCTGTAGTAGTTTGTGTTCCAGTTTTGCCACCATGCATCTGTGCGTTCTCTTTAGGTGACCGAATGTTTAAGAATTTTGTGTGCATAGTTACTCAGTTTAAGAACTGTTGTATCCTGTTAATGCATATTGCTCTGTGACTCCAATATTATCTTACCTGTACTGACCAAACCTAAATAAAGATTTTTAATAATTAATTCATTTAGTCCCCCTGCATTTTTCATGTGCTGACACTGGTGGGAGGTTTTATTGCTAAATTACCTAGGGATATTAAAAGTCACTTCCAGGTATGTTTTATGATGGGCTTGTCATTTACTTCACCTATTTTTAATTACACATTTCTGGTTCAAGTGCTACATTGTACCTTAGCTGACCAGGAAATATTCACAGCTGCTTTACAAATGTTACAGATGATGGTACCATGATACTTAGGTACTTGCTGATAAGCTGAAGAAATGCCTCAAGTGTCTCCTAAGCATGTACAAAATGCTATCTGCCTTCATGCCCTAACTCTGCCATCACAGCCTTGCTAACCCATTTGGGATGAAGAGTTTCCAGTTAAGGCTGGCTTTTGTTCAAAAAACCTCAGGCTCTAATGCCCTCTTAAATAAATGATTTTTTCCCCATCTACTTGATGTATGCGTTTTAGTGCAGCACTGAAACTTTTGTATAGCTGAACGCAATAAGCTGTACCTCTACTGTACAGGAGGAGAAAGAGGATGTTCGTATGAAACCTTCTCCATGAAAGAATTAGATTACTAAATGTGTGTTGAAAATTTTAAAATCTATGTCCTTTCTAGGTGTACCTAATTAATTTTAGCACATCTAATTTTTATTCATAAAAAGGTTTCTGAGAGAAAAGACATTTCTCCCCAACAAGTTTCACATACAGCTGTCAAACAGCCTTACCCTCCAAAATGACTAAAGCAAACTGCCTGCTTACTGCAACTCCAGTCATTCTGTACACTGGAATACGTTAGTTATAGTTTCTCCACATCAAGTTGGTGGGTTGTATGTTGGAGAAGGATTTCGTTCAAGCAAAATGCTTGTAATAGTACAATTTAAATTATATACTGCAAAGTCTGTTTTTTTTAAAAAATCTGGTTTTAGTGGTATGGAGAGGACCATGAATCCTTGGGGGCTATCATTCTCAGCAAATTGATAGGAAAAAGTCAACAGGTTGGAACAAAGTAAACTGGTGGACATTATGAGTGGCAGAGATCTCCATCAAGCAGAGATGTAACTGTAAACTTGTGTACCATTTTGAACTCTGTTAGTTCTGTATAATTCTTGAGAGGATCCAGTTAATGCTATTTTACTAAGCATCTTCATTATGAACCATGTACTCTTGATCATAACATCAACAGGTTTGCCAGAGCTAATCAATGTTTCATGAGAATTTCTTTGATGTGTCAGACCAAAGGCCTATGTAGCTTTGTATCTCATTCCCATAATAGACAAACAGGTGCTTTTGGGAAGTCCACAAGCCATTGCTTGCTCCTCTTGTTTTGTTCAGATCCTAGATCCTAGAAATACAATATAGTCATCATGATTACTTGTCACTGATTACTTTATCATATTTGGATTTATACAAACCAGAAAACCAAAAGGGAATACTCAGGATTTCTAGGTAGGCCAAGCAAAGAATCCTGCCTGAATCCCTGGTGAACCAGGCAAGAGCTGACAGAGTTAGATGGATTCAGTGGTACGACTTGACAAGGCTATGTTGCTGCCTCCCATGTTTCTTATGATGGTAAAGAAGGCTGTAAGAAAAGAACTGTCACGCTAGTGGATTCCTTAGAAGATTTATTAGTAGGTGTTCCCATTGGGGTGACAGTGATCAATGCCAGGCAGAAAGTAAAGTTGAAGGCTGTAGTAAAACTGGGAAAAAAACAGAAGTGACAAAAGCAGAAGAGAGAAGACAATCATTTTTTAGAGAGGTAAAATAATATGTAAAAATAGCAAATTCAAAGAAGAGCAGAGGGAGCAGAAAGATTTGTTAGATGGTGAGGAACAAGAGCAAGGGAAGGTACTGATGGACAAAGCTGGTGTTCCTGCAGGAAAGTCTTTTCAGTTCTGTGACACCCACACAGTGCCTTGCCCCTGACTTGATTCTTTCACAGTTCATTGCTACAACCTAGAATTTGGAGTTAATTGGCATTGTTACCATTTAACATACACAAAATACACAATACTGATAGTGTGAAATTTCCTATAGTTGCAAAAAAAATGTACTTTGTAGAATACCTTAAACAGCCATTACAGCTATGAATCCTGGATAATTCTCTGTTAGCTTTTGTTACAACAACGTGGAAAAAAAGATTACGATGAATACTTCTGCAAGGCATTGTTCAAGTGTCTGGCACACGGATTTTCCCTTTTCGCCTCTGTAAGTGTAATACCGAGGGCTTGGAAGAAATATGTTTAAAGTAACAGCTATTTTTAACATGTTGGTCCAAATCCCTTTGTGACTCCTGACTAGTGTAGACCCATTCCATTAGTGTGATTTAGCTACATGTTGGCTTCACCATTCAACAATTGATTCAGTGGATCTACCCATCCCACTTTGGACAATCAAATATTCTCACAAAAATATATTCACAGGAATCATTCATCTTGAATCAGATGTTCCTCAGATCTTGTTGAGTTTCCTTTGGGAATCAACCTTAAAGTTTCAACATCTTATCCCAATGGGAAAAGAAGAAATTGTGTTTATGAGACGCTTTTTCCCTCTGAGGATAATACTCCCTGAAGAATTCCAGAAAGGTTTTAATGGGAAGTTAGAAAAGGACATTTTTGACTTTATAAATTGGAGATGGACATCAGTCTTTTCTGAAGGATATGTGTCAAAATATATATTTTCTGCCTGCAGGCCTGTATTAAAAGACTTATCTTTCATTTTGAGACACTTGTCTTTTTAAATATTCAGAACTCTTAATTGTTTGCTGTTTTAAACCAGAACATTTAGGTTAAAAAAAAATCTAAAATAGACATTGGGAGGAGTTGCTGTGGTTGGTAGTAAAAAAATATTGCTAAGGCACCAGATGCAAAGAAGAGCTCTGGGAGAGAAATTGCATGTATTAGCATGGCTGTCGTAAGATATTATTGTATCTGAGACAGGGCAGCACCATAAGTCTTCCTATCAATGGCCATCAACATTTAGAGTGCCTCACAGGAATCAAGTTGGTCACCTCAGCCAGAAAATCCCCCACATGCCTCTTCTCCCAGTATGCAACAAAAATAACTATCTATTGTCCTATCAGCACACTTAGAGTTGACAGCCTCAGTTGTCTGTTCTTCAGAGTTGCTCCCAATTCATGTGAGCCATATCCTTTCAGATATTCTTTGCTAATTTTTTTATTATTTGCTTCCTGCTATTAAAGAGTTGAGAGGAAGTAATTACACCATTACAGGAAGATTAGGAAGGAAGCATGCACCTTTGAAGAACATTAAACACATAGGCACTATTGGTGGGTTCCCTGAAGGTAGACTAAAGCTCCAATTCAAGGCATATACTTTTGAAGGAAGTTCCATTGAATGGAGTGGGGCCTACTTTTGAGAAAATGTCTATAGGTCTTTCTCATCAACTATCTTCAAGTTTTTATTTTACTAAGGCGCCTCTATTGAGATTACTTATGGAGAAATTCTATTAGCAAGTGCACAAGAAACAATTCAGATTCTGCCTTTCCCAGCTGACAAATGAAGTAACAAGGGACTCAAGTATGGACTGAACTTTTGCCAGTCATATAAAGTCTAAAACACTGTTGGCCCCTTCAATGGGTCCAGAGCCAAATTTTCTTTCAGTGGGAAAATTTGTGGGACGTAAGGATTGCGAGTGAATGAATGAATGAATGCCCAAAAGGAAAAGTTCAGAACTCCAGTTTGTTTGAAATACAAGCTTTTAAAAAACATGAGTAAGGAGGGGGACACATCCTATTCATAAGGTGAATAACTTCACACAGTGGCTTGCAGAAGAGAATCCATCCACACCTCCCTTTGGCCAGAACCGGTCTCAGGAGCTGGGCACTTGTGAGCACAGGCCAGACTAGCCCCTGACCTACAGAGTCTTACCAGCACATAAAGAAAATTCTCAGTATGTGGTGGCATCAACTTAATGGCAACATACAGGTTCATCAGAGCCCTCACAAAGCTATGAACTGTAGGTGTGTACATAAGCTTCATTAAACTCAGTGGGACTTGATCTTAGGCATCTTACAGGCTAAAACTGAGTTTGAGTGGCAATAATATAGTATAGTATTTCTACACCAAGCAGTTGTAATGCAGATTGAAGCAGGTTTGCGTCTGATTGCCCAGACTCCTTATGATAGTAGCCAGGGCTCATAACATGTATACTGTAGTCAGCAGCTTTGTGTCAGCCTTTGTTCTCTGTCCTGAGCCTAGCAACCTGTATAACGTCTGCCTTATGGTCAACAATAGCACAAGCACAGCAGACTGATGCAGAGCTTGCGGAAGTTACATTTCTGGACTGTAGCTCTTAGACTATCCCACTGGCTCTGCTGGCTGGAGTATTCCTGGAGTTAAAAATATAACTTTTTACACTGTGGCAGCAGTGATAGTACTTTCGGATTTTATCTCCTATAACGTGGGTAGGTGAGTTAGACACCAGATTTTTAAAAAGTAGATGTAGCTGTTGACACAACAGATCTTTAAGCTGTTTCCTTCTGCTAGACAGAGAATACTTAGGAGGCAAATAAAAACCCAAGGAAGGGACCAAAGTAGCTTGAAG
This sequence comes from Iguana delicatissima, assembly GCA_948472985.1. NCBI lineage: Eukaryota > Metazoa > Chordata > Lepidosauria > Squamata > Iguanidae > Iguana > Iguana delicatissima. The sequence continues at coordinate 102,825 of CAOKZL010002798.1, read as the reverse complement.
ACATGCACATCCCAAACTTTTTCTCAAATGCGAAGGCACACTGGACAGATATGCCAAATGCAGCTTCTTTTCCAGCAGCAGAGACCTGAAGGGCAAACTCTCCTCTAGCCAAGGGCTGGGGTGTGTATGTGGAGAGAAGCTTCTGGTCACACCACCTCTGCCCCTAACGTAGCTTAGAGTGCCAAGCCACCACATGAAACAAAAACATGGCCAGCTGGTGAAGTGGGCACTAGTGAAAGAACTGATAGCAAGACAGATGGAGAAGGCAGCTTATTACTCTGAATGTGAGAAACAAGGACACAAGCTCCACATGCTTGTCTCCTTTTTGTTTCTTGCTGATATATGTGCTTTTCAGTAGTCCACTACCCTGAAGGCAAACAAATGGGGAGATAACAGAATGGACCTCCTATTCCTCTAGTCATTATCACCAGCTTTTGGAGGAAGCAGTGGTTTGAGTGTTGGAGTAGGACTCCAAGAAAACAGGTTTGAAAATGTACTAAGTCATGAAATCCCAGTGGGCGAACTTTACTTTCCCTCCCAAAGAAGAAGGCAGACCTCTTCTGAATAAAGCGTGTCAAGAAAATTGTAATAGAGTTGCCATAAGTGTCAGTTTGAAGGCAAACAACAAGTGGCCAACATAATGGCAAAAAGGGTTGTACCTGCTGCAGCTGGAGTGGAAGGTTGACAGGACAGATGTGAGTTAGTCTCATTCAGCCCCAGTTCAGTGTCCTGCCTCATCACTGACCCAGCCTTATATATAAGGCAGATAAATGTTGCACACTTGCCACTGGAAGGTTGAGCTAAATATCTTTTGGCTTTTGACTTCGAACCAAGCAGGTTTGCAATGGGCAGCTGCACACTTGTTATGGTTAGATTGCTGTAAGAACAGGATATGGATGCATGGAACAAATTGAATACCAAATGTTCTGTCTGCCCTATGTGCAATATCCAAACCCTCAAATGAGGAAATCTCCTGTAGATTATTTTTAAGATAGTTAGAAATTGGAATTGGCAAGTGAAACAAGGGACAGTTTTTGGCGAATAGGGGAATCTCAGTAGGTGCTGTTTGTCACATCTTGTCCCTTATTTCACCTACCAACCCTATTAGGTCTTCATCAACAAACTGGCAGGCAAAGTGAAAGGAGTCTTAAGGTCCTCCCTAGAATACTACAGAAAAAAATGGTTGCCCATCCTCCTCCTTTCCTCAAGAGAATTGCGACTGAAGGCTGCTTACAGTTTAAAAGAGCAATACAATTAAAAACATACAAAAAGTGAAGTGAAACACTTCAAATTTCTACGTAGAAAAACAAAATGCAATTAAAAAGATTAAAAAGTCATTAAAAGCACAGCACAGTTTAAAGCAGTAATAGACCTACAGCCTATTCTTTGAAAACTTTCTATGTTAAAATCCTGTTGGAACAAAAATGTCTTTGCCTGCAGACAGAAGGAGAGCAGGGAGGGGGCCCTTGTGGCTTCCTGGGGAAGGGAGTTCTTGAACCCAGGGGCAGCCCCGGAGAAAGCCCTCTCTTCCCTGGCCACCAAACATCCTTGTGAAGGCGGTGGAATTGAGAAAAGCGCCTCTCCTGATGAGCTCAGAGGCAAATACAGAGAGTCTGGATCTGATCCATATAGGGCTGTAACACACCTGGTCCACACTTAGGCATTCCTGAAGGGCTCTGCGCAACCCCCTTGTGAACTTAGGCCGTTTCCGCGCTGGCCTGTTATGGTGTTATTATTCCACTTTCAACATCCTATGGAATCCTAGGGTTTGCAATTAGGGAGGGGCCTCAAGACTCTCCTCTCCTCTAGCCGGAGCGCTAGAAACGTGAAAGCGGAATAATAGCACTAACAGGCTAGTGCGGAAATGGCTTTACATTGTTTATTCCTGGCTACTGACCGTTGCAGCGGCCCTACATTCCCACACCTCCCGTTTTTTCCAACAAATGTCCATGGGGAACTCGTAACGATTATGAATACGGAAGAAAGGTCTCGTCCCTATACCGCTACGCCGGTTTTTAATCAATCCTTTCCCCTCCTTCGACTTAATTCCCGCCATTTCTTTTTCTTTTAGGGGGGCAGATGAAAAAAGTCGGCTCCCTCTCAACTCCTCAGAAGCCTCCTGTGGACAATAAACCCCGCGGAGCGCACAAGACCTGCAGCTCTTGCGGGGATGGAAAGTCAACGCGAGTGGCTTCCCCCTCACACGAACAAACGCTTCACAGACTGAATTTCAAAGTTCAACCTGCCAGGAACAGTCCAAGCGGGCCTAAGGGAGACTAAGCCCCTGACAGGCGACACGAGCCTCAGCCTCTTCTACCCTCCCCTGCTTTCTCCTCAACCCAGCTACTCCTATCATCGGCCGCTACGCTTCCCTCCACCCCAAACGGCAGAGAGAGGCGGAGCTGCGCAAGCCCTCTTTCGTCTGTCCAGGCCGGCAGGCGGCTTGCGGTGGGGCTGCGTGTTTGGGGTTGCTCGGGAGCGGAGTCTGGCTGTAGCTCCCCCCATTGCAGCCCCTTTGCTTTCCCCGCGCCGTTGCCGTTATGCTCCGCCGCTTAGTTTCGTGGAGCCGCCGCCGCAGGTGAGAGTCTGGCGGGGAGGAGGGGTCGCCCGGAAGCCCTTGACTTCCCGGCCAAGGGCGCGACACAGCGCGGGCCTGGCTGGAGGACCGGAGAGGCGGGAGATTAGAAATAGGAGGGCGACGGCGACGGCGAGGGCGACGGCAGAGGGAGGGAGTGGCCCTGGCGGCGGCGTGGAAAGGCAGGCAGGTCGGGAGCGCGGAGGTCGGCGGGAGGAGCGAGCGGGGCGGATGTGTGGAAGTCGGGAGTTTAGTTTGGAACCCGTCTGTGGCTACTGGGCAGTCTCGGGTCCCGAGGCCTCCCTTTTGGGAACCAGCGATAGAGCCAGTTTCGCTGGGCAGTGGCGTGGTGTGTTTGTTCAAAAATGTTAACACTTCGGCCTGTGTCCGCTTGCTGGTCCCCCGAGTAGACTGGACTCCTCAGAGCGCTGGCAACTTGGCCAGTCAACACTTACCCAATTTTCATGGTTTCGGTGGGTCTGCCTTGGGACTGGATAAGCATTTGTCTCCTATTTTCTGGAAGGAAATGAGGACACCCATCATCTAGAAATATGTGTATGGTTAGAACTGTGATGGGGAGATTGGTAGTTATTTGCCTTTTTGTAAAAGTTTGGAGTGAGTTTGCGTGCTTCTGAAAGGCGTTTCTAGCAGCAGTATCAAGAGGTCCTGGTAGTAATTTTCTCAGGGTCTGAATTCCCTAAAGGCATCTGCCGCTGTCTGATCTTGGAAGCTAAGCAGGGTCAGCCCTGATTAGTACTTGGCTGGGAGACCACCAGTGAATACCAGATGCTGTAGGCTGTATTCCAGATGGAAGGAACTGGCAAAACTATCTGGTAAGAAAATGCAGTAAAATTCATGGGGTCACCAGAAGTTGACAGGTACCTTGAAGGCACACACAGAGTGTAATAATTCTACTTTAAATTTTATGTGTATGTGGGACCCTGTGGTGAATATATAATGCAGCTTCATCTACTGGAAGTGCTGATAACTGCTCCCAGAGGAAGGTGAATGAAGTGAATTTTGAACAGGGCCCCAGTGATGTACTGTGTTCAAGTGTATATGTAGTTCTTGCCTGTCCAGAGGAACTGTTTAGCTTAGTTTGCTCTTCTTCACAGTCGAGGCAGTTAGCCCATTAGCCCATTTCCGCACTGCACTGTTATAATGCTATTATTCCACTTTCAACAGCCTGTGGTTTCTGGGCTTTGCAGTTTAGGGAGGGGCATTTAGAATTTTCAGCCTGGGGAACTTTTGGGCCTCAGTGAACTACACACCCCAAAGTCAAAATGGCAAAACTGAGGCTATCATACTTTGGACATATCTTTCAATGACATGACTCATTGAAACAGACAGTAATGTTTGGTAAGGGTGAAGGCAGTAAGAAAAGGGAAAGACTACATTACAAGTGGATTGACTCAATCAAGGAAGCCATGGCCTCAGTTTGTGAGACTCCATGACCAGGGCACATACAGGGCTCTAATTTATAGACCACCATAAAGCCAACTTGATAGCACATAACAGTGACAGCAGGTTAAATGTATTAAATGGTTTAATAAATTCATCCTGCGAAGTAAGTGGAAATGCTGTTGAACAGTCCAACGTTTTAATTCTTTCTTTTCCTTTTCCAGAAATGCCATTGAACTTATTGCACCCCTTGGCTGCCTGGCCTCCAGACAGAAGCATACTCTTCCCGACTTGCTTTATGATTATGGTGCTCTTCAGCCCCATATTAGTGCAGAAATTATGCAGCTTCACCACAGCAAACATCATGCAACATATGTAAATAATCTGAATATTACTGAAGAAAAATACAAAGAGGCCCTGGCAAAAGGTAAGTTAATGAAGGTAATGTTTACTCTTTTCTTTTAGAACTGCTGCTACAGACCTGTCACTATGTGTTGATATGTTTTCTCTTGCACTAAAATTACAAGTCACCTAGGGCATGGTACTTTTTTCTAAGTGTTTGTGAAATGTCCAGCCACAGTTTATTGGAGCCGTAATGTGTCCTTCAGGCTCCAGCTTCTAAGGTTTATCTTCAATCTACTATTTGAGGATTTGTATCTGTGAATGTGTCTGTACTAAAAGGGAAAGCTTTTATCATATTTTCTCATGAATGAGCAATTGTTATTTTTATTGGTATATTCAGATTGCTGTTGTATTACAGGTGGAGTTTGTCATTCCCTTGCCCAATTAGCAGTTGTTTTCAGAAAAGCAGGGAAGGCCTTGCACCTCCCATCTCCCCACTCCCATTCTAGCTATAGAACTTGTAAGGCCAAATTGCTTTTCTCTTTGTGACTAAATTGTGTGGTGTGTTTTCATGTAAAAGTAATATCTTAAGACTGATATTTAAAAAACACCACCACCTAGATAAGTAAGTCTGTAGCAAACTTTGGGTCTGTTACCATGACACAACAAACTGAAGTTCTACAGGAATCTTGGATTTTCATGAGCAGACATACACATTGCTCAGTAGTCTCACATGCAGCAGAAGTAGCTAAACAAGATACAGAACTTTGTTGCATGGTTGGTCTGTTGCGTTGTCAGGCAGAAACCAGCTTCCTATCTCTGGATCATTTTCCTTCAACAATCTAGGGGGGAAAGGAAATGTTGCTCTTGCTACATAGGTGCTCTTCCAATTGATTGTCTAATACATTGTCAAAGAAACTACTGGGATCTTATTTTGGAGTTTTAGGATATCCTGTCTTTTGAATATGAATCTGACCTTGACTTCATTTTCAGGTTTGAACATGTCATTGTTTCTCTGTAAGCTTAATGTATTTCGTGATAGCTTGCTCATGGTTGCACCTTAATTTGCTTAAGTATTTTTCAAAACCACTGGTTACAGAATTTTTGAGAGAGCTGCTAATTTAGCTGTCTAGCCATTGAAAAGGCAACTTTTTCATGGTTTTTTATTTGAATGCCAGCATAAAACTTCATTGAAGGTGTACATTATCTTTTTTGGTAAATAGTCCATATAAGCTATGCAGAGGAAAAGGGAGGAAAAGTATTGTTATTGTAGGCTTAATGATTAACTTGGGGCAAGAGTGAGCTTTTCGCTTGTGGCTCCAAGATAAGCAAATAGCTATCCACAGCCTTTTTTTAGGATGTAGCCAAGGCAGATTCTTGAGTACTGCCAATAGATATGTTATGCAACAAACATTCGGATTACCTGAAACTGAAAGTCAACAGAGTAAAAAGCAGATATTGCAAAAATTGATACGAATTAGGCTGATATCTTTTGAGTTGTGTTCAGTTTTGCATTAGGAGTAAATTCCTTTGTCTTATCCAGGAAGGCTTGGAGGAACATTTTCAAAGAACTATGACTGCCCCACCATTTCTTCAGATAGATCATCTGACTTTGGCCTTCCCACAGCTGTCCCTAAGTAGCAACCATTTCAAATGTTTCCATGCCAGCTGGTCATTCTAAGAAGTACAAGCTGAGCATCCTCCATTGTTCCTGTCCCTTATTCCTTTTGTGCAATGTTTTAAATTTAGATTGTAAGTCTGAGAACATGCTACATATCTTTGTTACGTTGTTGTGACCTTAATCTAATCAATAACAGCAATACCTCAGACCTATTGAGTAGAACTCCCATGCCAAGTATTCTACTGATCTTACTCTATTTGGGACTAACAGTTTGATTTAGGCCTAGAGAACCATTTTGGCAAGTGCGGGATTACTTTATATACTTTAAAATCATTAAGTCTAAGGTCTGTATAAAGAACAAGTCTGAACTGTTTGAATTGCCCATGCAGTACCATTACTGTTTTAATAACTGCAGTAAACCACCCTGGAATGTATTTAATTGGTGGGAGATGTAAAAATGTTTAAAGATACTTCAGAATAAAAAGTAATACAGTAGGCCCTTCACATTCATGGGGGATAGGTGCAGAGAACCCCAGCGAAAGTGAAATAACCGTGAATAACTCCCTCCTCCAGTACTACTACTTCCCTACACTGTGCTGCCCACATGCCCACGTCGACCATCGCCGTCAGCGGGCAGGAAATGGGAAGGGGAGAAAAAAACTTTCCTCCTTTTCACCCTTCTCTCTGCTACCACTGGGGTGATTGCGCTGAAGCTGCGGGCAGGGAGAATGAAAGAACTTTTCTTCCTCGCTCGCTATCTCCCTCCCCACCACCGCTGGGGCGATAGCTCGGGCAGGCAGATGGTGAGTGGGCCTTGCCATCTCCCTCCCTGCCACCACTAGAGCAATTGCTCCAGGTGGGCAGATAGTGAGCAGGGAGAAAAATATCTTTTCCTTCCCGCTTGCCGTCTCCCTCCCCCACTGCCATTGGGGTGATCCCTCAGGCGGAAAAATGGCAAACAAGGAGGAAAAGATCACCATTTCCCTCCCCACCACCGCTGTGGCAATCACTCTGGGAGCTGCGGGCAGGCAGACAGCGAGTGGGGAGAGAGAGACCTTTTCGTCCTGCTTGCCATTCCCCCTCCACTGCCACCGCTGGGGCGATCACTCCAGGAGCTATGGGTGGGCAGATGGTGCATCTCCCCCCCCCGCTGTCATTGGGGCAATTACATCTGCAGCGGGGGCTGGAGATGGCCACCAGGAGGAAACATTTTGTCCTCCTATTCACCCTTCCACTTGCTGGGCAATCGCGCCCACAGCAGCTGGCAGAGGTGGCGAAGGAGGATTTCCTTCCCTTCACTCTCCTGCACCCCCCTCCCTGCCAGGCAATGGGAGCGGGGAGAATGGAGGGGAAGCAAGGCACTGCGAATAATCAAAACTGCAAGAGTGAAACCTGTGAATGTGCAGGGAGAACTGTACTGAGAAGAAACTCTGATGTGCCCCTTTCTAAAGCAAGATGGCCTGCAACAAGGAACAAAGTCTGTTAAGTACCTTGCCTCTGAAATGCTGAGCCTTTAGAATCTTGAAAGCTGTTTTTTAATGCTGATTTTAACATGTTCTTCTTCGAGGTCTCTGTACCTCACACACTAGGAGCTTTCGCGCATGCGCGGTACCGTACGGAAAGTTCTAGAGCTTAGTAACTTGGCGGGAATCCCTCCCCCCATGCCTCTACTGGGCATGCTCAGCCCACCGAGCAACGGTCTCTCTTCAGTTCTTTCGCATCCGCCATCGCGTACGGAGGTTCAGAGCTTGGTGCTGCTTTCTTGGCTTTTTTCTTGCAAGTCACTCTGGTTTTCTCGACTCGGATTTGGATATACGGCTTTTGTCTTTGTATTTCGGACTGGTCTTGTCAATTTTGATGATTTGTTCCCTTTTCTTCGGAACTTCTATCCCCAACTTGCCACCCCCCTTCGTCATCTTCGTCTTCACCTTGTCTCGTCTTCGACTCGTCGCTGTCTTCTCTTCTCCGTTTCTCCCCACTTCTGTGTCGGCCCCGTTTAAGCCTTGCGAGAAGTGTGGTCGCAAGGTCACTCTCTCTGACGGACACAGCCAGTGTCTCCTGTGTTTGGGCAAGGCCCACAACACCAAGGCCTGCCCAATCTGCAGGGAGTTCATATCCCAGACTCTGAGGAACCGCCTGGCACGCCTCAAGTCTTTCTGCTGGGAGCAGTCTTTGTCTGCGCAAGACTTGACTCCGTCTGTCCCGAGGATGTCAAAAACATCCTTGAGCCGACCTGTGACCACACCACCTTCAGATTCGGCGGCTGTCGATCTGACCATCCTGACGGTACCAGGCTCGGTACCGTCTCATAGGACCACTTCGTTACCGAGGATCCCTAAGACTTCTTCGACTTCAACATGGAGGGAGGTCCCTGCAGGCTCGCGGGGTGCCAAGCCAACGAAGACACTTACAGTGGCTCAACGCAAGCGTCCTGCAACTTCAGAGGCCGAAAAGGAGAAGAAAAAGAAGAGGAAGAAGGAGAAATGAGGCTCTCCGGCTAGACCGGCTCCTCCTCCTCCTCCGACCCAACTCCTTGACAACCCTCAGGAGGAATCGGAACCCCAGGAGGTCCTGGAGGTTTTGGATATCGAGGAGACCGCTGGCTTGGCGGCACAACTCAAACTGCCTGTGCTTACGGCCGCGGTCCCTCCGCCTGGACGCCCTGAAATGGTTGCCCACCTGGAGGCTGTTCCGTCTGCTCCCCAGACCTTGCGTCATTCTCGAGGCTCTGTTGGTAGAATCGCCTCTTCAGTCCCGGAGTGACGGATCAGGCGGCCCTCCCCACATCATTGGGAGGACTACCCAGAGCGGAGGGAACCCTACCCAGAACGCGGTGACTACCCGGAACGCAGGGTTAGACAACCATCCCCACAACATCGGGAAGCCTAACATGGATGGTTCCAGCCTCCCCATGACTCGCCCTATTCCTCAGCGTCTCATACAATGAGGTATGGGCAAGAACAAGCCTGGAGGGAGTACCCGGCCTCATACAGGTCCTATTCGCCTTCATATCGGGACCGCTATCATCTCGATGTGAGGCAGTGGTTGCCTTACCACCGCTCCCATTCGCCATCACGTGGGGACTACCGCTCACAGTGTGACCGCTTGCCATTGCGCTCACCCTGACGATTGCCACACCACCGCCAGTCCCATGAGCACACGCCCCACTACCGGGCCATCTCGCCACCTCCATGGGTCACCTCCACAGTGTCCCACCCAACATCGGAGGCTGTTCAGGCACAGACCACAACCATTACTACCACCGTCGCCCAGACCATACAACACCCAGTGCCTGCGGTGATCCCTTCAACAAGGGCCGCACCTCCTCGACCATCCAGAATGGTGGCCTCCACCGGTTAAACAGACCACCATCGCTGCTCCCACAGTGACCCTTGCGGTACCGTCTCAACGCCCAGTGCCTGAACAGTCGCAGGACAGATCCCCGGATCGTTCTTCAACAGCGTCGTCCCCGAATTATGAGTCTGACTCGGATTCAAAGGAGTCGACACCGAAGTCGCATGAGTCATCACCCTTGGCCTTCGGGGACCCAGCACCTGAGTCAGCGCCCGAGGATGTCAAGCAGTTCTTGGACATCCTCCTCCGAATGTCAGCGGCCCTGGGTCTCAAGGTGGTGGAACCGGCCCCGGTGGTGCAGGACCTGGTCTTCCACTACGTGGACACCCATCCGCCATCGACAGCTCCGCTCCCGTTCCTGCCCGCCCTGATGAAGGCCCTTAAACATCCGTGAGCCCAGTCGGCCTCCGCCCAGCCGATACCACACCGGCTCGAGCACCTTTACAGGACCCAGAGGGAGGATGCCGAGTTCTTGTTTAATCATGCTCAGCCCAACTCGGTGGTTGTTGAGTCCGCCCAAACCAAGGGAGGGACCAGGCCTCACATGACTCTGTCTGACAGAGAGGGACACTGGCTCGACACCTTTGGGAGGAGATTCTACTCGGCCTCCTCCCTGATAGCGAGGGTGTCAAATACCCAGGCACGTCTGGCGGCGTACCTACGGAGCCTGCTAGACAAGTTCCATCTTCTCTTGTCCACTGTCCCAGAAGAGAGTAGAGCGAGCGCCAACCAGTTCTACAACAAGGCGGTGGCGCTCGCGAACCAGCAGATCCTCTCCTCCAGGCACTCCGTCGAGGTTGCCGCCCGTGTTATGGTGGGTTCCGTAGCCTTGCGCCGCTATGCCTGGCTACGTTTCTCAGGCCTGCAGGAGGGCACCCGAAAGCTCATTGAAGATCTACCCTTTGATGGCAAGGGACTCTTCAACGCTTCGACTGATGAGGCCATGGGCCACATCGTCAAGACCTGGCTAACGGCCAAAAAGATGGGGATCCGTCAGCCTCAACAGTCCCGTCGCGGTTTAGGCCCCCGTCCCGCTTGGTGACAATCATCCTTGTCGAGCTTCCAGCCACGCTCGCCTCAGTCGGCACCATCGAGGACTTCCACCACGTTCTCTTCACGACGACCTCAGCGAAGCCACTGGACTTCGTCTAAGAAGTCTTCGTCGGGAACCAAGTCCCGCTTTTGATGTGATGCGCAGGACACCTCCACAGCCGACATTCCACCTGCCAGCAGCCCTCAAAGATCATCCCAGCCTGGCCAAACACCTCGCCGAATGGCGCTCAATTACCACGGACTCTTGGGTTCTCACCATCGTCCGTCTTGGTTATTCTGTCAAGTTCTCAAGTATTCCACTGCGAGGCGTTTTCTATTCCACCCAGGCCAGCCCGGCTCTGCTGGAAGAGATCCAGTCCCTCCTGCAGAAGGGAGCGATCGAAGAAGTCCCGCTCTCGGCCACTACCACCAGCTTCTTCTCCCGGTACTTTACTGTACTGAAGTCGGACAGGACCTTGCGACCCATTCTGGACCTCAGAGGGGTGAGCGAATACATCCGCCCCAGGAAGTTCAAGATGGTCACGCTGTTGACGATCCTCCCCTTCCTTCGTCAGGGAGAGTGGTTCGCATCCATCGACCTGCGGGATGCCTATTTTCACATCTCCATCCATCCGCAGGACAGAAGATACCTCCAGTTCGTGATCAACGGCACCTGCTACCAATACCGGGTGCTGCCGTTTGGCCTCTCCACTGCACCGAGGGTCTTCACGAAGTGCATGGCCCCTGTGGTCTCCCATCTGCGGACGAAGGGGATCACCGTCTTTCCGGACCTCGACGATTGGCTGTTGGTCGCATCCTGCAAGAACAAGCTATATTTGGACATCCACCAGACTTTGTCACTTCTGACCCGCCTAGGTCTTTGGGTCAATCCGAAGAAGGCTCACCTCGAGCTGGCGAGGGTGCTCGGCTTCATCGGTGCGACCCTGGACGGTCTCAACCATAGCCTACCTGCCCCTGGAGCGAACCCGTACCCTCTGCTGGGCTGCTTCTGCTGCCTTTGACGCCCCGATGACATCGGCGAGCAGGATCCAACAGCTCCTTGGGTACATGGCTTCCACCAGTGCCGTCACGTACCTTTCAAGACTCGAGAGCGCCCACTCCAACACTGGTTCATCAGAGCCTTCAATCCGCTCTGGGATGACCAGGGGCTGCGACTGAGACTCCCTCCACAGGTACGCCACTCCCTGCTATGGTGGCTCTCCTACTGCCACCTCCTGTTGGGGATGCCTTTCTGGCAGCCGACTCCTCGGCTCACAGTCACGACGGATTCCTCCCTGTTCGGGTGGGAAGCGCATTGCGACGACCTCAGAGTCCGGGGACGTTGGACTGGCGACGAGACCGAGCTACACATCAACGCCCTCGAGCTCCTTGCCATCGGGAAAGCTCTGAGGGCGTTCCACAACCTGGTCGCAGGGCAGACGGTCCTCATCCTGATGGACAACACGACAGCTGTCTGTTATGTCAACAGACAGGGAGGGACCCACTCCATCACGCTTCTCGCCATCGCCCTCCAGCTCTGGGAGTGGTGCATGTCGCTACGGGTCTACCTGATTGCCATCCACCTGGCTGGTCAGGAAAACACCAGGAGGATGCCCTGAGCAGGGACACCTCTTCCCACCACGAGTGGTCCCTCTCGGACGAGGCGTTCCGTCTGAAATGGCACCGCTGGGGCGAGCCCACGATTGACCTCTTTGCCACCGTATTGAATGCGAAGTGCCACCGGTACTGCTCGAGAGCCGGCCGGGGACCGAGCTCTCTCGGCGACGCCTTCCAGTTCCGGTGGACCGACGGGCTCCTCTACGCCTTCCAGCCGTTTCCTCTTCTCGGCCAAGTGGTCGCCAAGATCCTGGCAGACCAAGCCAACATTGTCCTCGTAGCTCCGTACTGGCCGAGACAGCATTGGTTCGCGCCCCTGCTCAAGGCCACTCAAGGACAACTTCTCAGGCTACCGATCTGCTGTCTCACTCAGACGGTTGCGTTCTCCACCCCGACCTGCCGCTCTTGGCCCTGCACACGTGGAGGATAACACCCTAGATGACCCCACAATACAAAACGTCTTGACCGCGGCCCGGAAGGAATTGACCCGCCGCAACTATGCCTACAAGTGGCAGCAGTTCGTGACCTTTGCTGAGGCACGAGGTGACCTGGTATCGCCTGTCGGCCTCGGTACCGTGCTCCACTTCCTGCTCCATCTCTGACAGCAGGGACTCGTGTTTCCTTCCTTGAAGGTCTACCTCTCCGCCATCATGGCCTACCAGCCTCGAGGCTCTCCATCGGCAGCGCTCTTCTGGGACGCCACCATGAAGCAATTCATGAAGGGGCTTCAACATCTATACCCGCCGGTATCACCTCCGCTGCTGCCCTGGTTGCTGTCCCTGGTCCTCTCCCAGCTCATGCAACCGCCCTTCAAGCCCATGGCCACTGCCGATGACAGGCTCTTCACCATCAAGACGGCCTTCCTGATAGCTGTCACCTGTGCCAGATGGGCCAGTGAGCTGACAGCCCTGTGAGCCAATGAGCCCTTTCTGGTGTTCCATCAGGACAAGCTAGTCCTTCACCCGGACATTTCCTTCCTGCCTAAGGTGGTGTCCCACTTCCACCTTAACCAGGACGTCATCCTACCTACTTTTCACCCAAACCCGACAACACCCCTGGAGTGATCCTTCCACTCCTTGGACGTCCGTCAAGCCTTTTACACCCAGAGGACTGCGACCTTCAGATAAACCCCACACCTGTTTGTCTGCTATGGTCAGCGTCGCAGAGGCCACAAGGTGTCCACCTAGAGGTTCTCCAAGTGGGTGGCCCAGACTATCTTGCTTTCCTACAACATGGCCAAGCAGCCTCCACCAGCCCTGCTTCAGCCCCACTCCACCAGAGCTATGGCATCCTCAGCAGCCCTCCTGCGAAGTGTGGACCTACAAGAACTTTGTCGAGTGGCGACCTGGTCCAGGCCATCGAGCTTCGTGCACCACTATCGACTGGACTGCCGGTCCCGGAGAGATGCCCAGTTTGGACGAGCGCTGCTAGCCTCCATACTCTAGGACCTGACCCACCATCCTTCTGGTAAGCTACAAAATCTCCTAGTGCGTGAGGCACAGAGACCACGAAGAAGAAGAACAGGTTGCTTACCTGTAATTGTGGTTCTTCGAGTGGTCATCTGTGCCCTCACACACACACACCCAGCTGTCCCCTCTTTCTCAGGTCCTTTATCGGCGGACTTTAGAACTGAAGGGAGACCTTTGCTTGGCGGGCTGAGCATGCCCAGTAGAGGCATGGGGGGAGGGGTTCCCACCAAGCTACTAAGCTCTAGAATTTTCCGTACAGTACTGCGCATGCGCGAAAGCTCCTAGTTTGTGAGGGCACAGATGACCACTCGAAGAACCACAGTTACAGGTAAGCAACCTGTTCATTTGATATTTCTGTTATGCTTCATTTCTGTTGCTGATTTTCATTTGTTGATTAAGGTTTTATTGTAATTGTTTTACATTATGTTGGCCCGTCTGGGTGGTGTATGAACATTTTAAATAAGTATATATAACTAGATAGTTCAGATTGACATGGGTTTGGGGTTTGAAAAATCATGTTTGGATGCGTGGTTTACGGATCTGTTTTAAAGGTGCAGTACTTACAATATCTGGAAAGTCCTATATTTATAATTTTTCAACAAATGTTTGTTTCTTTATAAGCTGCAAGTTGTAATCTCTTTTCTTATTTAGTACTACTAGTGTTTCAAGTAAAAGTACAATGTTTTATGCCCTGAGTTAGCTTAATTTTCTAGTTAATTTCTCTGTTTTTTGCACCTACAGGTGATGTGACTGTGCAAATATCTCTTCAGCCAGCTCTGAAGTTCAATGGTGGAGGTCATATTAATCACACCATCTTTTGGACAAACCTTTCTCCTAATGGTGGAGGGGAACCAACAGGTTCGTAATCAAAATATTTCAAGTGTTATGAATTCTGCTAAGAATTGAACACAGATTTGAAAACAGTAGCTTGAGCAGCAGTTCTAAACACCGTTTTTTAGCTATTAGTGGAGCTGGATTCTGAATAAACTGTTATGATAGCAGGTTGCTAGTTCCATTAATCCTGCTTCATATAAGGAGTGGTAGCTATTACAGGGAAAGAGAATTTTTTCCATCTTTTTAAAAATAATATGATTGTTCTGATTCAGAAGGGGAACTCCATGTGCAGAAGCTGGTGTTTGCATGTAGGTGAAAGTCAGCTACACAGAGGGAACAGACTATTGAATGTGTAACTAAGTGTTACTTCAAACTAAACGCAGTGAAAGCATATTGGGAATTAACAAATAATAGGTGTTCAGGGATAGTTCTGTTTTTGCTAGGATTATGTGCTGTGGTGCAAAAGAGTTTAATCCTTTGTCTCCTGGCTGAGTCCTAATGAGAATAGCTTGCTCAAGCTGTCTCATACAGAGAGACATCTACTGGCTTTAGAGGAAAAGGCATCTGTGGCACCAATGGAAGCATCTTCCAGTGGTTAATTCTGATGCTTGGGGAGAAGCCAGTTCTCATTGGGTTGTGACAGAGAAAGAAGGATTAATGCTCACCTGTCTGTGCATACTGCAGTCTCAGTGAAACAAACCTTCCTCTGGCTTCCGGTTGTTCTTTTTTTTTTTTGTCTTCATATGTTTCCAAGCAACCTCTTTTAGTGGCACAAGGTACTTAGACCCTTTGCTTGTGCCTAGCCTGTCGCTGTGAGCTACACACTGTGTATCTCTGTGTGCAACTTCATATTTCCCTGATTCTTTGGATTGGGATAACTATTATGTTTGTTTTAATATGTTTTATACTGACTTTAACAATTATTAAACTTCTCAATTGGTTTACAAAATAAAAGCAACAGCAAGTGAAATATATATACCATTAACTAAAACAGGAACTTCATAATATTTTTCAAAATATTTTTATACCAAATGTTATTGATAGAGGAAAATTAGATTGAACTATGGGGCAGGTGGTTATTTTGCTACCTGCTTCTTTTTTTTATTGAAGGTGGTTAAATTTTTTCATCTGTAGCTAATCTACCTGACCTCTGAAATAATTGTGTGGAATAGCAGATGGAAAACTAATTATGTGCTGTATTTGTGTGATTTTTGTTTAAGGGGAGCTAATGGAAGCCATTAAGCGTGATTTTGGCTCCTTTGCAAACTTCAAGGAAAAACTAACAGCTGTCTCAGTTGGTGTCCAAGGATCAGGATGGGGATGGCTTGGTTTTAACAAAGAACAAGGTCGACTGCAGGTTACTGCCTGTGCTAACCAGGATCCTCTTCAAGGAACCACTGGTGAGTTTTTGGAACTGGACTAAAGAGGAAAGATACCACTTTTCTTGTGCAGTTGTATATCACCATGGTCAAGTGCCCTTTTTGTTCCTCTGGTGAGAAGGATGAGGAGCCCCTAGTAGACTCTCCCTCTCATAGCAATTTGGATAGAAGGGAAAAGGTAGACATTGCTCTCATTGGTTTAATTTAATTTTGTCCTTTAGTAGGAATACTAGCAGCATTATCTTCTTAGTTAGCTTGTGTTTTTCATCCCCCCAGTCCCTGCATCCTGTACTGCAAGAAGGGGATCCTCTAGCACATGGACCAAATTCAGGCCATTGAGAATTAAATGGCAACTGTGGATTTTCTACCCTTTGTGTGAGGGTTCCACCCTTTATCTCACTGCTGTGGTCATCAAATGTGGCAGTTTCAGCCTATATCCCACCACACTGCCACCAAATGTGTGGATTTCTCTCACTGTGGCCAGATGTGGGGTTTATACCCTTCAACCCACCAGTGGAAGACTTCTGATTCCAAAAGGGTGGGCTTTACCTGATCCCCACTACTGCCACAATGTCAGGACTTCTTCCTGTTCCCCCTGTGTGACACTCACCGTGGGGACCATCTGACTGCCCTCAAGGTACCTGAGAGGATTTATGCAATCTCTCTCCTCAATAATATCACCCCTTGTATTCAGTTCTGCCACCACAGACACCTTGTCTGAATCCAAGCTCTCAGTTAGCATTTCTGGAGGCCAAAAGTATTTGAAAACAAAAACAAATCTTTGTTTACAGAAGTTAAATGCAACAATTTATTTAAAACAGCACACTCTGTCACATTCATCTCAAACTACCTCAGACTCTTACGCACTCTCAATTCAGGCTCTCTTCTCTCATTCCAGCCCTAGCCTAACATAAACTGAACTCAAACTATTTTCTCTAACTGCACTCTACACAGAGCTCATTTATTCCCCATTCAAACTGAACTTCCAGCTGTCGTTCACCAGCTTTATGCAGAGCTCCTCAAACATTTCACCAATCAGCATTCACTTCAACACTTCATTCTCTCCTCTCTCCTAACATCTCCTTACCTCATATTCTAATACACAATCCATAAATCAAACAGCATTTTCAAATATAAACCCATGACAACACAGAGGCTCCTCTCCAAAGCCCCTTTCTCTCCCTTCCCATTTGGAAGGGTGTTCACCAGACTGGAAGGGGACATCTTCTGATCAGATGTAACAGATTCCTTCTGCTCCATTCACATTAGTAGTTGGGAAGGGGAGGGGAAGGAACCCCCATTTTATCTCCAGTCACTGCTCAAAGATAACAGTTGCATGGCAAGAGGAAAGTGTGAAACTTTTTGCTTCTCATTGCACAGAGAAACTAGGGATGAGCACTGGGGAAGAGGGCAGGAAGTGGGCTTGGAGGGGTGCAGCTCTGTCCCAGCATCATTTGGCCCGCTGGATTGGTCTTGAGGCAATAATATTCCACCCCTGCATGCTGACATTTTCCTGCCACTGCTATACTAAATGCACTCTGGTTGTGGGATTTCACTGCATATGCAGGAGGGCGGAGTGTTTAAAGCAACAGATAAGCTACCTTTACAGTAAGATGCCTGGTGTTACATAATTTATTAACTTGATCATTTTGTGTAATTCTGATTTTGAGAAGGGTACCAAAGCCTTGGCCCCAGCCTTTGACCATTCATTCATCTCTCTGGTTTCTGAGAACTCAGCAAACATTTCCTACACAGTTTGAAGCCCCAAGGGCTAACATTCCTTCTTTTAGTAAAGGTGGGAGTTCTCAGAAAACTGGATTGTGTATCAGGTATCTACTCTATTTAGTACTCTTTTTTTTGCCTGCATTGTGATGCCCCCCAGGTAATAGTGGAAACACCTATACCTGAGCAAACACAATATTTTAGAACAATAATTTGATAACTTAGGCATCTATTAAAATCAAGACGTTGTCTGGTATTTAACCCTATTAACAAAAGACAGTTAGAAACTGATAGTTTTAAATGTTTATGAACAAAGTAGTCCTCTTTGCTGGTTTCTGATGTAACGGGCAGTAGTAATTATCTGAAGTAGGGGGGAAATGCTCTAATACAATGGTTCTCAACCTGTGGGTCCCCAGATGTTTTGGACTTCAGCTCCCAGAAGCGCCAGCCACTATGGTCAATGCTCAGGGCTTCTGGGAGCTGAAGTCCGAAAAACATCTGGGGACCCACAGGTTGAGAACCACTGCTCTAATAGCTTGTTTAATCTTGTTTACTCTTCATAATACTGTATCCATATTTCTGCTTTTTTCTAGGTCTTATTCCCTTGCTAGGAATTGATGTATGGGAACATGCATATTATCTTCAGTATAAAAATGTTAGACCTGACTATCTCAAAGCTATTTGGAATGTCATCAACTGGGAAAATGTATCTTCAAGATATACGGCTTGCAAAAAGTAGAGTAGAATTTCCGTACAGACTCAAATAAGAACCTTGGTGTTCCTCCGATCATTTTTGTACAGGGTCTAATAGCTGGCTTGCTAATTGCTCCACCACTGAAAATATAGCACATCAAAAAAAAGTTCTTTGCTGTTGAGCTAAATGTTTGTCTAATTTGGTGAGAGTTAGTATAATTCTTAGAAGTGCTAGTCTGCTCTTCAAAACACTTTATCCAGTGCCCTGAAAGAATATGGTTTTTTAAAAAAACATCAAGATTACAGCCAAAGGCTTTCTTGATAGTTTATGATTCCTTCAAGTGTGTTTCTTGTGCTGCAAAGAAAAAGCTAGGCATACCAAATTTAAGAGGAAGTTCTGAGAAATAATAGCAGCTCTTCAGTGAGAGTTGATGTATGTCACAACCTGGAAGTCCATGAGCAAAAGGCAATCCATTATAGTCTTCTTAGTGACAGGAGGTTGTTTAAACACTTGGTCATTGCAACAAAATTCTGAATGTGTCTCACAGTTGTGACTGACTGATTGGCTTTCATGAAATCTGTTAAGAGTAGAAAAAGTCATTATTAGAGATTACACTAAATGAGTAGGATAATCTGATTTATGGTTGGTGTGTTCAGTATGAGTGCGTTTTACCTTTCATTTGCTTTTAGGGGAAGTATCTATTCATGGCTATCTTTGTAGTGTACTGTTAATAATGAATGGTAACCAAAATGTTTTCTAATACTGGTCTGTCTGGCTTTCTTTTTTGCACTACAGTGTTTGATTGGATATATCAAGTTTATTCTCAAAATAAAATCTAAAATAGATTCAGCTTCATTATTAACTATGAATGTGCTTTTATTTGTAACAGTATTTAAAAATACAAGGCCTTAAATATATATGGTAGGAGCAGTAATCCTACAATAATATGTTTTATTGTTTCTGGAAATGCCTGAAAGTTTCATGTGAGCTGCCTCAATCTTTTTGTAGTTGATGAAAAACAATTTCATTTAACAGGATTGAGCATGCTCTTACTACAGGTACACTTAGGCCCAATTAAGACCTGAAAATCTCAACACACCTCACTATGGATGATTGTGATTGTGGGAGTTCACTCAAATGAAGTCCAACACCTCAT
This sequence comes from Iguana delicatissima, assembly GCA_948472985.1. Lineage (NCBI taxonomy): Eukaryota > Metazoa > Chordata > Lepidosauria > Squamata > Iguanidae > Iguana > Iguana delicatissima. The sequence goes on along the minus strand of CAOKZL010002798.1, from coordinate 83,629 downwards.
ACAGGTCGAGTATCGCTTATCCAAAATGCCTGGGACCAGAAGTGTTTTGTATTTTGTATTTGCTTGGATTTTGGCATATAGTACAGATAACTGTATATATAATAGTATAGGGTCGCAGCAGAGGCGGTGGCAGGCCCTGGCTAGTAGGCACACATTCTTCAGGCTCCCTCACTTCCAGGGAGAGATGCGCAGGAAGGAGGGAAATGGCATGGCTGAGTTTGTGGACAAACTGCACAAGCAGCAGCGGTGGTGGTGGTGGTGATGGTAGCTCCTCTACCACTGTGGGCTGAAGTAAGGTCTAGAGTGGGATGTGGCAGCAGCAGGGGCTGCTGGCAACCATTTCCAGCCTTGGTCTGGAGGAGAGCCCCACACCAAAAAGCCCAGCCTTTGTCTCCTCTCTCCACTGTTCCCACTGTCAGATCCTGGATCCCAGTCAGTTCCTTTCCTACCCAAGTCTTCTGTGGATAGGAACCTAATAATCATAGCCAACTCCAGCAGCAGTGGGACTGCCAGCTGCCCACTTCTGCCTTCAGGGCAGCGGCAATCCTTTGTTCGGCTGAAGAGAGACACGAGTATCTGTGAAATGAAGAGAGACATGGATTTCCCCCATTTCACAGATTGTCTCTCCAGAGCATCTTTCCCCAGTCTTGCAAATATAGTACAGGTAATCACATGTTGTAGCTCCAAAAGTTTGGGATTTGGGAACATTTTGGTTTTGGAATTCTGTATAAGGAATACTTGGTACTTGTGTAAATAAAAATGAGAAAAGATAATCTAAGTTATCTTTGTTTGAAACAACCTGCTTTATTCATCCAAGTGGATGGCCCTGTTATGTCATCCCTTTTCAGTCCAATAACTTGCACAGGAATAGGTCCACAGCTGGACCAGTATGTTAGAGTAAGTGAGTCTTAACTTAATGTTAGTCTTTGATAGCTGAAGAAGACTATTTAGAAAGGTGAAAGATTTAGACAAGTCAATCCTATATAAAAATTTGTTCTTTGTATTACATTCATAAGTACTGCTATTTAAAGCGTGAGCATTCCCATGCTTGGTGGTTATTTATTTAGGGTTTCCTTTATTCAGGTCCCTCCACCCTGAAAATGAGTAGTGTTAAGAGAGCTTGATTTTTCCCCCACTGCATTTCCTACTCCTATCATTACTTTGCTAGTCGCCCCTCCTCCCTTTCATGTTAAAATGAGTGACAAGAAGTCTACCCCTTCTGTTTCTTGACGGGGGTGTTTATTCCCTGATCTCCATGCTGAAATAATGAGACCCTTCCATAGGTTCCACTGTAAAGCCAGGAAGGATTGTCTTCATGGGAAGTTGCAGCATGGTGATGACTCTTCTTTTGCTGGTTCATGCTGACCCTTTTACAAAGGGAAAGAAAGCCTCAGTTCCGCTTTCTGGTTTTCATATATGTTTTTTTATTTCAAGTTTTTAATATGTTGTGTTTCTTACTGCGTTTTTATTTGAGGGCTAAAGTTCAAAAATTAATGAACACACTGAAATAAGCTAGAGTTGAACTTGACGGAAGAAAGGCATTCATTTACAGTTTTGGCTGTCGATGCTAAAGCAACTGTCTTTCAAAATTCAGTGTTTCAAAGTTTCTGTTATAATTGAATTCCTCATGTTACATAACAGAAAAATCTTAATCTGATTTTACCCTGTGAATTTCATTCTCTTTTTCAGTCTGATGAAATATTGTTAATCCTAGCTTCTGCATACTTTGCCTTTTCTTCTGTAATTCTGCCCTAAATGAAATTGCAAGCATATCTAGAAGGTCCGTGTAGTACAATCTTCTACATATATGGAACTCTGTTCATCAGTTACCTAGAAATTACATTCTACCAAAAAGCAAAGAAAAGCTGAAATTTGAAATGATAGGAAACACATAATTGAACCTCTAGTAGGAGTTTGTGCAAAAGGCTAGATCTTTTCCCTAAAATAAAGGTGGATATAGATGAACAGCCACATGGTGCTGCAGACAACCACAGCTTTTATCACTTGTGTATTTAGTAATTTGTTGTCATCGTTGTTGTCGTCAAGTCAATGTTGACTTATGGTGACCCTATAAATGAGAGATCTCCCAGAGCCCTCCTCGGGACTTGCAGATCCGTAGCCCTGAGTCTGATGGAACAAATCCACAAATACAAATGTGATAAAATCTGTGGTTTGCAACAGAATTATTATAGCTGAAGAAAGCCACGGCATAACGTGATAAAACACAAGTGCTGCCTCTTGTGGTAGGATTATGGAGCTATCCCAGCTCAGTTCCCTTGGGCCTTAACATAACAGCTCCTACTTGATGGTTATACTGTAGAATATATTTCTGGAAAATGCACAGTCTTTTTAAATTTGTTAGGTTTATATCTTGCACTTTTCCTCCAATGAGCTCCAGGTGGCTTGGAGGGTTCTCCTTCTCCCCACTGTGTCCTCACAACAACTCTATGAAGTGGTCAGACAGAAGGAATTACTGGTCCATGGTCACAAATGGAGTCTCATGGCTTAGCCGGGAATCAGAGCCTGGATGTCATAGATCTGAGTCTGATGCTAGCTATTACACCACGACTTGTTCCTTACCGCCATGTCAATAGCGGGAAGCCTGTTCTTTAGTACTGTATTATAGCCCATGCTAATTCTGCAATCATCCCTGACAGCCATTGAAACCAGCCAAGAATATGCAATGAACTGAAGTGCTCCTAGGTATGACTTTTCATATCTCTACACTGTGTTTTTCTTTGAATGACTGGTATGTAGTATGATGAGGTTGGATGACTTTCCTTTGTAATTTTTGCACTGTGACTAAATACAGTTGCCCCTCCACATTTGCTAGGGATAGGGATGCAGGACCCCAGCAAAAGTGGAAAAACTACAAATACCTAAGTGTGTGTGTGTGTATCTGTGGAAAGGGGGCCAAGGCATAGTGGGAAGAGCAGCCAGCCAGGGTCCAAACCAGGTCAGAGAAAGGAGAGGGAAAGGGGACAGGTTGACATGATGGCCCAAAACTTCCTCTCTCACGCATCTCCTTCCTTGAGTGTGTTTGTGTGGAGCTATTGGGACAGGGTTTGTGGTGCTGAGAAACTGGGCTGCATTCTGTCCTTAGCAATCCAGGTAGTGGCTGGTGGAGGTGGAGGTGGCTGGTGGAAGACCATTAGGGGTGGGTTTTAAAGGGCTGTGTGGCCTGATTGGAGCTGCTGAGAGGGAAAGTTTCCCCAGAAAAGAAGTGCTTGAGGTAGGAGTGGCAGGGGTTGGAGAAAGTCACAATCAAATCTATAAAAGTTAAATGTGGTGGGCCAACTGTATTTGAATCCTCACAAATTCTCCCGTAAAACAATCTGGCAAAGCTGGAATAGGAATGCATCTGCCCTCTTAGTTAAAATCTGCAGTGGTAGTTATGCATTCTGATTCTTAGTAAGTTTATGTGAAAATACACACACAATAGCAGTTTTACGTGGGGGTTCTCTTGGAAGTGTTCCAGAATTGACTGTTGCCATGACTGACTGTGCCCTAGTCTCAATCCTAAAATAAGTCTTCCCCTAAGATTGCAGTAGGTGAGGGGGTTCAGCGTCTGTGAGGATCCTGTATGGTCTTTGTGTATTGTGCATGTGTGCCACAGTAATTCGTGTAAAACGCTGATTCTCAATCCAGAGAAATCCTTGTAGCCCAATAAATTATTGGGGATGTTGATCTGCTGCGACTGCAAGGTGGCCCTCTGTATCATCCTTCCAAATACTAAGGAAAAAGAGAAAAGTAGCATGTATTGAGACCATTGCTATGTCTGCTGGCATCATCTGCCAAGGAAAGGAGAGAAATAGTTGGAAGAGAGTGCCAGAAAATTCCTTATAAAGCAGTGGTTCTCAACCTGTGGGTCCCCAGATGTTTTTGGACTTCAGCTCCCAGAAGCCCTGAGCACTGACCATAGTGGCTGGGGCTTCTGGGAGCTGAAGTCCACAAACATCTGGGGACCCACAGGTTGAGAACCACTCTTATAAAGTGAGTCCTTCACCTGCAAAACATTTATTACACATTAATTGTAAGTCTCTCATTTGTCCAGCAGATGGAGCTTCAATATCACAATTTGGCTTACACAAATGTGGCTCCTTAAGGAGAAAACAATTACTTATCATGGGCCTTTCTGCCCTGCTCTGTTGTAGTGCTGCTATTCCACATTCAACATCCTGTGGAATTCTGAGGTTTGCCATTGACTGAGGCCAAAGAGCTCTCTGGCTGAGAATTCTAAAGGCCCCTCCATAAACTGCAAACCCCAGGATTCCATAGGATGTTGAAAGTGGAATAATAGCACTATAACAACCTATGTTAGTTTTGCATGGTGATCAATTAATTTTGGAGAATATCTCTTCGAAAATATTGTAGGAACAATTCATTTAAGTTTATTTGGTTTGTATCTTGGCATTCAGTGTTGCCTTTTGCAGCCCCCAGTTCCTTTAAAACTACACAATTACAGTGTTTTTATATCACTTTAACTTCCCTTCCTCCATCCTACTCAATACTGGGAAATACTTTGAATTCTCTACTAGTGAGTTGTAATGCCGTAATTCAGACAAGTATGCAACAACAGTGATTCTTTGGCCATCTGATGTGTGGGACTGGCAGTACCATATTTGTGTCAATGCTCTACCATTGTTTCTTTACTGGAAACTCACTGTGTACCAGCAGCCAACGGTTTGCAGCTCAGCACTGGTCCATGGACCACCTTTTTGCCGTACCTCTCCATTGGAGAAGTAAAAGTACCTCATTCAACTGTAAATCCCAGGATTAAACCTTGGAGGTAATAGTAGTATCAAAGTGCTATAATCATGCAGTGTGAATAAACCCCAAAATGTAACTGTGCCACTTCTGGTATTAAACATCTGGGGGGCTTTTTGTGCAGCCCTAGAGGATCTCAAGGATAGAATATTCTCTCCCTGAGACCCATTGCCAACTCCTAATTTAGGGCTATGCATGTGTGGGTATGTGCCTTCAAGTCACCTGTCGACTTACAGCAACCCCATGAATTTCATAGGGTTTTCTTAGTCAAGGAATACTCAGAGGTGGTTTTGCCAGTTCCCTTCTCTGAACTATAGCCTACAGTATTAATTGGCAGTCTCCTATCCAAGTAATAACCAGGGCTGGTCCTGCTTAGCTCCCTAGATCTAATGGGCTCTTGCCACACACGCACACATGCGCGTGTGCGCGCACACACACACACACAGAGTTCGCCCTCCAAATTTGCGGGTTTGACTTTCACGGATTTGATTATTTGCAAGTTTCTTCAACCCCTGCCCCTTGCATCTCAGGTTCTTCTTTTCTGGGAGAACTTTCCCTCTCAGTGGCTCCAATCAGGCCATGCAGCCCTTTAAAAACCCACCTCTGGTCCTCCTCCTCCACCTGCCACTGCCTGGTCAGCTAAGGGTGGCTCACAACTCAATTTCTCACCACCCCAAACCCTCTCCCAATGCCCCCATACACCCAAGGAAAGAGATGTGTGAGAGAGAGGAAGTACAGGGCCAACATGCTGACCTACCCTTCTTCCCTCTTCTTTCTCTGACCTGGTTTAAATCTTGGGTGTCAGTTCTCCCCACCATGCCTCAACTCTCTTCACACAGACACACACACGCATTTTGATATTTGCAATTTTCCCACTTTTGCGAGGGTCCTGCACCCCTAGCTCTAGCGAATGTGAAGTGCCAACTATATATGGCAGCTCCAGGGATGTTCTTCCAGGGATTGCAGAATTACAAAGAAACAAATAACTTTGTAATTCTACAATCCCTGGAAGGACATCTCTGGAGCTACTATTGTTATTTGTTGTTAGTTGTTGTTTGCTATTTGCTACTATTGGCTTCAAGTTGTGGTAATCCTGTGAATGAGAAATCTTCAAGAGCCCTGGTCATCACAATTGCCTTGCTCCAGTCCTGCAGACTCAGGGATGTGGTTTCCTTTTCTGTTTTGTGACTCCCTTCCACTTTACCAGGCAGCACAGTCCTCCCTTCACATTTGTGGGTTTGACCTTCACGAACTTGATTATTCATGATGTGGCCACTTTCCTCCCCCCATTCTCCCCCTCTCATTCTCCAGCCTTTTGCCTGGGCACGCACATCTTTATTCCATGGATGTGGGCAAAACGCAAGTGAATAGCAGGGGGCAGCCCAGCACGTGTGCCTTTCCCAGTTGTGTTGCTGCTCCCTCTGATTTGCTTGCTTATTGCTCATGCACCTGGAAGGCAGTGCGCTTGAGGGATAGGCAAGCGAATAGTGGGGGAGCTCTCAAAGGGAATGGGAGAAGGAACAGTCATTTGGGCGGGGGAGTTATTTGCATTTTTTGCAAAAGTTCTGCACTCTGAACCTTCATGAAAGTCAAGGGGCCACTGTATTATCTTTTCTGCTGAGTCGCTTCCTCTCGTATGTCTGAAGTACAGTCATCATCATTTAATTATCTTTGTTTATAGTGAGAGTTCAGGCCTAATTTTCTTTAGAACCCATTCATTTGTCTTTTTGGAAGTCCATGGAGCTCTCCTCCATGACATTGGTATTTAATGATCCATCTTTGTACTTGACCCTGGAGCTACAGACTATTTCAAATACCTTCCTTGGCTGATGGAGAGAGAGAGGCCAGACCTCAGAGAGGAAGATCCACTCTCCCATTTCCCTTTCCAGATTTTGCGATGTCAGAACTCCAGTGTCAATGGAAGCAAAAGGGAGCCATTATAGGGAAGTCTAAGATCCATGATGTTCCTTTGGGCAAGTCCTACTTGCTCAGCCTCAGAGGAAGGCAAAGGCAAACCTTTGTTGTCGCTCCTTCAGGTCAACTTATGGTGAACATAAGGTGAACCTATCACACAGTTTTCTTGGCAAGATTTGTTTAAAGGGGGTTTGCCTTTGCCTTCCTTTGAGGCTGAGAGAGGAAGATTTGCCCAAGGTTGGTTTCCATGCCTGAACAGAGATTCAAACCCTACTGTCCAGTGTCATAGTCCAGTGCTCAAACCACTACACCATGCTGGTTCCTTTTGGGATGCATAGCTTTCCTGTTTCCCTGACAAGTTTTTGCAACTGTTAGTGTGCAGGGCAGCTGAAATCCTATTTCTTTGTCTTCATTCTCATGCCGTGAGCTGTCATAAATATTTTTCTTCCCATGAAAGGGAAATCATAAATGGCATCAGTGAGGGAGAAAAAAAAATAAAGAAAATCATGACAACTCTCTTTCTTCTTTAGCTGTAGCAGTTTCTAAGCCTTCAGATCTCCCTAAAGCAAGTATTGCTTTGCCCATCAAGTTTTACACTTGTTTGTGTGTGTGTGTGCGTGTGTGTGAGCGTATTGGCTGTTCATAAGAACTTAATAATATACACATTGTCTCAGATGTTATTCTGAGAGTCATAGCTGCTGATAAACAAAAATGCATTGCCTCAGGAAACAGTGTGCCTGGCCAAAAAAAAAAAAAAAGGAGGGAGAGGGGGAAAAGGGACAGTATTTGACCAAATGCATCAAATCTGAGCAGTAGAGGGAGATCTTTCTCTATTTTGCCTTCTACTGTAGGCTCTAAAAATATTTTCAAGTTTGCTGCTCTAAAGGAGCTTGAATTATTCAGGGAAGGGAATCTGTGAACTTTTAAAAATGCTAAACCTTTGCTGGATGTTGTAAGGAACATCAAGGCAGGCTCTGTCTAGAAGTCTTGCAGTCTAGTCTTGGATAGAATACTTTCATGGAAGTTAGGGGCGCCAGGGGTAACTAGTGAGATTCGACACACACTGCTACCGCTCTCAGAGGCAGTATGTCTGTGTATCAGTTGTCAGGAGATATGAGAAGGAGGATTTAATTTCACTTATGGCCTGCTGATGGTCTTCCCATAGGCTAATTGACCACAATGTGAAATAGATAGGCCTTCAATCTGATCCAACATGGCTTTTTGTATGTTTGTGTGTTCTTCATCTGTGTTGGATGAGGAAAAAAGATGGAAGAAAATACACACATGCAATGTATGTATTTAAACAGAACAGGTATTATGTTTCGATAGAACAGGAATTACCAAATGAAGGGCTTACCCTCTAACTAGGGCCATTTTTGCACGACACTGTTACAGTGCTATTATTGCACTTTCAACCTCCTCTGGAATTCTGAGGTTTGTAGTTTTCTGAGGCCCAAGAGCTCTCTGGCTGAGAATTCTAAATGCCCCTCCCTAAACTGCAAACTCCAGGATTTCATAGGATGTTGAAAGTGGAATGATAGCACTGTAACAGTGTCTTGCGGAAATGGCCTAGATGTCCTCTCCAGCCCTCAAACAAGGGCCCTTTCATGTTACACAATTGCAGCACAATGATTCCTCTTTAAGCCCATAGTTCCATTCTGTGTAATCCTGGGATATGTAGTTTAGAGAGGGGCATTTAGACTTCTCAGCCAGAGAGCTCTAGTGCTTCATCAGACTACATACCCTAAGATTTTTTAGGATGTTGCCATGGCAGTTAAAGTGGAATCACAGTGCAATTGTTGTCTTGTGTGAAAAGGCCCCAGGTCTTATCCTTGGAATGGTAATACCCACTGTTCAAAAGCAACAGCCTGGTACATAGTTCATGTATACTGTGTCATCTAAGGAGAAATTGCCTTCATGGGCAGATTGTATTCTCTGTCCCCCTTTTAAAATGAAAATGAATGAATAATGAGAACCAAACGCATCTCCGCTCAGCAAAGCAGAGTGGATAGCCTTAAAAAGAAATAGTGAATGCTCTCTCACATTAACTATTTCTAGCATAGTGATGAAAAGAGCTCTAGTGCTGCATTTCCCCTGACTACACTACTTTTCTGTGTGCAAGGAGTTAACATTAGGCAGCATCCAAATATTGTAACTCTCCCATACCTGAGAGAGAGCTATTGTTATATGCCTTTAAGTTGACTCTGCCTTATGGTGACCCTATCCTAGCGTTTTCTTGGCAAATTTTATTCAGAGGAGGTTTTCCTTTACCTTCCACGTTTCTACCACATGCTTTTCCTGAATATGTACATTCAAATATTTTTGAACATTTAATTCTGATCAAATTACACATAGACTTCTTCCTCTGGCATTAACTGGCAGTTCTTTCTGTTTTTGTACCAGTATTAATTGCATTTTCTTTTGAAACAAATCTACACAAAAACCATGTGTATCTTTTATATACTGGTAAATCTTCAGGTTTGTGAAGGATATAGAAAACCTGGGGGGGCGGGGAAGAGAGGAAGGACTACCTTAAAAAGAATTTATGATCTAAGGTTTGAAAAAATTGGGAAGAAATCTGTAAAACTGGCTTTGCCAGCTCCCCAAAGTAACTGTAATCCCCCCCACCAATATTTGTGTGATCAAAACAAAATTCAAAATCAAAACGGAAGCAATAGAAGCTGCTTCACATGAGATAAAAACATTTGTCTGCCTAGACCAGAATAGGGTGGGGAAACTTGGGCCCTCCAGATGTTTTAGGCTCCAACTTCTATATGCTCTAGCCAGGGGTGGCAGGGGCAAAATGAGGGAATTCCCCCCTCAAATAAGAATTCTGCACCCCCAGTTAAATTTGTCTTCATCTACTCAATTTCTAGCACTGCAGTAACTTAAAACTTCAGCCGAGCATTTAGCAACTGAGTTATGACATCCAAAAAGAGAATTCTAGAAATGAACAATTTTCAAAATCTCACTCTTTGTAATGCCAGAAAATTGGGGACTGAAAAGAAAGTTTATGGAGGGGACAGAATTCTCATTTGGAGGGGCAATGCCTTTATTTTCCCCCTCCCCTTAGCTAGCATAACTAGTGGTAAAAGAGAAAACAAGTTGTAGTCCAAAACACCTTGAGGTTATTGAGTTGCCCGGCCCCTCAAGATCAACTTTTGCAGGATCTCCTTTTTTGGCAGGGGGAGGATTTAGAATCTTGAATTCCATGTATACTTAAAAGAATTCTGAGACCAGTATTGGTTCTGAGTACCTAACTGAATGGAACTCTTGTCATTCCACCCAAAATCCATTCCTATTTCCTCCGAGCTTTCTTCATCTCAGCAGTTTAATATAGGATAAGGTAGGGTGTCATTTCACCGTGCCATTTTGAGACAGTTGGGCGTCATTACCAATCTCTTGTAATCAACTCAAAGAGATCTACTAGTAGAACAAGATCTAGATCCACCATCTGCTCACCCACTTCCTCCCCATTCTGGCCTTTCAAGATTGTTCTTGATCCTTTTAACTGGAGTTTCCAGCAACTAAACTCAGGATCTTCTGTACATAGCCCATGATCTCTACCATCTTCCTGTAATCTCTACTTGAATATTAAAGAAAGTGAACGAAAGAAAAGTGGTGAAGAGGCACGACTGGAGGGATTACTGGCTGGACTCAAAAATATTGGCCAGGGCCCACTGTTAGTAGAAGTGGGATTCTCCCTTTCTACTGCAGATGCCCAGGCACCTTAAAAATTGTCCCAGAGCAGAGGTAGGCAATTTTTGGGGGGCCAGGGGCCAGTTTTCCTATAGACCTGTTCCACAGGCCACAGGAATAAAGTAAAAGGGTGAGAAAGGGCCTTTCAACACTACACTGTTATTGGGCTATCATTCTACTTTCAACATCCCGTGGAATTCTGGGGTTTGCAGTTTAGGGAGGGGCAGCTAGAATTCTCAGCCAGAGAGCTCTTGGGCCTCAGTAAACTACAAACCCCAGAATTCCACAGGATGTTGGAAGTGGAATAATAGCACCTATAACAGTATAGTGTGGAAAGGCCCAAAGACTTACTTTATGAGATATACATATTTCAGTGGCATAGGTACCGGGGGAGGGAGCACTTGGCCCTGGGCGGCAATGTTTTGGGGGCATCCCAGCTCATAGCCATGCCCTCTCATGCCCTGGTCATGCCCCATGCATTGAGACCATGCCCCCACGCACTGTAGCCCCAGCCCCTCCCATCCCCCCTCCACACACTCCAAGCTCCGCATGGATTTAATTTCTTTTAAAAAAAAAAGAGAGAGAAAGAAAAAAAACGTATGGTGGTGCTGTCTTTTATTTCAGTGGCATAAACACCTGATTTTAAAAATGTTTTGCTAGTTGTGAAACTGGAAAGGGGAAAGAAAGAAGACCATAGAAAGTGGCTACCTCTTTCTGTCTATCTGGAAACAGCTTCTTTTCTTTATTCATGAAATAGGATTATAACTGTTTTGGACCTATAGTTTACCTTCAGTATGATTGCAATGAAGCAATACCAGAGTGCAAGGGTCCATCTGCAGAGTCTGTCCACACTGAGGCTTTAATTACATCCTCTCCAGCTGCTGGACATAATAATTGCTGGCTAAGTTTGTGTGTGTACATACAGGGAAGAAAGTAGTGTGTTTGAAGAGACATAGTGGATGGTTGATCTCAAAGAAACCCAGGGGAGTGGGGAGTCATTTCTAATGAAACAAAATTGTTGTTGTTGTGTGCCTTCAAGTTGTTTCTGACTTATGGTGACCCTAAGATGAACCTATCATGGAGTGTTGTAGAGCTGAGAGTGTGTGATGCACGCAAGATCACCCAGTGGGTTTCCATGGCCAAATAGGGAATCTGTTGTTGTTGTTGTTGTTGTTATTTTTATTTCTATCCTGCTTTTCTCCTCGAGGGGACTCAAAGTGGCTTACAAACTTAAAAGAAGCATAAGCCCTTTCCACACGGAGGGGTGTGAAACGCAGGGAAATGGGGCGGCGCACGCGGGAACGGAGCTTACCTTAATCCGGGTGGTTCCTTTCCTGCGGGGAGCAGCGCGCGTTCACCGCTCTACACGCCGCTGGCGTCCAGCGGTGCCCAAAATGGCATCCGGCGGCTTCCGGCGGCGCTCCGCCAATCAGGGCAGTGCACCAGCTGGAAGCCCGCACCAGGGCAGCTTTGCAGGGATGCGCTTGCGCGCCCCTGCAGTTCTTCACGGGGCGCTACAACGGGCTAGCGCGATCTTGTTTTAAAAAGACCACTTGAAAGGTGGTCTTTATAAAACACGCAGTGCCATCCCCACGGCCGCGCAAGGGCGCTTTGAGGTGTAGAACCTCACCTTTTCAAGTCGCCCTAGCGCACCCCATGGTGTAGACGACCTCCTGGTGAGGTCGTCCCAGCGCAGGCTATATCCCTGTGTGGAAATGGCCTTAGTTAAAATTGTGGTATACAAAAGTCCAATGCTTAAACCTCTACAGCTCTATAAGATTTGCTTTCAGATTTGGCAAAATAATTTTACATGGGGAGGGCAAGATCTTGCTTTGAGGAGATATAGCATAACTGCATTGGACTCACGCCTTGGTCTATGCTACCTTGGTACAGAACTGCACAACCATTGATGCACAATACACAATGTGCCATGATGTACAATGTGCCACGTAAGTAACTCTGCTCTCATAATCTTCAGCTGATTATGTGTTGTCCAAAATTGTCCACCCACTTGTGTGAAGGAACATAGCCATGTATATAGTCCCAACAAGATGACAGCTAAATACTGTACTTCTCACCTGCATTTTCAATGGTTTTTATTAGGAGCAATGTTGTCTTGCCTGATCATTTGCTTTTAGCCTCCAAAAGAAATCTTAAACATTCAGAAACATAAAAGACTCAACATATGGAAATGTGAAAGGGCTGTTTCTTTTCCCTTCCGTTTAGTCTGCTCAGAAAGTCTCTTCAAAATTCACCTTTCTTTCCTGTTCCCAAAGCTTGGGGAAGTGAATAATGAACTGCCCACACCAACCTTTCTTACTTGGCAATAACAGGTATTTAAAGCTGCTGTTATCTTAGCAGTTGCAGTTAGCAGTCACATTTTATATCGCTTATCAATGCAAAGCACTCCCTAAGCGGTTTACAATGTGTTTAGCTAATTGCCCCCAACAAGCTGGGTGCTCATTTTACTGACCTATGGAAGGATGGAAGGCTGAGTCAACCTGGAGCTCTGCAGGATCAAACTCACAACATTGTGGCTGCAGTATCGGCATTTAACCACTGTACCACCAGGGCTCTTATCTGGTGGTGGTGGTGGTGATGTGCCTTCAAGTCTTTTCCAACTTAAGGTAGCCCTAAGGGAAAATTAGTATGGGATTTTCTTGGCAAGATTTGTTCAAAGGGAGTTTGAATAAATTCATCTAAGAGAGTGTGATTTGCCCAGGGTCACCTAGCAGATCTCCATTTCTGAATGGGGATTTGAATTCTTATTTCCTTGAATCCTAGTCAAATACTCAAATCACTATATCACAATGGCCTGGTGTGCCTGGAGGCTGATCTTATCATTATGTTTGACCCCTTCCTTCCTTCCTCTGTCCGTCCCTCCCTTTTGCCATTTCAAACTTTGTACATGTGTATATGTGCCTTCAAGTCTCCTGTCAATTTATGGCAACCCAATGAATTTCACAGGGTGTTTTTTCTTTTTTTGTTAGGCAAGGAATACTCAGAGGTGGTTTGGCCTGTTCCTTCCTCTGAAATATAGGCCTCAGCACCTGGCATTAATTGACAGTTTTCCATCTAGGTACTAACAAAGGCAAATCCTGCTTAGCTGCCAAGATCAGACAGGATCTGGACTAATTTCTTTTTTCTGCCTGGTCTTAACTTTTTATAAGCATTCGTTGAATAAATTTGCTGAGCTTTTGGCCTTCCAATTTTTTTAAAAAAAGCCAAAAAAGAAAAAAAAAACCTCCACAGTCCATCCATGTTTAGTTTAGCTCTGCTCTTGCAGCATGTTTGGAAGGATGACGTTGTGAGAAACCAGAGAAAATCTCAGTTTCAGGAACAGTAACAACCCCGGGCAATTCATGTAATCCAAAAAGCAACTCATGTCAAAGTAATTTTCTTTCTTTCTTCTCTTTAGCAGGATGAAATCACTTAAAAGGAGGAAATGCAATAAGGTTTGCAAGATTTGTGAAGGAAAGGCAAGGGTTATGTAGGCTGTTGATAGATTTCCATATACATATTAAGGTAGATAGAATTAAGAAGAAGAGATTCTACTTCTTGTAATCTTTATAACAGCTCAGCAGTTTATTAAAAGAAAAATTCCCAGTAGTAGAAAAATAACAACAATGAAGGTCTTTTATATGTATTCAGTATTTAATACAAAAATGTGCGTTTTTATACGATTAACCTATATATCCTTTCTTGAGATTGCCCTTCACTTGGAAAGAATATCACATTTTCATCCTTTATCCGTCATCCTTTCAAATTGCTCTCACATCACCTCTTAACCTTTGCTTGCCAGGGTAAATACACCCATATTCCTCCTCCTAGGACAAGGTTTCCAGACTTCTGCTGACCCGAATTATTTTCTAAGATAACAGGAAGACAATTTAAGAGCATATGCAAATACGTAAAATTCAAAGACTGCTCCAAAATAAAATTAACTAATATTAGTGGGATCTTGGTATCCACTAGGGTTTAGTTCCAGGACCCCCTATGGATACAATGTCCCATTATATGCAATGGCATAGTAAAATGGTGTCCCTTACATAAAGTGACGAACAACTCAAATGAGTGCCGGAGCAGCCTGAGAATCTGTGAAATGGTAGGGGGCTACAGTAGGGTATGCCTACACATCAGCATAATGATTGATGCATGGCAAAATCAAGGTTTGCTTTTTGGATTTTTTTTTTCAAATATTTTTGAGCCATGGTTGGTTGAATCTATGGATATAGAGCCCATGGATATGGAGGGCTGACTGTAATTTGATAAATAACTCCTTCCCAAAAGGAAACTACCACTGAGCATAGCTAGATTATATATTTACAAGTATCATGAAACAAGGCATGTTCAATGCAAGGTATTAAATTGAATACAATGACATCTGACTTTTACTACTTGAGGAAGCAGTTCTTCTAAACCTGTTCAATTTTGCTGTATATGTACTTATTTGACCAGTATTCAGACTGTGAATCTATCTAATTCAGTGTAGCATGCACTGATTCTCATGAGCAGCTATGGGTTTCAGACAAGATATTTCTAGCACTACCTGGAGATGCTGGAGATAGAACCTGGGACCTTCTGCATGCAAAACATGTGCTCTGCTAATGAGCTGTGGGTAGCATAATCTATTATATTAGGTTGCAATCTTACACCCTTGTGAGGGAAACAGGGGTTATTCTCTTATTCAATGCTGTCTCCTGCCCTCTAGTAGGAGATGGGACCCCCTCTTGCCCCTGGAGATCATCTAGCTGCCACCACCTACTGATTTTAAATCCCCATCATGCGGTAACACAGTAGGAAGCTACTGGGGAAAGAATCTCTGAGCTCAGAGGTTTTCCTATCCTACCCTCTGTGGAATAGGGGAATTCTATCTATGTGTGCAACCATCAAGGCACATGGAGACAGATCATGGACAGAGAAGATCTTTAGAAGGAAAGGTTTTTATTCTAAGCAGGCAAACACAATGACAAAAGATATCCCATTCATGAAGGCACCTTCCTTCAGGAGTTACTTAGCAGTTATAAAGTTACAGACAAGCCCAGGTCATTTCAGCCAGAGTTTTAAAATAATATAATCTCTGATGCAACTAGCTAAAACATTCTTATTCTACCCACATTACTATCCAGATACTGGGATGGTGTAGGAGGAGGAAGCTGGGAGTCTGGACCAGCTTTGCCCACCCTGCTATCTGTTCTTTCTCTCTCATTCATGTTTCTTTGTCTCTCTCATCTGGTGGTGTCTTGAGGCCTTTTTAAAACTTCTTGTCCAAAGGATCTGGAAGCTTCTCACCTTGTTCCCCTATCTGGTCTTACTAGCTGGCCAATTGTCTCTTGTGATCTCTGATGTCCTTCTGTGATGCTGACCCTGTCCCATAAATGTAACTTAAACCAGGCACCTCTTTAACCACTTGTTTGCCTGGAGAAACAACTATCTCCCTTCAGCTATGTTGCCTGGATAATAGGAAGAGCCCATTATCACAACCCACTTCCCTGGGAGTAAGCTCAGTTGGGCCTTAAGAACACTGGCTATATAAAACAATACAGACAATAAAATATATAGGATTGTGTTGTTGGTCTCCTCATGATTCCTATGATGCTGTTCCATTACCTGATAGCTAATAGCTCACTGCCTTAGCAGTCTCAACAACTGCTACTTTACTAGGGAAAAAAATTACTAGTATTCTCCTACCTTGGTATGAGCATCCATAATCTTTGCTGTTTCTAGGATAAATGTTGTTCATAATATAGGGATGCTGATGAAATGTTCCAAAGTATCTATGGTATCATCACAGATCTGTAGATTCTTCTGAGAAGGAGCCAAATGCTTTACAAAACGACAGCATCTAGTTTCTAGAGAAATACCTCTTTGGCCATTTCCGCACTAGATTGTTATGGCGCTATTATTCCACTTTCAACATCATATGGAATCCAGGGGTTTGCAGTTTCCTGGGTTTGCAGTTGGGAAACTGCAAACCCCAGGATTCCATAGGATGTTGAAAGTGGAATAATAGCACTATAACAGTCTAGTGCAGAAATAACCTTTGTGTCACTCCTGAAATAGCAGGAGAAGCAAAAAGCTGAAATGATGTTAGCGATTCAAGGCCATGAACAACATTTCTATTGGAGGGAAAACACTCATAGTGTTCATATCTCAAAAATGAGTTGTATATTTTAGATTTATGAGTTCTGTTTCCTTTTTCTTTCAGCGTCTCCAATATTCCTTTCTATGCAGCAGTGGTGGCTGGTGACTACAATGTCAATGAGGTTTTGAACCCATTCAAAGTTTTAAGAAGCCATTCAAAGTGCCAAACTCTGTCTCCAAAATAGGCTCAGCAGTTTGGAAAGGTCATTTAAAATTCAGACTAAAATTCAAAGTGGAGTCACCACCCCACTAATATGGAAGCCTCCAGTAATCACTACTGCAGAGCCAACCAGTGATGCTGTCCTGAATACTTCTTTTCTATTCCCATTAATTCTCAAAGGAGATGCATGCCCCTTCCTTCGAAACCTTGACTTCTGCGAGTGCCACTTTTCTAAAGAGACTTTTCCATTTACAAACTGAGGTGGCTTTCCAACATCAATATCACAGAATATCTGAAATATTTATGTGAAGCAAAATTGTGACCACTGTTTTGGACTCCAGTACAAATCTGATGGATTTAGGGGCATATATGGAAACTTTTGCAAACGTGAGAGCCAGCTCTGGACTACACCAGACCAACAGGGCCAGTATTTAGAAATTTATGGCAGTGGGAGCAAAACGAGTCAACAGTCTCAACAATCTTGGAGTCTCTAGGGGAAAACATGTTTATCCACTACACTGGGCTATTTTTTTCTTTTTGCCCCAGACAATTGACTTATTTTGTCTCTGTAAAGTAAGCCACAGTAACAGTGTGAAAATACATCAGCTTTCTAACAGCATCCTTGAGCCAACTTGAAGTGCAGTACTGCTAGCATGGCAGACTGGAAAAACAGCCAGCAATGCCAAGCACATTCAGTGTATGTGGATGCTTGTGTATGTATGCACACCATCACTTCTAGCTATGGTATACCTATAAACATGAAGTCTGTTGAAAATCATGGAGGTGGCCAAATGTGTATCATTTTGGACTACCTAACTCACCATATCCTTACCAAACTAGGCAATAGAATAACTGCAAGTATGTGTGCTTATTAATCCCAGAAATCTTGCCTCCTAGGAAAGAAAACTCCCTAAAGTTGGAGAGTTTGCACTTGCTCTGGATGTGTTCCAGAAGAGCCTTCTCCAGCCCAGTGACTTCCAGCTGTGTTTGGACTACAGGTCATATGATCTCTGACTAGTATGGTCATGAAAGGGGCAATCAAATAATTATGAGTTTGGAGCTTCTCTCTTATGAGGAAAGGTTGCAAAGTGTGGGGCTCTTTAACTTAGAAGGATGGTGAGGCATGGCAGAAAAATATAACATACATGATGTAGAAGAAGCTTTTGTCTCTCTTTCATCATATAGGCCCTTTCCACACAGGGTTAATAAAACGGTGTAGAGTGACCTCAACCAGAGGTCGTCCACACCATGGAGTGCGCAGGGTCGGTTTTAATTTTGAGGTTCTACACCTCAAACCGCCCTGAAGCAGCCGGAAGTGGTGGCGCCGCGTGTTTTTTAAAAACCACTTTCCAAGTGGTTTTTATTAAACATGAGCGTGCAGCCCCGTACCAGCGCCCCCGTGTAGATTTGCAGGCGTGCGCAAGTGTGTGCCCGCAGATCTGCCAGGGGGTGGCTTCCGGCTGGCAAGCTTCTCCGGTTGGTGGAGAGCCTCCACCAGTTGTAAGCCACCATTTTGGATGCTGCCAGATGTCGCCGGATGCCGCAGGAGCGTGGAGCGGTGAACGCGTGCTGCTCCTTGTGGCGATGGGCTTACTCAGCTTCAGGTAAGCTCAGTTTCTGCGTGCTTTGCCCCATTTCTCCCTCCGCGTGTGGAAAGGGCCATAGAATCCTGGGTCAACCATTGAAGCTAAGTAATTTCTGTTCTGTCCTTAACTGTGGGATAAGAGGAAATATTGTTTTACACAGGCCCCTGTCACACTGCACAATTATAGCTGTTTGATAGTGCTTTTGCTGTCATAGTTGCATTCTACTAAATGTTGGGATTTGTATTTTGGTGAAACACTACACCTCTCTAGCAGAGATTCAAAATACTTCACAAAATATCATTGGATGCAGCCATTACAATGTAAAGTGGCATCAAACTGCTATGGTTGTGTAGTGTGAAGGAGACCACAGTACCTAACTGAATGGTAGAATTCACTGCTGCTGTAATGGCTACCAACTTGTACAGATTTAACAAGGCAAATTCATTGAGATTGGGGCTATCAGTGGCTACTAGTCAGGATAGATATATATTCCCTCTACTACCAGAGGCAGTATGTTGTTATATACCCGTTGTTAGGGAACACAAGCAAGAGGAAGTGTTATTGTATTAGTGTCTTCCTTTGGCTTTCTCGTAGACATCCAGCTGCCTACAGAATGGAACTGAATGTTACAGGAGACAAGCATTTAGTCTGGTCCAGCATGACTCCTATGACGGGAAATGTAGTTCAACGAATCTGGAGAATGGCAAAGGCTGTTCTTAGGTGGGTGGGAGGAGAGCAGATGCAATGACTCTCCATATCTCAACAGCAACTTCTTCAAAAGTTATGTCTGAAATTCGCCTTCAGCAAATTATTCCAAAGACCATGGGCTAGCCACTAGAAATGACTATAAACAGTAATTGAATGGGTGGTAGGGATAAAATTAATATTCATTATTATTTGTTTCCAAGCTGAAAAACTGGGTTCCTGACAGCTGGAGAATAATAGACCAGAAAGAAATTGGTGCAATTTTCCTTCTGTATTAGAACATATTTTGCATAGAAAAATATGTGGAGAAACTCTTTTCATACAAAGGAAACAGGTTTTTGCACAAAACTCTCACATGTTTTCCTATGCAGAATAATTCCTCTGCCACACTTCAGGATGGTGGAATATGGGGGGAATACTCTAAAGGAATATTTATTTTCTCCAACAGTAGGAAGAAAACTGTCATAATGATGCATGCAAGGATGAAGCAGTCAAAAATTTATCTCTCTAATGTGTGAGACAGAAAGCTCAAGCTGCCACATGGTGTTTGTACCATGAAACCACTGCCTCTCTTTTGGGCTACACTATAATATAGTTGGCTGTGTTTCCAGGGCCTGGGGAAAGAAATTTCATATCAGGAACCATTCTGGCCTGGAATTTGGATGCTTTTCACCACCTATATGGTGTTCCATAAAGAAAGGGATAAATCAGTTTAGGATTAGGTTTGGACAATGGCCCTTTTCGCACCTTACCTTTTACCGGTGCTGGGCTGCTTGGCTCACACACTAAGGCTTGGGAGGAATGGTCCTGCTTCCCTGCTGCTTGGGGTCCGTAGATCCTTCCTCTTCAGCGAGTGCCCCGCCTCTTCCTTTCGCAGTGCAGCCTGGGATCTTTCCTAGCCTGCACTGCCCAGGAGGCGCGACCGGCCTGGCTCCCGCTGCACCGCACACCAGGTAAGTGCGCGTGGGGCACCGGAGCAACGCGTGAGTGTGCACCATTTTCAGCTTTAAGCTGAAAATGAAAAGATCCGTGCCTGCTCTGCATCCAGCTCTTGAGCATTGCGTAAATGTGAGTGCGTCATGCAGACCATTCCTCGCATTTACACGACGCTCAAGGGGCCCTCTCGCTTCCAAAACGCCATGCGAAAAGGGCCTTAGTTTTGACATTTGTAATCCTGGCCGCTTTGGAGTTATTTGCACGACAAATATATATGGTAGGGACACTTTAACTGCCAAGGCTTTCCTCAAAGAATCTTGGAAGCTGTAATTTGATAAAGATGGTGGGAATTCTATTTTCCAGAACTGCCATTGATTGAGTGACGTGAACACAAGAAACAAATTTTAAAGGTCACAATCCTATGAGCATTTACCTAGGAGTACACTGAACATAGTAACATTTACTTCTGATGATGAATAGATGAATTAAACTGCATGTCTATAGTGTCAAAATACCCATAGTCATCTAGGGCCCTTTCCGCACCTGGCTGTTAAAACGGTGCAGAGCGACCTCCGACAGAGGTCTTCTGCACTGTAGAGTGGACTAGGGTGGACTACTTTTTGCAGTTCCGCACCTCAGTCCACTCTGGAGCGACCGGAACTGGTCACGCAGTGTGTTTTTTAAAAAAACCTCTTTTTAAGAGGTGAAAGAGAAAGGGGGATTAAATCTACCGGATTTACAAATTTACTACGAAGCTTCGGCAATATGCTGGGCCAGAGAGTGAATACTATTAAAAAATGAAAAATTACTAAGTCTGGAAGGCTATAATATATATTTCGGCTGGCATGCATACCTTTGGTATGACAAGCATAAAGTAAATAAAAACTTCACGGATCATTATCTAAGGAAGGCAATCCTCCTAGTTTGGTTAAAAATTAGGAAAAAATATATATTTAAATATTCCATGTTGGGTTTCACCACACGAAGCCTTCTATAGATTGGAAAAGATAAAAATGAAAGAATGGTTGACATATGGGGACATTTTAAAAAAAGAAGGGAAAATTATAAAATTAAAGAGTAGAGATGAGTTGATTCAGGATGGATATAATTCTCATTGGTTACTATATGGGCAAATACGGAAAAATTTAGAATAGATAGTAAAATGAGGGGAGTTTCCTTAGAAGATACGGATTTAGACAAAGTGTTGAAAGCAGGGGAGAAAGGCCTTTTAAGTAAGGTTTATAAAACACTACTAAATG
Source organism: Iguana delicatissima (assembly GCA_948472985.1). Lineage (NCBI taxonomy): Eukaryota > Metazoa > Chordata > Lepidosauria > Squamata > Iguanidae > Iguana > Iguana delicatissima. The sequence continues at coordinate 62,459 of CAOKZL010002798.1, read as the reverse complement.
TAGAAATGGAAAAAGAAATAATAAAGGATAACATGTTACGATGGGCACAGGATTTAGGTAAATCTTTACCCCTGCAACAATGGGAGAGGGCCTGCAAAATAAATTTGAAATTTACAAAATGTATTAATTTGAAAGAAAACTTCCTAAAAATTTACTATAGATGGTATTTAACACCAACTAAAATTGCAAAAATGAAGAAGAATAAGATATTGGCAAGATGTTGGAAATGTCAGAAAGTAGGCTCCTTCTTCCACTGCTGGTGGAAATGTAAGGAAGCACAGAAATATTGGAAACAAATTCGTGAGCAGATTATAGAATGTTTAAAAATCAGATTTCCAATGTCAGCAGAAATATTCTTACTAAATATGTTTGATGAATTAGATGAGACTACAAGAAAGAAATATTGGAGAATCTTATGTTATATGGTTTATGCTGCGAGAATTGTATTTGCAAAGAAGTGGAAAGATGCAGCCATACCGACAACAGAAGAATGGATCAACAAATTATACGAATTGGTTGAAATGGATAGACTTACATTAAGATTGGAGAATAAGAGCAAAGATAAATTTAAAGAGGAATGGGATATTTTGATCCCTTTATGGGAAAAACACTGGGGTGGTTATGCATTAATCCAGTGGTTCTCAACCTGTGGGTCCCCAGATGTTTGTGGACATCAGCTCCCAGAAGCCCCAGCCACTATGGTCAATGCTCAGGGCTTCTGGGAGCTGAAGTCCACAAACATCTGGGGACCCACAGGTTGAGAACCACTGCATTAATCGGACTGTATGATTGAATATTTCATATTATAGTTTAAGAATAAAGAAATGGGGGAAAAAGCAGAGTAATCATATAGTGGGAAGTAGATAAGGGTAAACAAATAGGATTAGTATAGAAGGATAAATGGCGATAAAGAGTAAATGAAGCGGTAGTTGTTATAGGTTAGCAGGATGATGTAAATACATAAGTAAATATTCCTAACTGGATAAAGAGAGGAAGTCAATGTTTGAAAGGGGTGGTGAATGAGGAATGTTGAAGGTTATACCACGGATAAGTTAATTGAATTGATAAGAAATAATATTAGTAATTATATAATTAAGATAGGTTTGTATGTATGTAATGTGTTTGAGTGTTGTCCTGTGTTACGTGTTTTAATGTATATTATGTTTTATGTGTCAATGGGGTTTGGGTTTTTGTGGGTGGAAAATTTGTCAAATGTGATGTTATTATTACAGTTTTTGTTTTTTGTTTTTTTGAGCAGTAATGTTGGTATAGGTTATAGATACTGAGAAAATGTATGTAAGATAAGGCTAAGACTATAAGATATAAGTGTATCTTATTAATAAGTAATGCATATGAGATCTATAAGAAGCATTGCTGTTGTTGTGATGTTGCGATGTGATGTGATTGTATGAAATTTTTTTTCCTTTTTTAACATATTTTCAATAAACTTTATTTTTTATTAATTTTTTTTTTTAAAAAAAACCCTCTTTTTAGAGGTTTTTAAAAAGCATGGAGCACGTGACTCCGTGTCACTCCGTCCCCGCGCTCCAGTGCAGATTTGCAGGTGCGCACTAGTGAGCTCACACTGCTCCTCATCCCGACGGGCTCGCCCAGATACTGAAGAAGTCCGGTGAGTCCCGCTTTTGCGCGGTTCCTTTCCCACATGCGGAAAGGGCCTAAGTTTTATCTACAAAATAAGAAGTGGTAATGCTTCCTTAGATTTGGAAAGGACTGGGTTCCATCCAACTAATTAAGTGATCATGCCTCCCTCTACCACTGTATCCCTCCCACAACCACACATTTCTATTTTTCTTCTCCAATGCAACCCTGAAAATTCTGCAGTTAACTGAGCATGTTCAGTCCTCATTCAGCTGTTTTTGTGGGGATTGCCTGCTCACATTTCCATTTTTGTTGTTGCTGTGCCTTAAGTTTTCCCAAATAGGCTGATATACCTGTCTAGTTTGCCAGTGGTCACAGTTTGTTTCTGATTGTCTTGGCATTCACCATCTGTATGCCCTCCAGCATTTTACAGATGAAAACTGAGACACATGTGGCCAAACATCAGAGTGTGGTCAAGGTGGAAAAAAGTTATTAATGAGAAAAAAAAAGTTAGGAGAGGCTGCTGCAGTTTGCTTTCCCTGAGGCTACTGAGAAGGGCAAGACCCTGTCCCCTCCTCACCTCTCCCCCTGACTGAGTTAATTGAGTGTGAACTGCTCTTGCACTTTGAACTCCGTTTGCACTGTGGAAGTAAGTTAGGCACAAAGGAGTGAGAGGAGAGAGAAAGCAGCTGAAAAAAGTGGAGGACAGATGGTTAATCAGTACTGTCTCTTGCCAAATTGGGACAGTTGGACAGTATGCATCTACATCCACTATTAGAAGGAGAGATGGCAACAAATACAGTTGTTATAAGTACAATTGTTAGTCCCAAGGAGAACTGACCCATGGAAACAGTGGGACGTACCTATATGCTGACTCACTAAATTCCCATTGATTTTTAATGGGTTTCCTCTCATTGGGACCAACAATTGCATTTTGGCACACAAACCCTTTATACCCAGAGTGAGAAAAATGTGGCCACTGGGATGTTTTACTGGACCCTCAGAACCTGCAGGAGTCCAAGGTTTTTTTGCTTCAAAGTGCAGCCAAATGGCCTTGAGGCATTACGGTGGCAATTTTGCCCTGTTTGGGAGTCCCCTAGGCTGTTTTGGGCCCAGGGAAGTTCTTTTATCTATCAACAAATAAATAAAGTTGATTTAAAACTCAGAATATCAGAATTTTGTGGTGAAGGCCTGTTTGGAACAAGGACTAAAGGATATACTTCTGAAGTCCCTAGTAATGTGTTAAACTAGACCCTCTTTCTCTCTTGATTGTGAGGCCCTTTCTGCAACACCCTCCTAACCCACCATGGGGACAGGAGAAGGACGGGACCGTAACAATGCTTCTGCATGAGGTTGTTGCAGTCCTGCTCCCTTCCCATCCCTAGGCGTTGCGATTGAGGGTTAAATCATTGATGAGTTTTCTCTCTCAATGACCCACGATCGTACCACCATCCCACACTTACCTGTCCCGTAGAAGGGCAAGAAGCACAATGGTGGCACTTTGTGCTCCAATGCAGCCTGGGAAAGTACCTGACTGCTCTGAGGAAGGAAACGGCGTGTCCATCGTGCTCCCTTCTGCAGGGAGCCAGTCCTGTGTGGAGGAGAACACTGCCATCATGCTCCCTTCTTGGCAGAGCTGCTGCTGGGACCACCACTGGATGCCGCCCCAAGAAGGTAAGCTGCAGAAAGGGCCTGAGTCTATGGAATACTATAATTTTGATTTTGAAAACTGAACCTTTAACTCATACTTCTTTTCAAAGGTTAAGTCTTTAAACTTATTCCTTCAGTTGATTCAAGAGAACTAGCAATGTCAGCAGCGGGTTTTCACAGCGGAAGGTTGATAGCAAAGGGAGGATGTCTCGATTCTTACAATAAACACTACAGGGATTATCCTCCATTTAGAGATTAACTGGGGCCAAGATGCATTCTCCATGGCTTTTCTAATCCATTCTCTTTTAAGAGGAAACATCTGCTATAAGTATTTTTTTCTTGAGAGTTTCTAAATAGTCTGTCTGTAATAAATACACTTTCCATGCAATTTTGATTTAAACATAGAGAACGGCAGCTTTGTGGCCAAAAGACTTTCTTGTATGTGCGTCTATGTATGTTTTTAAAAAGCAAGGTCAAACAAAGAAATTTTGGAGTTGTGTGAGAGAGGATGTGTAGTAATTGTGGAAAACAGGACAAATGGAAACAACTTTCAGGACATTCTGTAGCAGCTCAGTTAGATGCACAGACATGTACTTTAAAATGGTTGTTTATATTTTATGACAAAAACATTAGCTTCAAACTGTTCATGCATTAAAGAAACCCTCAAGTCTGGACTTTGTTGTCAGAGGCTATGGTACAAGAGATCAAGAGCTGGAGTACTTAGTGCGATCGTGCATTCTGTTTTATAGAGGACAGACCTCTATTTGAATGCATCTTCTGTTTGAAAGAGAGTCTGGTCCAAATCCACTTTAAGAAGACCTTGAAACAGACCAGCAACACTTTAGCAGATGGACAATAACAGACTGAGAAAGGCAGCTTGTAATTATTTCTAATGTGCATCTAGACATACAAAATAACATATGCAGGTTTTATGCACGTTTGGTTCAATATTTGAATGTGGTCCCTTCTTTTGAGATGTGTCAGTTGTTACTCTAATTGGTAAGAAATTCATCTGTGAATTAGCAAATCTCTGGTTCAAATATTACCTCTGTCAAAATACTATCTTTCAGAGCCTGCTCTGGCTCTGCCTCATGACATTGGTCATGTATTGACATAAACAGGGGCAATTTCCACACTAGACTGTTATAGTGCTATTATTCTACTTTCAATATCCAATGGAATCCTGGGATTTGCGGTATAGGGAGGGGCCTCAAACTGCAAACCCCAGGAGTCCATAGGATGTTGAAAGTAGAATAATAGCACTATAACAGTCTAGTGCAGAAATGGCCAGAGAATGGGAATGGGTATTATATATTTTGAACCAGCTGTGCCACAAAATGTCTACCTATTAGTCTGTTTAACATAGGTTTTATAGGCCAGATCTGTGATCCAATCTTGATATGACTGAAGTCCTCCCAGAGAACATCCGGAGAAAATGCTCTTACCAGAGGGCACAATTTATCTAAAAAGAAAAAAGTGGTATGGAAGTCTTTGCTTACAGCTGCCATCAGTCCTTTGACTGGTACTAAAGAACAGAACCTCAACACCCATTTAAATGTATTGGAGTTATATGATGAAAGAAGTAGATCTACAAATCATAACTATATTTCCTCCTCCTCCCCCCGCCCTGCCTTTCTCTGGCTTTCAGTTCACATTGGGAGTACAGCTATCAGACATAAGTAGCTGAAAATTAATAAATTAATTAAATGAAGAATATAGAGGAAGGCAAGCCATGTCTATCCAATAGGCTCCAACTAGGCTCTGCTCTATAAAATGGCTGTATTAGAACTATGCATTTAAAACCAAAGGAAATCTGAAGAAGTCATTGTATTCAGGAACCAGTGGATATTGTTCCAGGCTACAGTCTCTTGTGATTCAACACTTGTGCATTTTTGAGAGGGAGGGGAGGAGAGGCTTAGCAGTTTCCAGGGTATTTTCCATAAATTGATGTGTGGCTGGAAACAGATGCTTTGTATTATGAAATAGTTGGTGGACTGAGTGATGATAAAAGTATTGTTAAAATCTTTCAAAGCACCGTTCTATCAGTCTCCCTGTTTATCCAGTGGCTTTTTGTCTCTTCTCACTCCCATTAAAAAAGAGAAAGGAAAAAAAAAATAAAAAAGAGAAAGGAAATGGAGGATAAGTTCATGGCCCAATGAGGATATGGAAACAACGTTAAATCTCTGTTTATTTGTAACTAAAGGTTAAAAAACAACTCCTTCATTGTTTAGTCTCAGTCCTCTACTTTTTTCATATCCTGAAACAATGGATAGAATTTTGAATTATCCTTGTTGTCAGTTTTTCCTTAGCATCTTGGAATGACTTGCTTTTGTTAAAAAAATAAAATTAACTGATTCTTCAGTTGCCTTCATACAGCATAGCTTCAGAAAGACTGTTTATGACTGTTTCTTTTTTTCTCAAAAACCAGGCCTAACCCTTCCTCACCTCTTCCCTGCACCATGTCTGCACTTTCAGAGTGACTCCAAGGGGTAAATTTTGGTGCGTGTGCTGAGGAGGAGGCAATTTCTTCTGTCAAAGATGTCCTTATGGTTGCTGAATGGACCTTGCTGGATTTCGTAGATTAGTATATATCACATAACTTATACATTATGTCACATCTTCCCAAATAATTCCCTATAATTTGGTGCAGCCATTTTCACATGAGGTAGTAACTAATAGAAACTTAATTTTATGTATATAGTTACGGCAAAACTTGGGATAAAAAGGTAATTTTAAAAATTCAGCTTATCAAAATCTTTCAAATGATATGTCACACCACTCTGTATGAATGAAAAAAATAGTAACTGGTGTGCCCCGAAAAATTCTCCAAAGTGAATTTTGTGTATATCCTGTAGCATATATTTTAAGTCAGACCATCCTAAATACTCCTTCCAAATTTGGTGAAAATTCAGTGAAGTTGGGGTACTTCCAGACTTCTCCTACATGAATTTCAGGTATGCCACATAGCTGATATTTTAAGGCAGACTATTTCAAATGTACCCTCCAAGTCTGGAAAAACCTGTCCAGTAGTTTTCACTTGATGCAATAAATAACAAAACAGACAGACAGACAGACAGACAGACGGAAACTTTATATCCTGCCTACATCCTGCATAGAGAGTAAGGTGGAATATAATATAATATAATATAATATAATATAATATAATATAATACAATACAATACAATACAATACAATACAATACAATACAATACAATACAATACAAATAAATGGATAAATGGATAAATAGATAGCTAATTAGCTAAAAGCTGCTACTTCAATAACAGCAATGTTTGTCCATGCCTGGGCTGGATTGGCAGCCAGGAGAAGCTGATAATACAGGTCAAGAAACTCAGGTAGTTAAGCAGTTAGTCAGTTTACTTTAGGAAGAAAACAACCTTACAAATGAGAAGCAAATAACAATCCCAGCAATATCCATAAATCAATGGCAGGCAATATAAACACAGGTCAAAATGGCAAAATAACAGGCAACGGAAGCAAACAGAAGCATGCATGGGAGAAATGGTCAGTTGATTGCTGACAAAACCTAGAAGGGAAAGGCTCAGTTCTTATAGGTTCCAAGGTCAGCGCAGCTGGTGCCTGATTAATTGGTGCTTGGTATAAATTCACTGCGAGCAGCACAGGAGATCCTTTTGGTGTCTACACTGGGTGAAATAGGTATGGATAGATCATTCTCTGTGTCTGAATGAGCAGGGCTCCCTGCTGGGACTGACACTTCTCTCCCTAGGGCGGGTGGTGGTACTGTCTGCTCTGCAGGTTCTGCTGTAGCAGTCTCTGTGCCAGGGCTCAGAGCAGGTTCTGCTGCCTCAGACTCTAGGTCCTGGAAGCCCATGACACTGCTAATGTCAGCTCTAGTCCTCTTTCAGAGTGATGACCTGGCTGAAGGAAATATCCCTGAAATGAGGCATAGCTAGGGCAGGTATAGGAAACAGCAAGATTAATTTCTTCTTATGTACATGCCCTTTATTGTTGTTATCAGCCATAAAGTCAGCTTTGACTTATGGTGACCCTGTGAATGAGATACCTACACAAGTCCCAGTCATCAGCAGCTCTCTGAAAGTCTTGCAAGCTCAGGCCTGTGGCTTCTTTTATTGAGTCAATCTATTTGTAATGTGGTCTTTCTCTTCATGTGCCTTCCACCTTGCTGAGCATCATTGTCTTCCAATGAGTCATGACATTTCATATAGCCAAAGTATAACTGCTTCAATAGTCAGTTTGGCTTCAAGTCAGAATTCAGGCTTCATTTTCTCTCAAATTCTTGATTTTGGGGCATGGTATCCATAGAACTCTTCTTGAGCACCACCTTTCAAATGAGCTGATTTTCTTCCTGTCAGCTTTCACTACCATAAAGTAAAATCAGAAATATTGTGTCATGGATGTTTCTGACTTGGGTTTTCAATAATGTAGCTTTATACTTGAGGATGTTATCTAGCTTTATCTAGATAATGTCCCTGGTTTTGATCCAGAGTTCTTCTGGATCCCAGTCAACTAGGCTTAATAATGCAAATCTGTTCTTCATATGGTCTTTAGGTTCAAGGGGGACATTCTTTAGATTATATTTATGATTGATTTGTGTACCCAGAAAGAGTGTGAGGTTTCATATTTAGCAAGAATGAACCCATTTTGGCATGGAAGAGGACACAACTTTATTGGTTATAGCTGAATACACATGGCCCACAGCACAGATCCAGATCCCATCATCTGTTGACCTCTCTGCTGGATGACAGCAACTCATTCACTGGTCAACCTGTCTGCTAGCTGATGAAACCTATTCACCCAGCCTGCCTATTCAGTAGCACTGGAATAACAGATGCAGGAATTCACTCAGCCAGAACCCACTGTGTGGTTCCCCTGTTATCCAGGAGTGAGATAGAACCATCTGTCCCTGATCTGGGCATGACAAAGATGAGGTTTCCGAGATCCCTCAAGGGACCCAACATATTGGCTATGACAAACACATGGGTGCTGTCTATCCTGAAAGTATTTCTGTGCTAAAACTGCCCAAAGATATACTCCTGTACCAAAACTGCTCAAAGTTGAGACAATCCATATTAGCAATGCAATACTGGTAACAAAACAGTTGTCTGTATAAAACCCTAAACATTGAAAGAAGTTGGGTAGAGATGCTGATTGATGCTGATTGATTCTTAGGCCCTTTCTGCAGGACAGCACCTTCCCAGCATGGGGATGTGAAAGGAGTGGGATTGTGATCATGCTTCTACATGACATTGTTGCAGTCCTGCCCTTTTTGCATCCCCAGACAGTGCGATTTCAGGGTATACAATTGATGGAAAAACTCCATCAATGGCCCCCGATTGTGCGAGGCTTCCGTCACTAACGGCTATGCAGAAGTGCTGGAAGCACGATCATATGCTTCCTTCCCCATTGCAGCTTGGGAAGAAGGCCAGCTGCAGTGCAGAAGAAAGGAGCATGTCCTTTGCATTCCCTTCTGCAGGCAGCCAGTCAGGTGAGGAGGGGAGCTTTGAGGACATGCTCCCATCCTGGCAGAGTCACTGCCAGGATTGCAATGGGACAGTGCAGGGGGAGAGGAAATGTCCCAGAAAACTGGGAAGGCAAATGTCTCCATCTTCAAAAAAGGGGAAAAAAGAGGACACAAACAATTACTGCCAAGTCAGCCTGACACCAATATCAGTAAAGGTTCTAGAGCAGATAATTAAACAGACAGTCTATAAGCACTAAGAAAGGAATGCCATGATCATTAAAAAGCAACATGGGCTTCTCAAAAACGAGTCATGCCAGACTCAGCTTACCTTTTTTTTTAATAGAGTTAAAAGTTTGGTAGAGTTAAAAGTTTGGGCCCAGTGCTGTTCAATATTTTTATCAACGACTTGGATGAAGGAATAGAGGGCATGCTCATCAAATTTGCAGATGACACCAAATTGGGAGGGGTTGCTAATACGCCAGAGGACAGGATCAAAATTCAAAATGACCTGGATAGATTGGAGAGCTGGGCCAAGGCTAACAAAATGAAATTCAACAGAGAGGTCCTACACTTAGGTAGTAAAAATGGAATACAGAAATATAGGATGGGGGACACGTGGCTGGATAGCAGTACATGTGAAAGGGATCTAGGAGTCTTCATAGACCACAAGCTGAACATGAGTCAGCAGTGTGATGCGGCAGCCAAGAGAGCCAATGCAATTCTCGGTTGCATCAACAGGAGTATGGTGTCTAGATGGAGGGAGGTACTGGTACCACTCTACTCTGCTTTGGTTAGACCTCATCTTGAATACTGTGTCCAGCACCCCAATTCAAGAAGGACATGGTCAAGCTGGAGCAAGTCCAGAGGAGGGCGACCAAAATGGTGAGAGGCCTGGAAGCCATGCCCTATGAGGATAGACTTAAAGAGCTGGAGATGTTTAGTCTGCAGAAGAGAAGGTTAAGAGGGGACATGATAGCCATGTTTAAATATTTGAAGGGATGCCATGTAGAGGAAGGAGAGGGCTTGTTTTCTGCTGCTCCAGAGACCAGGACAAGGAGCAATGGATTCAAGCTGCAGGAAAGAAGATTCCACCTGAATCTCAGGAAGAACTTCCTGACAGTCAGGGCTGTCCGGCAGTGGAACATGCTGCCTCGGAGTGTAGTGGAGTCTTCTTCCTTGAAGGTTTTTAAGCAGAGGCTGGATGGCCATCTGTCGGGAGTGCTTTGAGGGTGTTCCTGCATAGCAGGGGGTTGGACTGGATGGCCCGTGTGGTCTCTTCCAACTCTACATTTCTATGATTCTATGATTCTATGATTCTATGAGATGAAGGGAATACTGTGCATGTAGTACATCTTGACTTCAGTAAGGCCTTTGACAAAATTCCCCATGATATTCTTGCAAACGAGCTAGTGAAATGTGGGTAGACAATGCTATTCTTAAGTGGATTTGTAAATGGTTGACTGAACTAACCCAAAGGGTGCTCATCAATGGCTCCTCTTCATCCTGGAGAGAAGTCACTAGAAGAGTGCTGCAGGGTTCTGTCCTGGGCTCAATGCTATTCAATATCTTTATAAATGGTTTGGATGATGGAACAGGGGTCATTCTTATTAAATTTGGAGATGACACCAAGTGAGGTAGGGCAGCTAATACCCCAGAGGACAGGATCAGAATTCAAAATGATCTTAACAGATTAAAGAGCTGGGCCAAAACTAAAAAAATTAATTTCAACATGGAGAAATGTAAGGTACTACTCTTAGGCAGAAAAAATGAAATGCACATATATAGAAATGGGTGACACCTAGCTTGACAACAGTACATGTGAAAGAGATCTAGGAGACTTAGTAGACCACAAATTGAACATGAGTCAATGGTGTCATGTAGCTACTATAAAAGCTAAGTGATTCTAGGCTGCATCAATAGGAGTATAGTATCTAGACTGAGGGAAATAATCTATTCTGCTTTGGTGAGAGCTCACCTGGAATACTGTGTTGAGTTCTGGGTACCATAATTCAAGAAAGATTTTGACAAGCTAGAATGTGTTCAGAGGAGGGTGGCAAAATGGTAAAAGGTCTGGAAAAATGGCCTATGAGGAGGAGCTTAGTGAGCTTGGTATATTCAGCCCAGACAAGAGAAGCCATGTTTAAATATTTCACAGGATGTTGTATTGAAGATGGAGCCAGTTTGTTTCCTGTTACTTCAAAGATTAAAACTCAGAGCAATGGATTCAAATTACAGGAAAAGAGATTCCAACTAAATATTAGAAAGAATTTCCTGATGGTAAGAACTGTTCAACATTGGAATTGTGAGGCAGTCTTTTTCTTTGGAGGTTTTTAAACAGAGGCTGGAAGGCCATGTGTTGGAAATGCTTTGATTGTATATTCCTGTATGGTTGGACTCAATGGTCCTTGTGGTGTCTTCCAACTCTGATTCTACATATATCCTTGCATATCCCATAGTCTGTTGAGCAATTTCTCTATGTCTTAGCACCTCCTAAAAGCAATGCAAAGGATTATTTTTTATTTTAGATATAACGTACAATTTTTCAAGAAAAATGCTTGCTTAGTACAAAGTCAAGAACAAGGCCAAGTTAATATGGGCCATTTCCCACTGTTAACCCAGCATTTTCAGTTTAATGTGAACCCAACACTGCCTTACCACAAACAAGCCTTCTGGGTATATGAAGTGTATTTTTTTGGCAGAAGCCTTATTCATTCCAGTCCTGCCTAGTTCCCTCCGGTTGTGCTGCTTGTGAGCTTTGACTCATTTTTAATACCAGCTTACAGCTGGTTTCTATTTAAAAACTATAAAACCGATGTGTATTAAGTATCCCAGGTTAAACCACAGGTAATTTGGTGGGATGTTTCTTAAAGCCAGAGTGAGTGAATGGGAGAATTAGCACAAGTATTGTAGAATGATGTTCAGCTGTGAAATGTACTTTCTATCTAAGTGTTGAATTTGTCTAGCATTCTCACTTACCTGTCTATGACTATTTATCTTCTGGTTCTATCTCTGTGTTTCATAGATACATCCACACTGCACAGTTATCACACAACGGTAACACTTTGCCAAGACTTCATTCTATGTAGTCCTGGGATTTGTGGTTTGGAGAGGTGTTCAGAATTCTTTGCTAGACAGTTCTAGAGCACTCCCATGAAGTACGGCATTAGAGATTTTTTGGTAGAAAATTCTCAGTACCTTACCGAACTACAAATCCCAGGATTACATAGGGTGGAACTATGACAGTTAAAGTGCTATGAAAATGGTATAATTGTATAATGTGTACACCTTTAATAGACAGTATATCTATCTCCCAAGAGAGTATCAACCATCCATGCTTCAGAGGAGAAGATGAAAGCATCTTGTGGCACATTGCACTCCAACGGCATTCATTGCTATAATGTTCAGGTGTGCTCTGAGAAGCATCAATAATCGTTCATGTTATCTGTATATTTTTAGATCATTACTGTTAAATATTTCAAATTCCAAGAAAGAGATGGTAGGTTTAAAAGCAATACTACAGATATATGGCCACTGTAGCCATATGTCCTGGATAGAAAAAAAACCTTTGTTCTATCCACTCCAGCACTTCAGGTCTTTCTTGAAATTAGTGGTGGGGAAAGCATTTTGAGAAAGTTAGAATATACTATATTTTAGAACAGTCCTGGCCCATTTCAACCATTGAGAGAAGTCTGAACTTACCATTACACCACTGGAGGAGCATACCTCCTTCCTTCAAAGAATACATTCATCAATATTCTTGAAAGATCCAGAAAAAGAAAAAGGCCATGTTTTGAAGGATGAGACAATCCTGCTGGTGTTTCTTGCTTTAATATGAAAATATGAAAAGGTAAATGTCTCTCTGTGTGATGTAGGAGAGTTGTTGTTCTGTGCCTTCAAATCATTTCTGACTTATGGAAATCCTGAGATGAACTTATCGTGGGATTTTCTTGGCAGAATTTGCTCAATGGGATTTGCCCTTGCTTTCCTCTGAGGCCAAGAGAGTGTGTCTTGGCCAGGGTGACCCAGTATGGTTCCATGGCTAAGAGGGGATTTGAGTCCTGGGCCATTTCTGCACTAGACTGTTACAGTACTATTATTCCACTTTCAACAGTCTAGTGTAGAAATAAGACTGGTTTTCCAATGTTTTAATCTTAGGTCAACACTCAAACCACTAGACCATGTTGGCTCATGACATAGGAAAGACATCCTATAAATAAAATGTAACAAAACTGGCACAGAAAGAATCTGCTGGCAGAATCTTTATACATTTGCAGAAAGGAGAACAAGATAACATTTTATGTAAACATTTTGCAGCTCTTGTATAATGCAAAGAATAAAGATTGATTGATTCTAGGTCTTTTTCTTAATAGGTGGTCCACATAATTGCTTCCTGCCATGCAACTACTCCAAAACACTGCAGTTCTTATTCTGAGTGGTATTACATTCATAATGAGGCCAGTCATTGAATGAATTGGGCAAGTTGACCGAGTACATATCTGGATGTTTGTGGTCTGCAGAAGGTCAAGTGTACTGGTTCTCATGAGATGTTTCTGATCATTAAGGAGAAAGTGAGAAGGCCAGCTGCAAATTCCATATCTTAATATGCTCGTAACAAAAATGCTACATGTTCTGAGGATTTAGCAGAAGAGATGTGATGCAACATTTGATTGTATATTCTTTTTTGGAGATCAACTGGGAACTTCCTATTGTCTGCACTGGTTGTTTAGCTGCCCAACATTGTGTGGTGAGCAAAGAAGGGGTGAGCTCAAGACAAGACAGGAACTCTTTTTCCCCATTATTCCTAACCATGGTAATGGGAAAGCATCCTCTATCACATCTGAAGGCAGCAGGCCAACTTATGAGCTGCAGAGGCATCGTGTATGAGACATAGCTTCATAATCCAGGGCCCACTACACATTTATAACATTGTGATAACCCTCTAACTTCATGGTCTCATCTTATGGAGTCCTCGAATTTGTAGTTTGGTGAGGCACCAGATCTCCTTGGCAGAGAATTCTACATACCTTTCCATAGTCTGTTGATTCCAGGATTCTATAGGAAGGAATTGCAGTAGCTAAAGTGGAATCATAGCTCTGTAAGTGGGTAATGTGAAAGGGCTCCGAGAGTGAGGAATGACTGGTAGGTTTGATGGTCAGAAGAAGCAGCTGGATTACTACCACTCCTGCCTTCACTCCAGCATCAAGGAGCTGAGGTGATTGTTTCAGTAGGTGAAATAGTTGTGAACGGCACTGTTAGTCCTTTTTAAAAGTCAGTGAAAGCATGCACAGAGATGTGTGGCAACTGGGATTGTATGCATTCTTACCACTTTTTACCTCCATGTATGCATTCATTTCTCTGAACTGAGTCTATGCACATGTACCAGGGCCTGGACACTTGGCCCAGCAGTGTAACATTTGTTTGAAAATGTTTATATGATTAAGCTGCATAGAGGCTTACAGAGTACCATATTGTGCAAATAAATAACATTTTCCTGCCCCTTTATCATGCTCAGAATGTGCTGCCTGAGGACAGCTAACTCATGTTTGAGATGGCTGGACTCTGTCTTAATCCAGCCTTTCTCTAGACTTCAGCCAGTTGTGATCAACACATGGCTACTAGCCACAATAGAAATTGAACCTCCATGCTGAAGAGCTGTGTTACTGTGAGCACAGAAACTGGGAATATGCAACAAAGTCTGATTGTAAACTCCATGCCCTGCTTGTGAGTGTTCAGACATCTAGCAGGCTATTGTGAGAGACAGAATTCTCTGATAGATAAACTTTAACCAATGACTAAAGTAGGTCTCACATTCTTGTCTCAGATTATATGTCTTCAGAATTTCTTCTGGTTGTTTGTGTTTCTTTATTGAGACTTAAAGGCTAAATGACAGATGGAACAGAAGACCTTTGCTCCATCCCAGCTCTGTTCTAGGAACTCACTATCACGAGGCTATTCTGAATGCAATCTAAATGTAAAAGGCGTGAGTGAAACAACTAACAATGCAATATTCTAGTTGTGTCTGTATTTACCTAATCTCAGCAAGCTGAGAAAGAAAGAGATTTCAAAGTATGAAAAAAAAATGAGGTCATAGCAGTAAAACTGAAACACCAAGGAAGAGATTAGCAGCTTGTTCAAAGGACAAGTACAAAGAGTTCCACTTCTGTGATCTCCCACCAAGTTAACTTGACAATGGCTCACAGGAACTGTATTAACATGAATCAGTGGTAATGCCTGAAGTGAGAACAGTAAGATTCAGAGCTACAAAAGATTATTCTCCCCCAACTCCCTTTCTATCTCCAGCAACTTGCTCTCAATTACAGTGAGCTGAAATAGCAAGTGGGATTTGGTCAAGCAAAGTCTCTTGTCTCATTCCAAAAAGGACTGAAATACCAGGCATAGTCTTGCTATCTCTCTTTCCTGTTTTTCACCCTGCTAGGGATGATTCATGTAGGTAGGGTAGAAGCTGCTTTTCCATGACTTCTACTCATCTTCTGAGTTCAGGGCTTGCCCTAACACGAGGCATGACAAGGTGGCTGCCTTGCTGGAGAAGAGCTTTTTTGGTCTCATTAAAAGGTATCAGATTGTCAGGCCTTAATTTATTATCTTTGTTTATCTTTGCCAAGACAGGGAAGAAGCATTCTTGGCAATTTTAGCTTAGGATGCTACGCTTTGGGTTTTACGCCTTTTTTCAACATTAAATAGCAGCCTGGGTAGAGGCAGGGAGGAGAGAGAACTAAAATGGAGATTGTGGTGTAGGTAGACAGCTCTCTTCATTAAATAAAACCTTTAAAAAAAATCCAACATAGTCCCAGTGAAAATCCTCCTCCAAGTTGCTATTTATATATTATAAAAATTATTATATTATAAATTTATATTATTAATAATATAAATTATTGTAATATAAATAGCAAGAAGCAAACTGCATGAGCATCAATGACAACTCTGACTGGTGCGAATACATTTGTTTAGGTATGATGTGTGATCTATATATGTGATATATATGGCAAATCAAGGCACTGGGGAAAGGATTAGTAGACTATTCAATGGATAAATACAAAGGATTCCTTTTTTTGCAGTTTCCCATCACATTAAATTGACAATGCTGCATTAATCTGACTCAGAGCTAACACTTGAAATGGGAACAATAGAACTCAGACCAAAAGGATATCCCCCCCACCCTACTCCAAACATCACATCTGTAATGCACAGTCTTTATCAAAACAAAGTGTGTGAGCAAGTGGCTAATAAAAATAACCTATATAGTCTATAACTTAACATGTTCAATAATTTATAACTTAACTTGGCCAGTTACAGCTGCTATATAAAGGTTTATTTTTGAAAGCATGGTCAGATAATGTGTTTAATATAATGTGCTGTATACTGACTGAGCAAGCTTTACTATAAGGCAAAATATTTCAGAGAGGGCTTCCAATCTCTGCCTTTGTGTGTTGCTGAAAACCACTCTGATTAAGAGTTGGGCGTGAATGTTTCATTTTTACATTTTATTTCAAAAGTGAGCAGATACATGACTACTACTGGAACAGGGACTGAATTACAAGTCACCTATATCCAGGCTTGTCAGTCTCTCCACTGCTGCTCTGTAAATTTTATAAATACTGATAAGACCATGCATAGGCTTGTTACTGGAGTGTGTGGCTGGCCTCCTAGTGCCAAGGGTTTCTGGAGGTGACAAATTATCTAGATCCATTTCAGTCTGGTTTCAGGCCAGGCTATGGGACAGACAGTAGCATAGGAACAGGGGGGCAGGGAGGGCACTTTGCCCCAGGCGGCAGTGTTTTGGGGGTGTCCCAGGTCATAGCCACGCCCCTGCATGCCCTGGCCATGCTCCCACGGACCACGGCCATGCCCCTGTATGTCCTGGCCATGCTCCCATACACCGTGGCCACGCCCCCCACAGTAACCCTGCCCCCTCCCACCTCCCCTCCACACACTCCAAGCTCCACCAGTGGGGACAGAGATAGCTTTCGTCATCTTTCTGGATGGCCTGCATTGGGAACTGGACCTGGGGAGTGTGCCCCTGTTTAATCAAACAAGCTTTCTCTTTGATTAAAATAGAAAGTTTTACTTTCCGTTTTACTTACGTAATTGTTTTAATATGTTGAATATTGTTTAAATAAATGATGGCGCTTTATATTTTTAACACTGCTCAATATTTTCCTTAAAAAAAGAACAGCTTATAAATTGAATACAGAAATGCACAAGAAGAGAGCAAAATATCTCCATGGAGCACTACAGAAGGATATAGAAGGACTGGGGAAATTTTAACTCATCAAAGGCTGCAATTCTTCAGCCCTGGTCAGCCTAGCCAATGTTGAAGTATGATGGATATAATACTTCATCAGCTTCTGGTGGGCCAAAGGCTACCCTCCCGTGTGCTGCAGTATTCAGTCCTGAGAGCAGAAGAAGAATCTGTAGAGAAAACTGGCTTATTGTTCAGAGCATGTGATTTTATAATCATGTCTTATCACTGCCAGAGCTGTATCTGTGGTTAGAAGTCCTAACATTAGCCAAAACAGTTAATTTTCCAGCCACAAGTATCTGTTTTTGTGAGTTGTTCTCAGATGC
Organism: Iguana delicatissima; assembly: GCA_948472985.1. NCBI lineage: Eukaryota > Metazoa > Chordata > Lepidosauria > Squamata > Iguanidae > Iguana > Iguana delicatissima. Next base: position 45,161 of record CAOKZL010002798.1, on the reverse strand, counting down.
TATGTGGTTTCTTTGCTTCTCCAATCCTGTTTTTAAAAAAAAATTTGGTAAAATATCTTTAGGGATCATTTTTTTCTCTGAATTTTCTTATATAAGCTGTAGAAAAAGAACACCTTAATGAAAGTCTTTGGAATCTTCTTGAGTTTTTGCAAAAGTAAACATGTATATGGGTTTAAACTGTTTATTTTCTGAGTTAATTTTTTGAATTTTTTGGAAAATCTGAATAGTTTTCAATGGCTTAATTTGATTTATTTGTATGCCACTCTGAAATCTCATGACATGGGCAGGGGAAAAAATCTTTAAATAAATACACCAAGTAAGAAGAACTACATAACACAAAGAAGTAAATTTATCCCAGTTGGTAGCTGATAGGTCCCATGTGGTGTACTGAACTAATCTCAGATTATAATCCATCATTTAAAAAGCTCTCCAACATGTTAAACCTATTCCTAAATATGTTCAGCACCTTGGAGACATCCTTTAAAATGAACCAAAAACTGGAATAGATTTACTGCCCTGCTGACCTAGGAACTAGTAGATACCACTGCCTCAGCCAAAGAAAAATGAGAGAATCTACGAGCAGGAGTCAAAATCCATACAAAGCAGATCTTTCTGGGTCCCAAAGCCCCAAATGTATGCCAGGTAGCCAGTTTCATAAATTTCATCTTATGATTCATTCAGGGCTGCGTCAGAGAGAACCCACTGGCTGGATGACTGAGTGAAGCCACAAGAAAGTCTTTTCAGATGGAGTTCCTAGTTCCAGTTTGAGCCCTGCCCTAGGAAAGGGATTGATCTGTTCTGGAGTTTGACAAACTCCTGACAAAAGCTTTAGAAATTAGCAGAAATTTTTATATTAAAGTATAAAATATTTTTGATTTTAGAGGAGAAGGTGTCTCTCTCCCCTACATTGTCCCTGTTATGTTTTCTGAAAGCAGGTACTGGCAACAATACCCACTAAAGGCATCCCTAAAAAACCCAACGTTGAACTTTCATGGCAAGCTATGTCACTAAATTTTCATGGCAGCAAAGGGAAAACTCATTTAAACAAAGCATGTTGCTTATTTTAAAAGATCTGTAGCACTTTGGTTCTGGATTTCAGCAACAGTTGTTTGCTTTCAGTGAGGTGGTGTGGCAATTTGATTGTAGGGCTCATCATGGGTTCCAGATGAGCGAAACTGGCTCTTGGATCCATCCATCCTCATCTAAAAGGATTTTCCTGCCCCCTTCCCTTTGTCTTTCCTTTTTTTTGTGGGGAGGAGAGTCTTTTGTGTTCATTTGCACAAAAAGTTTCTTCATTAGCAATAGCAGCCAGTTTAGTATAGTGGTCTGAATGTTGGCCTCAGACTCCAGGAGACCAGGGTTCAAATCTCTACTCCTCCATGGATACCTTGGGCAAATCACATTCTCTCAGTCCAAAAAGAAGACAATGGCAAACCTCTTCTGAAGAAATCTTGCAAAGAAAGTCCTATGATAAGGACACCAAAAGTCAGCTCGGAATCAGCTTGGTGCCATTGGGTTGCTTTGTGAATGATATTAATGGAGTAGACCTCACTCAAGTGTTCTTTGTTATCACTGAAATGTCCATAAAATCCATACATTTAGAGCTCTTTTAAGGAATGTGGTCAGTATAAACTTCTGCCCCAAAGCATATGTTTTACAGTACTGAGATCAGAAAGGGTGCTATACATTTTGAGTAACAAGAACAATAACTAATCAGGGCAACCAATCAGCATTCAACAGCTGTGGGAAGATTGTGATCCATCTATTGCATTTTTTCCCAGTTAAGATAAAGCCAATGCATGATATGGCTATCTTGGAATACTGCATGTAGTGTTACAATGCACGTAAAAAAATCTGCAGTTTTATTGTCTTTTGGATCAGTCCCATAACAGTTTGGAACACCAACAATACCCATAATCACTGACATCAAAACAACAGATTTATTTATTCAACCTCTGTATGCCTTCCGTCACATTGCATCTGACATAGTAACTTATATAACCATAACCTGAGATGCCTAGCTTGTACAAGAGCTCCTCAACTTTATTGAAGGTAATATAGTTGCTCAAAGCAGATTTTTTTTTTATCATATTAACTAGCATGTGGTACAAAGCAAATTACTAAGAGCCCCTCCAGATGAGAAAAAGCAATATCTGAAAGTTCTGGGTTTTGTTTCTCTACAAACCAATTTTATTTTGGAGATCACCATGATGTCTTCTTCATCCTGAAGTGCTTCCTGGGATTCACAGGAAGGACAAGACTTTTCATTTTTGCCTTCCAGGTCAGTTAAATTATGCCAGTATTGGTAAATAAGCAGAGTCAATTGGGACAAAGATGGAAGTGGGGAAGGGGAGGTTGTTTTATGTTTAATATAAACTGCAATAAAAATATAATAAAAAATATGCTAGTATTTTTTGAAATGAAATGTATCTCTACTTGGCTGTCTCTTTGTATTATCCCAGAACTAGTTAAAATGACAACCTCTGGTAAACACAGCTATTATTTCCAGAGATGAAAAGAGATCAAGCAAAGGAAAGAGGACTGTTTGCACCAAAATAAAATTATCTTAATGTTCAACTAGTGTAATATTGCTAAAGCACTTTAGCATTTTGACTATAACTCCTGAACAATAATAAGAGGTCTCAGTGGAAACTGGTGAAAATCAATTTCTGAAGCATTGCATGAGTCTAGATGTGACATGTTTTTTGGTATGGGGGGAGGAGACAGAACACAAAGTGTATGTGGGGGAAAACAGGGATATTTCAAGAAAGAGTTTGGATGCAAACTTGGTAATATGCATGTAAAATCAAAAAAAGAACTGGAAATTCTTGTACTTTCAGAGACTTTTTTCCTTTCTGAATGAGCCCCAAAACAGTCACTTGCTAAATGTGAGATTTTCATTAAGAACAAAAGAAAAATAGCATTGCTAGCCCTTCCAAAGATATACTGTCTATTCCTCTAATACCTGAGGTCCCAGGAAAGAATGTATCTATTGCACCCATCACTTTGTTCCTTTCCCACATTCTTCTATGAGCAGAACTAGATGAGAAGATGTTGGACATGAATAATAGTAACTTGGCAAGAAGCTGGCAATCTCTCTAGGCAGAAGATAGGTTACATATTTGTAACTTAGGACTCTTCAGCAAATTGAACATTAGACAAATGGAGCATTAGAGAGACAGAAGATATAAATATATGAAATCTCTTCTGTCTTTCTAACACTGTGGCCATGTCTGCACAACAGGGTTGACCCGCTATGGGGACAGTGGTCAACTGGTCATACTTCCACAGGAGATTGTCACTGGCTCCCATCCCCATGCATCGCTCTCGTGGGGTATTTGCTAAATGGATAAAACCCATTTAGCGCTGGCTATCATGCAATGCTCCTGTACCTACCTGTGCTGTGGAAGGGCAGGAAGCATGATGGGGATGCTTCCTTCCCCAGCGCAGCTTGGGCAAGTGCTCAGCTGTGCTGCACTGCAAAAGAGGTGTGGCCATTTTGCTCCCTTCTGCAGGCAGCCAGTCCCATGTGGAGGGGAGCATTTCCGTTGCGCTTCCTTCCCTTTTGGGACTGCGATGGGATGACTTGCAAAAACCCTGTCATGCAGAAATGGCCCGAGTCTGTCTAATGCTAAATTGGTCTGTCTATTATCATCTCACTGAAGCTTCACTTGTATCCTAGGCTCTCATAGGTGTGGATACATTTGTCAATTTGGAGTTTTACCTAATTTCTCATGTTTCCAACCAGAAGTTCATTTCATTCTATTTCTGCATTGTTTCTTGTGATACAGTCAGCCCTCCACATTTATGGGTTTCACTTTCACAGATTTGATTATTTGCAAATTTAACTCCCCCCCATCTCAAGTGCTTCTTTTCTGGAGGAACCTTCCCTCTTGGTGGCTCTAATCAGGCTGTGCAGCCCTTTAAAAACACACCTCTGGTCTTCTTCCTCCTCCTCCACCAGCTGCTGTCCGATCAGCTAAGGAGGGCTCACAGCCCACTTTCTCAACACCACTCTCCCAATGTCCCCCATACATTCAAGAAAGGAGATGGGCAGGAGAGGAAGAGGAAGTGTAAGGACACCATACTGACTCACCCCCTTTCCCTGACCTGGTTTGGGCAGGGGGTGCCCACTCTTCCCACCATGCCTCAGCTCCCTTCCCACAGACACACAATTTGATATTTGTGAGTTTTCCACTTTTGTGGGCATTCTGTGCCCCTAACCATAGTGAATGTGGAGAGCCAACTGTATTTTATGTTACAAGTCTGAACAAAAATTCATGTGATTTCATGTTTCCTCTCATTTTTGGACAATTTCCCCTAATATGTATTTTTTTGGAAGCAATTTTTCTAAGGTTAATGCATTTTGTATCTTACATTTACTAATACTTTCCCGTCATATATGGCCAAAATTCTATTGGTTAATCCTAACTCTGGCTAGGATTCTATTTTAATTAGCACTGGCAGTAAGATTTAGATCTTTATTGTTTTCTACACATTTTTTAAAAACTGGAGAACTTCATTGCCAAATTCCAGGAAGGGTACATATTGAAATATAACAGAGTTTTGATTTGCATATTAGTTTGGAAAGTATGAATACAATAAGTTTTTACTAAGAAAAGTGAACTAAACACATTTCTTTCCCATACCATGAATGGGTTCTGAAAAGCTTTGATACTGGCTCTCTGGTGCAACCATATTCCATTGTTCCATTCATTTCAATGAGGCTTTTATAGGAAGCAATCTTTCATGAAACCCCTTAAAAACAGTGCAAGCTATGATGGTACCACTCTCAGAAGACTCTTTAGATTAGCTAATGCTAGATCCTCAGTGCTAAATACACTTCCTTAGGAGTAAAGTGCACAGAGCACAGAGAGAATTGTTTCTGAGTAAATAAGCATGGAACTGTGCTCTACGTTATCATTCTTCTTCTTCTTCTTTTTTTTTTAAAATGGGGTTACTGGGGGAGGGTTAGAGGGCATGAAGCTGGTGCTCTTAGGACTGCTAAAGTATGAGATCTGTCATATTCTGAAGGGTCTTAAAAGTAATAATTTTACTGTCTGTTGCTTATATCATATCAATGAAGGTGTGAAGAACGCTCTTCTGCATAAATAACAGTGAACGTCAACTTTTCCTACCTCTTAAGTAAGGAAATGTTATAGTCATTTTGAAATGGGTCAGTTAACCTTTGGAAAAATATATATCTTGGGCAAGGATAATGGAAAAACTGCTAAAAAGAGCAACATAATTTAGCTGAAAAAGAAATTAAGGTATAGGAATGTCTATATACTCTTTCTATGTGTATTTTTTTTTAACAGAAAGCAAAGATTGTTTTTGCCACGTATCCACAGACATATTCACACTGGGAGTGGATGGAAAGTGAGGTGGTGAGGATGGGAGGAATTACTATAAATATTGTTTCCTAGGAATGGAAGAATAGCAGAGGGCTGTGCCAAATCTTTTTTAAAAGATAGGGTACTGCATTCACCAAAATCAAGACATAGTATCTGAAGCCAGCTAAGTTATTTTTGGTACATGTAGTGGAAATGCCACAAGTGCCTCTCACCATAAGTAAGTAAAGTGTGTGCCTTTAAGTTACCTGTTGACTTATGGCAACTCCATGAATTACATAGGGTTTTCTTAGGGAGGGAATACACAGAGGTGGTTTGCCATTGCCTTCCTCTGAATATATGTTACCCTGTAAACTGGGGGTTCCAGGAGGGGCACCCAAATAAACAACCAACAACAAGCAAGATGAAGAAAATTAGCTGGAGCACTCTCTTGGCTAACGAGAGGCAGGGCAATGCAGCGAGATCTTTTATCCTATGTATACCGGTTCAGGTCAGTGAGGAGTCAAGCAGTTTCAAAATACTAACAGTTTTATTAAGCAAAGAAAAATAATAAAACTCAAACACACCTAACTAGAGAGGAAAGAAAGAGAATTTTGGAGAAATAAGCAATACGCCACCTGTCCGAAGTCCTGAAGACGCCAATTGGAGGGAAGGAAGGAAACCCGGTGTGGAGACCGAGGGGAATATGTTGAACCCAGCGGCAGCGAGGCAAGGACGAAGATCCAAAAAGGAGCTTCGAGTGATTTTAGTAAAGTGATTTCAGATAGATACGACGAGAGTTCCAACGAGCTCTCAGAACGGGGCGTCTTTTATAGGGAAAGAACAACCGCAGGCTAGACTGGTCTTTGCAGGAGAACAATGAGTTTTGGTCTGGGGACAAAGGCTCCGAAAGGTCGGAATTTGCATGATTGAGTTATGAACCGAATTGACAATGGTATAGCTGGTATGCAGATGTGGCTAGCTCGGCCGTTAAGTGCCTGGCTTGCCAGGGTGTTTTCACAGGCAAAGAGTCCTTTTTGTCTTGCAATCAAGGTGTTTGTGTAGGGTGGCTTCCCCCTGAAGCGGAACTGGCTATATCTGGTACTTTACAACTATTGTCCATGCCTAGCTTTGCGCTTGTTCGGCGGAGCCTTATAAACACTTAGCTAGTGGCAGGAAAAAGGGCCGAATTATGATATCAAAATATCTTTGGTTCACCAAAGACCAGACCAGTTTGCCGTGGTAACATATAGCTTACAATAGTACAATAGTGCTTCTCAGGCTCCTTGATGTCGGGTACCAGCATTTAACTTTTTCCAATGAGCTGGGGCCAGCACTAAATTTGTGCCATCAGTAAACTTTTTGTTTCTTTCCCAGAAATTTGCCAGGGATATGCAGCCACTTGCTTGGGGAATGGCACAGGTCTAGAGATCACCAGTTTGAGTAGCACTGGCCTACAGCACCTGATATTTCCTGGCAGTCTCTCTTTCCAGTACTAACTAAGCCTCACTGTGCTTAGCTACAGCACTCAGACACAATCTGGTATTTTCAGATCTGCTGCCTTGAACAGTTATTTTATGATACTCCAAAAATGCAACCTAAGATAGCTGCCTCACTCTGCCTAATGTTAAAAGAACTGTAAAAAGAAGTGACTAAAGAATAAATGTTTGATCTTGGAAGCTGCCACAGTGTCACCTTCTACTGTCGGAGGTTCCCATCCTGGGCATGAGAAGCAGAGAATATGAAGCTTAGCTATGGCATTTGTGGAACTATAGGCATCTTTTCTTTGTGCCATTCCTCACCAGTGCACATGTGGGCAAAGAGTGGTCCTCCAGATGTTGTTGGACTGTGACTCCCAGCATTTCTTACTGCTGGCTATGCTGGCTGGAGCTGATACAAGCTGCAGTTCAATAACATATTAAAGACTACATTTTGCTCATCCCTGGATTAGTACTTCAACCATAATGGGACTCATACCCCCCAAATTCATGTTAATGTTTTATATAGATGGAAGCTAAAAGTTTTACATTTATGTTGGATTTAGATGTAGTCACCTTTAGAGTAGACTCACTGAAATTAATGTAACTCAAGTTGGACATGGTTAACTTACTGTATTCGTTTCAGTAGGTCTCCTGAATCCATTACACAGTCTGAATATTACCCACCAGTAGTGAAATCCTACACATGTTTACTCAAATAACTCAAGTCTAGCAAAAGAGATGAGAATTTGTAGCACTACCCAAAATGAAACTACAATTTTCTGCTTGTACATTAAGTTTTGTAACAAATGAGGGCAAAATTGTTTACTGAATTAATTTTACCAAAGAAAGTATCTCATCTTTGATTCAGTAACTCAGGAACTATCTTGTAGTTTTTCTTTGATTTAGTATCTCTGCTTTTACAAAGATTATTGCAGTTTCTTTAAAGAAATTCTGTGAGAAAATAACTACACAAGCCATGATCCCATATGAACATGAAGTTCCAACAAGATATTTACATAGAGTTCTGGGTGCTGCAGAGGGATGATGGAGGCAGCTAGCATGATGGTGAGAGAAATGACCTTTTCCATTTTATCTCTATGGCCAATCAGATGTAAATTGGAGTGGGAATAGAGTTGTGCCTGAGTGCTGTCCAGCAGCTATTGAACCGCCAATCTAACATCTTGCATAAGGAGGTACTGGACCTCCTTATGAAACATCATAAAAAGCTCACTTGTTAGCATAACCTACAGTTACAATAGTCTAAACCCCAAAAGGATTCCAGGTACAAGATTGTATTCATTGTCATCTTGCTGATGAACACTGCGGGCAGATCCAAATTTCCTATTCTTTGCAGGCCCGTGCACAAATGCCAGACCTGCTCCAGAAGGTTGGTGGACCTTCTGAAAAAGATTTGGAAGCTGTGGAGAAGAGGGTTGTCAGGAGAAAGAGGAAGGTAATCTAAGTGGAATGAGTTTAGGTATCTTTTTGTGTACAACTGGATTTAGCCTAGGAGTAAGAATTTTCTTTGTCTTCCTGCTGTTTTAAATTAACAATTCTCAGACTTTCCTACCATGGATCTTGCTTGTTGAGCCTTCTTGGAATTGAAATCCAAAATACCTGGAGGGCCAATCATTTCCCATTCTTGATTTAGTCCATGTAAGACTTAAAAACAAGAGAGAGACTACAACAAGAAACAAGTACAACTATTCAGATCTAAAAGTATAAGTAAGTAGATGAATCTTAAAATGCACAATTTAACATTCTAAGCAATAAAACTGAAGTGCTGTCTGGTTATTTTTAGATTTAAAATTCATTTACCAAACTGTGTGTGGAGACCAGGAGCTCTTAACAGGGAGGTAGCACCTCACCAAACTCTAAATCCTAGAAAGTATGGAAGGAAGCAATGAATCTTTATTCATTTATGTTCACTGTTTGTGAAATATATCACAACAATTTACACTTTTTTAAAGTGTTAAAGTGCTGTTGAAATGCTACAAGACCAATATACATTTTAACATACTCAGTGTGTCTCTTGAAGAAACCCGGGGTGCTATAATAGTCAAGGAAGGTTAAGTTATTTGAGCTGTTTCAGTACATTTGCAATGAACTCACATCTATGTACCTTGGGACATTTCCAGCCTGTACAAAAGTCTGCATGGACCAAAAGACAGTACAGAAATAATAAAAGAAATCAATCAGCAGTTTGTCCCAACATATCCTTAGCATAGTATAATAGGAAGTGGTATTTCCTTGCGGGGTGGGAAAATACCCATTCTGTGATGAATTCATTAAGCCAAAGATTTCGTACTGTCTGCTTGCTGAGCTTCTTTGAGATTCTCAGGAGGTGTTTCCTTTTAGGATAACAAGAAGGATGTTGGTAAAGATGGATGTGCAGGTTATTATAATACAACATTTAATAATATTCATCCTTCCCATCCCTTTAGGATGATGTTTATATATGACTTCTATGTAGGTCCATTTCCCCCCTCAGTTATGTAGGCCCCCTCACATTTCATGCAAATATGCTAAGAAGACACACAGCTCTGCAGTCTCCCCAGAGTCTCCACATCATCTCCTTCACCCTCTCATGACATAGTAGGAATTCTTGATGTGTTTTATATTTCATTGTCTTTGGCATCCCTGAACAGAACTCTGGTGTTGTTGTTTTTTTTCAGGAAAGTCAGTACTCCATTAAAGCAACATTAACTTTTGCAAAATGTCCTTCAGGATGTCTGAACATATATCCTGAGGGACATTGTTCACTAACTTTTACAAATAAGAACCTGGCAAATGAAGCTGATGCAGACATACCACGGGTAGTTTAAAGGAAGGAAGGGATCTAGATTTTGCAGCACTGAAGTTCTTCATGAATAAATTTCTTTCTGCTACAGGGATGGCAAATAGATTAGACTGCCACTTTCATCATCCCTCACCATTGCCTGTGCTGGCTAGGACTGATGGGGGTTGCAGCTGCCCCTCCAATTCTGATCATGTCAATCAGACCATAACATTTCTTATCCAGAAGTCCTCACAGGACTCACAGATAGAAGTAGTAGGCTAGTTCATAAATTAATTGTTTACCAATGCACAATAGGAGAAACTGGGCAGTTATGTGCAGGCTGTGGCTCACATAGGAAGGTTATGTGCCCAGAGGCCGGGAGAAGTTTCTGCTGTTCTTTCCTCATACTATATCAGCATTGGCCACCAGTGAATAACACATAATATTAGTTTTAGGGTTGGACTAAGAACAGTTATTCTCTGTCAGCAGTGGTGTGCTTTAATCTAAATATTAAACTTTGACCTCTGTGTATGAATTTTAAAGGAACTATCCAGGGCAACGAACCCTTGTGCATATCATCCATATGACCCAGTGTCTTGTATGAGAAGTGTTAGGATAAAAATGTAATGTGAACTTGGGCTTGGTTACTCCACTGTAAATGATTTACGGCTGAATATGCAGTGACATTATTATAAAGAGATGATATGAAAATGTTATTTCTATGGTGCTTAGAAGAGATACTTTTTGGACTTTAACTCCCCAACCAGCAAAAGATACACCAAAAAAGTAAGATTTCCAAGCTGTAATCATGTATTGTGGCTTAACTGAGACATGTGAGTCACCATATGTTGCTACAGTTACCAAGTGTTAAACATGTATTTGTGAATGGCACTGCAGGTACACACACACACACACACACACACACACACAGAGGGCAGATTATATGGAACTATAAAACATTTTAAAAACTAACAGATTTATTATGGTATAAGTTTTTGTGGATTAGAGTCCACTTCATCAGATGCAACTAAGAAACTAAGTAACAACAGAACTATGCATTAGGCCTATGTCCTTGGATGAGCAGTTCTGTATTTTGGCCATCCCTTGTTTCAGTCTGATGTTTTTAAGGTTCTTTAATGCACACATCTTTGGCATATAATGTTCTGATTCCCATTGTTCTGCCTAACTAAAACAAACCCATCAAAGCAATGGGATGTACACGTGTTGATTTAACAAGCCACATTGATTCAAGGGATCTTCTTTAGTTTGCACTAACAACTGGATTTTGCCCAATGCCACCAGCTGGTAACTAGAGTTCCACAAGAGATTCATCCACATATGCACAGATGAATAATTACTGTAGTTTTCTCCCTATGGTAAAAAAAGAAAGAGAGAGGGGAGAGAGAGAGAGAGAGAGAGAGAGAGAAAGAAAGAAAGAAAGAAAGAAAGAAAGAAAGAAAGAAAGAAAGAAGGAAGGAAGGAAGGGAGAGAAAATTTTTCTTTCCTTTGACAAAGTTCCCCATGACAGTCTTGCAAAGAAGCTAGTAAAATGTGGGCTGGACAGGGCTACTGTCAGGTGGATCTGTAACTGGTTGACTGACCATTCCCAAAGGGTGATCACCAATGGCTGCTTTTCATCCTGGAGAGAAGTGACTAGCAGGGTGCCACAGGGTTCTGTCCTGGGCCCAGTGCTGTTCAATATCTTCATCAACAACTTGGATGAAGGAATAGAGGGCATGCTCATCAAATTTGCAGATGACACCAAATTGGGAGGGGTTGCTAATACGCCAGAGGACAGGATCAAAATTCAAAATGACTTGGATAGATTGGATAGCTGGGCCAAGGCCAATAAAATGAAATTCAACATAGAGAAGTGTAAGGTCCTACACTTAGGTAGAAAAAATGGAATACAGAAATATAGGATGCGGCACATGTGGCTGGATAGCAGTATGTGTGAAAGGGATCTAGGAGTCTTCATAGAGCACAAGCTGAACATGAGTCAGCAGTGTGATGCGGCAGGCAAGAGAGCCAATGCAATTCTCGGTTGCATCAATAGGAGTATGGTGTCTAGATCGAGGGTGGTACTGGTACCACTCTACTCTGCTTTGGTTAGACCTCATCTTGAATACTGTGTCCAGTTCTGGGCACCCCAATTCAAGAAGGACATGGTCAAGCTGGAGCAGGTCCAGAGGAGGGCGACCAAAATGGTGAGAGGCCTGGAAGCCATGCCCTATGAGGATAGACTTAGAGAGCTGGGTATGTTTAGTCTGCAGAAGAGAAGGTTAAGAGGGGACATGATAGCCATGTTTAAATATTTGAAGGGATGCCATGTAGAGGAGGGAGTGGGCTTGTTTTCCGCTGCTCCAGAGACCAAGACAAGGAGCAATGGATTCAAGCTGCAGGAAAGGAGATTCCACCTGAACCTCAGGAAGAACTTCCTGACGGTCAGGGCTGTCTGGCAGTGGAACATGCTGTCTCGGAGTGTAGTGGAGTCTCCTTCCTTGGAGGTTTTTAAGCAGAGGCTGGATGGCCATCTGTCGGGAGTGCTTTGAGGGTGTTCCTGCATGGCAGGGGGTCGGACTGGATGGCCCGTGTGGTCTCTTCCAACTCTACTTTTCTATGATTCTATGATTCTATGAAAATTTTTCCACAATATTCTTCCAATATTTGAATATCCTGAAGTGTACTGGGGGAATTACTCTCCATCTGTTTATTGGATTTATTGGGAACTACTCTGGGTATGCTTCAAAATATATTTTCTGGGTTTTCTTGTTCAATGTCCACATGTATATCTCAGCAAATAATTTTTCTGGAACACCTTGGGAGATTTCATAGGGGAAAAAAACTAAAAACATCTTGCTGCTCTGTTACTCTGCCCAAGAGAGTTTCCTCATTTTCTGTCTTTGGGACTCATGGGTAACCAATAGCAACAAATATTTGTTTCATACTGCTTCTTACTTCCTATTCTTTATTCATATATGAAATTAGCATCAGGACTAAGAGTAATTCTGTAAAAGCCACAGAATTTTGCTCCCATGCTTTCAGAGCTCCAAAGTCCAGTGTGGACCCACAGCCAAGGGACAGCAATCTCCACTTTCTGCCTATATATCTCCAGTGTCTTTAGTGGCGGTACAGCTTCTTTTCTACAACACATACGCACACATAGGTACATTCTAATGTTTGATGGGGTCATTTTATAAGCCAGCAGTACTGAAAATATAGGGGGGAAATATTCTCTTGAAACCCTGAGGGAAAATCTGTGACTGTCTAGCCACTTTTTGGAGCTCTTCCAACTCAAGCAACAGGAGCACGTGGCTGGCTAAGAACGACCCAGTGGCTCTCATCCCATGTTCCCAGAGCTGCTGCCAAACCAGGGGTCATGAAATGTGATGTGCGAACTGAGTCTGGGAGAACTGTGTCTGACAGTCTCACCCTCATAGCACATAGCCAAGTTAGCAAAGGACATGGATTAGGAAGAATTTCCATTTTAGCCAACTAATTGACTGTATTCTGCAAGCATGTGATTGTTCTCTCTCCTTGTCTCATTCCCTTCACCGGCATGAGATGAGCCCATCTGCTGTGCATACATCTCTTGCCATAAAGAGCATTTCCTTCCAGACATGCCGACATTCCATCTTTCATGGGAAGAACAGATGATCAAAAGAAAAAGCATTTATTGGGATAACACGGGGCTGCTCTTCTTAGGTGAAACAAATGCAAAAGGTATATCTGACTTCTCAGTGAGCACCCCAGAGAACTGCTCATCTCTCATCAAGGCAGAGCCTATTTGCATTTGTAAAAGTCATATAATCTGGAACCAAAGCTCATTCACATTGATCTATAGATTCAGCTCCAATAGAAAAATGTTCATCTCTGTAGAGTTGCATGTATTTATGAACTTTGTAGATTGTCTTGTGCTGTGGATACACCAGAAGCAACAGAGCTGTATGCACATATTTAAAAAAAACACCAAACCACCACCACAACAACTCAGAAACAACCTATATTTCTGTATCTCAAGGTTTCTTAATGGAAGAATCAAACTTCAATTGCTTTGGCTATGTCTATCTGTCAGAGAGGGGAGTGATATCTAAATTTAAACCAATGAGTAATGTTATGTGACACTAAGTTGTACACAGCTTAGCCCTAGTTACATATAGAAAAGGGAATGGAGAAAGAGAGGAAGGGAAAGCTGTATACTTGGGACATGGAGTCATTTGTAATCTTATCATTCTGAAACAGTTATGTTGCCCTTGTGGCAAACTGGACTTGGTGCTTTTGTGGTCTTCCAGCTCTTTGGATTCTAGGCCACAGGATGATTCACACATATATGTTCATTCCTTGATGACTTTCAGCATCAGATAATGACATATATGTATCAATAAGTTATCACTGAAAGAACTTTCATATCACTGCATATTCATGTGTGATGTCTTTCAGTGGAATCAGTCAGTCTAGCCATTCAGCTCTGAGTAACTAAGAGCTGTTTTAGGCATTTGTTTTCCACATGACACGGACTCAGACAACCATGTGAAAGATGCATTTACTTTGCAACAATTCATGTCAGGATGTCAGTGTATTTTTCAGCCATTGATTCCTGGTTGAAGCAAACTTGGGATGATGTATCAGATGCTACCTCTTCCAAGTGGGAAGCAACATTGTTGTCTCTGTCATCGTCATCGTCGTCACCATCATCGTCATCATCATCATCATCTATTTATACAGAACCATCAAAAAAAAATAAAAAACAATCAGACTTGCTAAAGGTATACAATCTAATACACACACGCAGAGAAAGGAAGTGGTCATACAAATAGAAAACTATGCAATACAACTGAAGAACAAATTTACATTAAGTTATGGTCTGAAAGATAATTTTTATAAGATGATGTATAGATGGTACTTCATATCAGATAAACTTTCCAAAATGTATAAAGGCTTATCAAATGGATGTTTGGGAATATAACCAATTATAAGGTACCTTCTTTCATATGTGGTGGACCTGTGATAAAACAAAGAAATTCTGAATGATGATGTACCATTTGATGGAGACGATTTTGAGAACCAAAATTCACCTGACTCCAGAACTATATTTGCTGGTACTGATAGATAGTCAGGTAGACAAGAACTGTGTAAGACTCATGCAGCATAAGACTCTCACAGTGAGAATAATGTACGCACAGAAATGGAAAGATCCCACAATTCCAAGTCAAGAAGATTGCATATTGAAACTATTGGGCATGGGTGAGATGGATAAATTGATGACATTGTTAAGAGATCATACTCTTATAGAAAATAATAACAAATGAGAGAAGGTTATTTCGTTTATAAGAGTAACTGGAAGGAACAAGCAGTAAAAGGATTTGAGCAAAATTGTAAAGTTAGAGTAACTTGCATAGAACAATCTTTAAGATATATAAAGACATTATATAGTAATAAATATTTAGATTGCTATCACTAACAAATACATTAAAATTTAGATTTATGAATTCTAGAAAAGTTTTTTATTTGTAGTAATTGTTTAGCAGGTAAGACAGTTGTTTGTGTGCTACATGTCAGTTTAATACATTTAGTAAGTTTAGTTTTGTGTGTTATTGCATTGTTTGTGTTATTTCTATTTTTATATGTAATTTTATATTAGTTAAAAGTGCATTTAATAATTTTTTAAAAAAAATTAAAACAAGGAGGTTGTGCTAAATTTGAAACACGCTGCTCTTTCATCAACACAATGATAACGCTATCCATTAGCTACTTAGTGGATAGTTGACATTGCTACTCTGTTTCACAAAAATCTTGTTCTATATTACTTTATTGACTTCCTGAATACGTTCATATGGGGAAGCCAGCTGGTTAGAGTCCTACATGTCAGGCTAGACCAGTATTGTCTACTCTGCCCAGCAGCAGTGTCTCTCAGAGTCTCAGGCAGAGGTCTCTTTCATTGCTTGCTATTTGTCTTTTTCACTGAATAAGGCAGGGATTGAATATGGCATGAAAAATAGGTACTGTACTATAGTACTACAGCTCCTCCCCATGATATATTATTGCCTCAGCTCATAACCTGGGGTCTGTGGATGATGTCCTTATTAGGAGCTCCATGAAGGCTTGAAGAAATGTTATGAACTTTTGGAGTTAAAATAGAAAGAAAGAATGAAAGGAAGGGAGGGAGGGAGGGGGAAAGGAGGGAAAGAAGGAAGGAAGGAAGGAAGGAAGGAAGGAAGGAAGGAAGGAAGGAAGGAAGATCTACAGACATACAATCAGATGGTCACACATAGGTTTCAAAGAGCAGAAGTCTTTTACCAATGACAGATATCATTTGTACAGTGTGTCATTACAGTATCTCAAACTGTTCAAAAGTTATAAAACAGTTTGACAGCAAAAAATATACGCAGCACTTGCTACTTCGAACCATTGTATTGTTGCATTACTACTAATATCCTTTTGGCCAATAGCCTGAAGGCAGTTTTGTGCACTCATCTGGTCAAGTTGATTCTGCAGGTTGTCAGAGGCCTTTTCTGCACGGGACGAAGGAATCGCCCCGTGCCGGTACTCACCAGACCTGTGTGCTCCATGCGCGAGTCCAGGCTGGTCCGGAGCAGTGCGTGGCCGTGCTCCGCACTGCTCCGGGGATGAAAATGGCACCTTCCAGTTGGTGCAGGCTTTCCACCAATCAGTGAAGCTCGCCAGCCTAAAGCCCGCCCCTGGCAGATCTGCAGGCTCGCACTGGTGTGAGCCTGCAAATCTACACGAGAGTGCGGCCGCGGAGTAACGCACTCTGTGCTTTTGAAAGACCTGTTTTAAGTGGTCTTTCAAAAGCACACTGAACAACCACTTTGGGTCATTCTGGAGCGGGCTGAGGTCCGGAAATACACAAATAGTCCAGACCCAGTCCGCTCCCAGGTGTAGATGTCCTCTCTGGAGGACGCTCTGCACAGTTTTAAAAACCCTGTGCGGAAAAGGCCAGAGCCGTGTCCTACCAAAAAAAGCCAGAACACATGAAAGAAAAAGAGTAAAATACCTCTCATTTCTCCACTAAAAACCTGCTGCTATGGAGTGGGATACCCTCCAGAATAGTATCTGATATGGCACAGATGGCTATAGTGGTAGTGGTACTTTGCCAAGAGCTAGTAAAAGTTACTTTAGTTGGATTGCAGCTCACAGAAGTGTCCAGCCAGTATAGTAAATGAGTTATGCTGGCTATAGAATAAGGGAGGTGGAGTCTATAAAAGGAACTTTTACAGGTTTGGGCCTTGCTTAACACAAGTAGTAGCACTTTCTACTAGTGCAAATTGACCACTGGTTACAACTGTATCCTGTGTTTTGCCTATGGGGTGATTGTTGAATATTGGCCTAGGTCTACCAGGGAGATTGTGTGGGAGGGGGATTTTATGTGAAATAACCAGGGAAAGAATTTATTTTATTTTTATTTTTTTAACTTAGATCCTACCTTTCTCCCAAGAAAAGTCTCAAGACGGCTGAATATACTAGCACTCATGGAATTTGGAAATCTACATGAGGTTTATACAATATATTGATTGTTAAAAATCAGTTTGATCAAATCTTGCTTTGCTTCTTGGAAATAACAGGACTTATGGCTGGTATCGAATACCATAAAGAACTGCAGTTTGGAGAATCCGCCACCTAGTGGACACTGATGACAATCTTATCTACAGGAGAAGTAAAATGATAGCACAGTTAAGCTAACAGGCACACTTAGGCAAAGTCTCACAAGTATGTGGAGGAAGGAAGCTTGGAAATGTTACTATTTGGACTACAACTTCCAGAATCTCTCAGCCAGAAATTTTTCCAAACTTGGAAGGGGGCTGTCTTGCAAACAGGACCTACAGAGGCCCCACAAAGGCACTCACTGTTTGCACAGTTATGTAAACAGCATTAGCTGATTAGTCCTTCTTCAAATATAATCCAGTTCCAGAAACAGTGCTATGATAAGGCTGATGAGAAAGGCATCCAAGGAAGAGCAGATGGCTCCTAAAATGGTCCAAGTGGAAATATGTGTCATTAATCATCAAACAAATTAGGTAGAAGGATTGGTTTGGTTGTGTTGCACCATCCAAATTCTTTCTTTGAAATGTGGCTGAGATAATTCATAACTTAATAAACAACAAATATTGCCACACATTGTTAAAAGGTAAGGAACTCTAATATGTTTATCACCAGCTCAGAATATGGAAAAAATGCATTCTAAATTCTGAGTGCTGTTTATGACTTTTTCCTGAGTGTGTCAGGTGGTGGTGTGCAAGACTATCCTCTTTTTCTTTAATTAGACTTTGAAAAATTGTTCTGTGGTTTTAGAATTTCAGTCTGTGTTCTAAGCTAGCTCAGACTTTGGAGGGCAGAATCTAAATGTTTTGTAGAAACAGAAGAATAAACCACTAACTAATAATAATACATTAATTCCAACAATAGATATCCAAATTAAAAGGTTCAAATCCCATCTATTTTTACAAGAATTCCAGGTTTTAAACTTTTTTTTTTTTTTTGCAACTGCTTTCAGTTGAGGACAGGCAGCTTCAGCTGCCCATGGTTCATATTGCTCCAAAGAAAGTCATAGTGGTTTCATCTATCAGGGTGAAATATTTTCTAGCTTTGCACATAAAAGGGAGGAAAAGTACACTTGATAGCCTATTTTTCCATTCAATTTGCAACCGGGATAATGGAGATAGTGCATTTGTGTGACTTGCATGGCAGTGGGAGTAAATTCCAACATGGAATAGTGGTTTGAGTGTTAGACTACAACTCTGGAGACCAGGGTTCAATTCCTCATTGGCCATGAAACCTACTGGGTGACCTTGGGCATGTCACATACTCTCAGCCCCCAGACAACTCTTTGATAGGTTCATGTTAGGGCTACCATGTCAGAAATGATTTGAAGGCACACAACAACAAATTTTCTAGACCTGATCCAAATTCCTAGATCTAATGCCTATGCAAGTCTACTGACAAAATCCGATGTGACTTGCTGAGTATATAATGACCAAATGAGACTGAGAAATGATTGGAACTCACAATATTTCCTTCTTAAAAAAATAGCTGTGTAGGTCCTCCAAACTGGATCAGAGCCACAGTACCAGGAGATATTTTAAAAAATTGTTCCCAATTCCCCCCAATTTCATTTCCAAGGCTACTATTTCTCCCATTGATGAAATATCAGCAGTATCATTTGGTATTGTTGTATACCAAATACATCACTGTCCATGCTATTGTTTTCCAGTTTCTGCGTATGGCTGTGAAAGCTGGACAGTGAAGAAAGCTGATAGGAAAAGAATTAACACATTTGAAATGTGATACTGGAGGATAGTTGTGAGGATACCACAGACCGCCAAAAAGACAAATAAATGGATCCAAGAACAAATCAAACAACAGGCAGTAGGAAAAGAGGAAGACTGCATTGCAGAGGGATAGACTCATTCAAGCAAACCACAGCCCTGAGTCTGAAAGACTTGAGCAGGGATGTTAACAGGGTGACCTGGAGATTTCTCATTCATGTTCTCAATGTAAAATACTGGGAGACAAATTTAAGCATCAATTATACCTAATCTTAATGCAGTGCATCATTGTGGGATTATGCCATAATGGACAAATTATTTAATTATAGAAGGTTGCACGCGTGCGCGCGGAGAGAGAACCTAAACATTGAACTACTATTCCTGTTGATCATCATTTCCCACTCAAAAACTAGCTTTGCTGAGAAACCAGCTGCATCAGGTGTCTTCTTGCACAGCTTATCATCAAACTGAGACAAAGGAGAAAAGGGGGAAATGATATAAAAATGCTTAAAATAAATGAATTAAATAAAGTATCTGTCTCAGTGTCTCTCAAATGTTTGCCTTTTGGACTACAACTTTCATAATCATTAGCCAGAACCAACACTGTGTCTGGGGATGATATGGGAAATCCACTGGATACCAGTTTGGGCAAGGCAGCTCCACATGCAATGGCTGCTCCTTGTGGAGATTCATTTGTGTTCAGAGAAAGTTTCAGGTTTCATGAATCTTCTTGATATGGCCATTTTGTGTGAATTGAACCTCAGTGACAAGTCCAGTATTTCCCTATGATGTCTACCCCATGGCCTTTGACAACTCCATGCATAAAACAGTTGTTCTGAATAAAGACTGAACATTTCAGGCTGAGCATTTCTGCAATTTCAGCTTCATTGTTATTCACTGACTTATGTCTTACTACTGTTCCATTTGCTCTCCTGGACGAATGTGGAGGTCAGCATTAGTAACAGGATGTCCTGAGAACAGGAGAGTAGTTGCTTTTCCCCGCCCAATTAAGAATCTACCACGTATTTCTTGGCAGCGTGGTTTTGTTTCTACCTTAGACCAGGGTGACCGTCCATGGTACTGAACCTGGATAACTATAGACTGGGGCATAAAAGGATGGGGTTTTCAGTATTGCTTCCTGGGAAGTGATCAGCCATCTGTCCAGTTTTGGGGGAAATTGAGTAAGAGGGGGAGATAATAAAGCAGCATAAACTTATACATGGTGTATAGAAAGTGGATGGAAATCTCTTTTCCTGCTGCCATAACTCTAAAACTTGGTGTCTTTCAATGACACTGATTGACCACCAGTCCAACATAGTCAATATAAAGTAATCTCTTACACAGTACATTAAGTACATTGTGCAACTTCCTACAAAGTGCAGTGATGGCCAGTAGCTTAGGTGGCCTCCAAAGGAGGATAGATACCTTCACAGAAAACAGGTTTATTATTCATTTATGCATGTATGTATGTATGCATGCATGTAACTATATCTATGTAACTATGTATATATATAACTATATTCCACCTAATATCATAAAGTCTCACAACAGGATAAAAACAAAAGCAAATCAAAACTTTTTTGAGTAAGTGGAACAATTCAGAGCAATTCAAAACAATTTAAAACCATCTAAAACGTACAAAACATTTTACAATTTAAAATCATATACAGAACAGGCTTATCAATATTTATTTGGCTGAGATCCTACATCAGAAGATGTAGTGTAAAGTTCTGTTCAGGTGGAACTATGATACATCTCCCCATCTCCTCTTGTGAGCCATTTTGTGGCTGGTAAAAGGCGGTGGTGGGGAATCAGAGAAATGTCTGTTCTATGCCAATATCCTGTCCCAGAAGATGCCTTTGTCATTTTGCACCTAGAAGACATAGCCAGATGCTTCTCCAGCACCCTCCATCATCCTCTAAATGCAGGAGGAAAGTGACTGTTGATGAGAAGTGAGATCACTGCATGAGGGAAGTAGTGAGCTACTCCCTCCATAATGACCATAAAAGACACAGGCAGGCTAAGTCCAACTTACACCTGCATATGTCACTAACCGGAAGCCATCCTTTGTCATGGTGGCTATATGCTTTCAAGGACTTCAGGACTTCCTGGGGCATCTGCTTGGCTGTTATGGGAAAAAGGATGCTGGACTGGATAGCACCATGGTCTGATCCAGCAGAGTAACATAAACAAGGACAGCGCAAGGTTCTCCTTAGATATTGTGTGTCAGACAGTAGAATAGGCAATTGTACACATGGATTAAATCAGATTCTAGAATGATTTGGCCCTGGGAAAATTGGATCTGAACAGACCTTAGCTGTTATTTCCACATTCAGTGAGCACCAATGTGCAAATATGAACATTGCTGTAACTTTGTATCTTGGCCTTTCCATCATCAAGCCAACTCATGAGTCTGGAACTTGCTTTGAAAAACTGGCTTGCATTTGGCTTGGGTGAGTGCCTTTTGCAAATCAAATGGAAATGAGAATATTTTTTGGCAGTAGGTGGACTGTTATATTGAAGCAATCCAGTTCCTTCATTCTGAGCTTGGAAAGGTAGGGAGAGAAAGAATGTCTGCCAGTTCATGGTGCCCCCCCCTTTTTTTGGCACTGTTGACACCAGTTTTGAGAAACCAGTTTGAAATAAAAAGTAAGAATTGTGTTTCTACATAGTGGTTTTTGTGGATTTCAGTGTATGAAAATAATGTAAGCATGTGTTTTGTTTAGTGGAGAGGAAAACATATAAAACTTATTGCAAAAACAGTGCTTTCCTTGTCTCAACAAATTCTATAGATATATTTCTTGTGAAAATATTTTAGTTCTTTAGCTAAAATGTAGTTTGTGGAATGTACCTTGGGTCTCAAGAGATCAATTTCAAAAAATTAGCTGATGAGAGGCAAAAATTAAAGACACCAGGAAAGTGTCAGTTTCTTTCTTTGGAACTAATTTAGCTTCTTCTACCTGTTTTTATGAAGCTACTACATCTGCAGGAAAACATGGAGCCTGAAACCCTTCAGAGACTTTCTAGGCCCAAGTACACTGAGATTTTTTAAAAAAATATGTATTCAACAACTTCCTATCAACTACTGCATGTTTTAAAAATATTTTGACATGCTCAAATTACGGTTCTAAACACATTTACCAGAACATAAGTCTTAACAAACATAGGGAGACTTATGCTTGAGGAAACATGTATAAGATGAGCTCCTACCAGGCTGCATGTAGGATGCAGGATTCTCCTGCAGCTCTCCTGTGCTGCAATAGCACACCTCTCACAGCCTTGCTATTGCTGGAGGAGAGGGAGAATGAAAAAAGTGCTTGGATATGTTTCCATAGCTAGATGGAAACCAAGGACATCTTTTGACAAGATCAGCTGGGATCCTCTGGAGGTCTCTATGATGACATCATCAGCCTGTTCCTGTGCTTCTTTGACCCCTTCCCTATTCTCTATCAACAACAGAATGGAGTCAGGGAGGACTATCACAGCAGGGGTGAGTCCTGGGGTCAGTTTTGGAAGTTGCGGAAGGAAGAGTAGAATAGCAACTTCTACAATGATAAAAGAACCCACACATATGAGCATAAGGTAGACTTACGCTCACAAATGTTACAAACAGAATGCCAGTCATTGTGTTGCATAGCCAGACACCTAAAGCAAGATCTAAAAGGATTCTAATTGTAACCATTACACTTTTCAGTATGTCTGCTTTGGGATTTGCTTTTATTTTCTGAATTTGTTTTAGTGGCTGAATAAAAAAGGTTTATGCATGCTGGCAAACTTGGAAAGAAGGGAGTGCACCCTCTCTTGATGGAGAGTTCCAGAGACTGGGAACCTCCTTCCACATCCCCACCAGCCGTGCCTGGAAGTAATCAATGAGGCTGTTGTAACATGCTTAGTACAACTGGACCTAATCAATAGTCTGGCCGCAGCGTTTTGGGTCAGGGGCTTTCATGCTACACAATTATAGCATTGTGATTCTACTTACCTGTGAATCTGTCTAAATTGCCATGGCTGGATCCTATGGAATCCTGCGATTTACACTTTAGTGAGTGGCATTTGCAATTTGTTTATTTAAGTTATATTGTACCTTTCCCCCAGCACAGGATTCAAGGCAGCTTACAACCATTTAAAACAAAGTACAACTAAAAACTATTAACGCAAATGTTTTTTAAAAATTAAACCACAATTCGTTTTTTTTAAAAAAAAAACTAGTTTAAACCATTTTAAAAGCATATTTAAAGCACAGTACAGGTACAACACACCCCATCCAAACTCCATCTGCTGCAAAAAGTGAAAAACCAAAGACTTGCCTATACGAAAAGGTCTTTGTCTGCCTGTAGAAAGACAGCAGAGAGGGGAGGGGAACTGACTCTCCTGTTGAAAGGAGTTCCACAACCTGGAAACAGCCACCAAAAAGGCTCTGTCCTGTGTCCTCACCAAATCTGCCTGTGATGGTGGCAGGACTAAAAGAAAGCCCTTCTCTGGGGAATCTCAAAACTCAGTCAGATTCACAATGGGAGACATGGGCTTTCAAACAGTCTGGATCCAAGCTGTATAAGACTTGATCATAACCAGCATTTTGAATTCTGCCTAGAATGGACAGTCAGTAGAGTTGATTCAACAAGGCATGCGTTGCTTATAACCAGCCCCAGGCCATTTCCACACGGGGTTTTTAAAACGGGGCAGAGCATCCTCCAGGCAGGACATCTGCACCTGGGAGCAGACTGGGTAGGACCTACTTAACATAGATCCACACCTCAGCCAGCTCTGGAAAGACCCCAAGTGGTCGTCCAGCGTGCTTTCGAAAGACCACTAAAAAGAGCTCTTTCAAAAGCAAGGAGCGCACCAGTGCGAGCCTGCTCCCTTGTGCAGATTTGCAGGCTCGCCCCAATGTGAGCCTGCGATCTGCTGGGGGTGGGCTTTAGGCTGGCAAGCTTCAGCGTTTGGTCGAGACCCTCAACCAACCGGAAGCCGCCATTTGGAATGCCGGAGCAGTGCCTATCGACGAGCACGCACTGCTCCGGAGTGGCGTGGACCGGACCAGGGAGCCAAGAAGTCCAGTAAGTATCGTCACGGGGCGAGGGAATGGCCCCAGTCAGCAGCTTCACTATGGCATTTTGGCCCTTTTGAAGTTTCTGAATAGTTTCCAAAGGCACCGCCACATAGCACTAATCAAAATGGGATGTAATCAAGGCATGTGTCACTGTAGCCAGTAGCCTGAGCTCTCTTGGAAGTTTTAGCTGTACAAACACTCCTGGGCACTGACAAAATCTGGGCATCCAGGTTCATATTTGAATCCCAAACTGTGAACCTGAAATTTCAGCCTACATGGAGATGACCTAGTTTGAACTGAGAACCTTCTGCATCCAAACCATGTGCTTTACTACTGAGCTACATCCTCTCCGCAATGTAATGTGCAGTTTGAGGGAGGTGATAATTGAACTCAAAACCTTTCCACAGTTATCATTATAAAGGCAACCTTTTTTCTTTTGCATTGTGGATTGTTGATTAAGACAATGACCTTTGTTTGTGAATAATTTCTGCAGCTTGATTTTGGGAAGGAAACATATAAATCAACTCCAGAGCAGGACTGTGACTGCTTGAAATCTGTTTCCAGTGGCCAGAAAGCTGCAGCTGAAAAATATGAGTTTTTCCTATAGGGAATGTAAAGTGCTGACATGAAAGGAGTTTCAGAGTTCCAGAAAATATGTTGGATCTTGGTGGGACTGGGAAGTTATGTAAGGACTTTAGAGGCAAAAAAGCTACAGAGGGATGGTTAAAAGCAGCTGTTTGTAGGAAAGCAATGTTTTTGACCAAATAGACAAGGACATTTTTCTAGTGTAAATTTTCAGCACTCCATGGTTAGTTCAGTAAGTGGTTTCTTTCTAAGGGATTTGCACAGTTTGTAAATACATATGCAGACACCCCTGGTAACAGAAAAGCTTGGATGCACTTATTCTTACAAAGGGCATCTTCTTGAGCATCAGGATAATTGTTTATAACCAAACAAAGCATATTCAGCATGTTGCATCTTCTTCTGCCTTTTAAAGTCTTTAATTTCAAGGCAAAAGAAAGTCTTCTTCAAGACAAAGAGCTTAGGGAATAAATGTGCATGATTTTGAGAAGTAAATGTACTAAGGTGGATGAGGTTGGTAGGTACATTTTTTCTATTTCGTTCATTCCAGAAGAAGAAGGATACCCATTAGTTAACTGTGGCCATATTTACTCAGGGATTTTGGGAGCTGTAATTGAATTTTTTTTCCTCAAGCTCTGCTTAGTCTTCAGCCCTCTGAATATTTAGTACTGATTGCATTTTTCATTACACATGGTAACAAAAATTCTCCAGGATGGTTAGGTACATCAAACAGAACAAAACAAACAAACAACAAAAACTTCTGTTATGTTGGTGGACTTACCTCCTTTTAAAAAAGAAAACCTAAAGTACAATCACTAATTAGCATATAAGAACACAGGTTGATTATCCTACTTGAAAGTCTGTGAAGAAGCTAATGGGTCATTGTAAGGATAAATACATTTGAAATTTCACCTGATTATTTCATGATCTCTTCAGTATTCTCAAAGGAGATGTGGAAGAATTAATTTTGTAATGTCTCTCTCTGCATCATTTCTATCAGAACTGAGTAGCCCTCTAAAACATGCCTGGCCTATTATGTATTCACATCTCTCTTGCCAGAATATGTGATGTATTCAAGTTCCGTTCTGGGGCCCTTTCACACTGCACAACTATAACCTTATAGTCTACTTTAGAACCAATGTGGTATAGTGGTTTTAGTGCAGAACTAAAACTCTGAGAGACAAGACTTTGAATCCCCATTCAACCACAGAAGCTTGCTGGACTGGGATAAGTTACAACTTCTCAGCCTTAGAGGAAAGCAATGGCAAATTTCCTCTGTGTGAACCCTGCCAATGAAATCCTAGGATAGGGTCACCATAAATTGGAGTTGACTTTAAGACACATAACAACAACATCAGCAGCAACAATAAATTCTACTCTAACTGGCATGGCAACATCCTATGGAATCCTGTGATTTGCAGTTTAGGAAAGTATCCTTAGAATTCTCCACCAGAGAACTCTTCTAGTGCCTCACCAAACTACGGGTCCCAGGATTTCAAAGGAGGTTGCTATGGAAGTTGAAGTGGAATCACACCATTACAACTGTGTAGAATGAAAGGACTCTTGGTTTTATTCTTCTAATTTTAGAAAAGAAGAATGATGGGTGTGTGTGTATGAGAGCCTTTACTTTCAATACTTTCTGCAAAAAAGGGGGCAGAATTTGCAAGACAATTCATACCTACTTTAGAATAATTCCCACTGAATATGGCAAGGCTAACTTTTGAGTAGGCAACTATAGGACTGCAATGTCTGCAGCTATTAAACTGCAGTATTCTTTGGACAGGTTTTGTTTCCTGAGTTTCAGGAAACTTTCTGAATGTCTGAAATATTTTGCTGCTCTGGTCATTTTTCAGAGGAAACAATTGGCTTGGAAAGCTTCTTTTGGATTTTTTTAAAAATCTCTGCAACATTTTAAATCCCTGAGGGGTGGTTTTGTTTTTCATTATCTTCATTAACTCTATTGCATATGAGCACAATATTTTTCAGGGATGGGCCAGGGATCTGAAACCATGGGCCTGTTCACACCACACAATTATAATGCTATATTCCACTTTAAGTGCCATGGCAATATCCCACGGAATCCTGGGACTTGTAGTTTATGAAGGGTTATTTAGAATTCTTGCCCAGAGAACCCTACTGCCTCATCAAACTACAAACCCCAGGATTCTATAGGGTGTTGCCAGCAATTAAAATGGAATATAGTGCTATAATTATATAGTGTGAATGGGGCCTTTGTGTGTATGCGACTGCTGTGGATATGCAGTGATAGGAATGATGAAATTTTGGTTGTAATAGACAGTGTAAGGCATGATCCTTTTTTCCATTACAATGATCTTAATCACACCATGTTGTTATGCAAGATTATACCACTTGAAAACCACTTCAGCTATACTCATGGCAATAATTGATTGTTGATGCTGTATATCACACCTTTGTCACATTTGCACTGTAATTCCAAGATTTGCACAACTTTCTCATCTGCGTTAATGCTGTTGTCACCACCCCATTTGCCCCATCTTGTGTTTTCCATGGCTTGGTCTCAATCTTTTTTTTGAAAAATATGTAGCTGTAATAATGCTATTACGACACATCATTATGGCACACCTCATTGCAAAAGGTACAGAAAGAGAAACAGACCGCAACAGTCTCTGCCATTTTTGGTATCTTTCTCCTATGAAAAGCAAAAGTGCTTATCACACTTCTTGGTTGTTGCTGATTGTCTGGTTCAAGCACCACTTCACTTGTGTTCACTAAGCCATAATAACACTACTATGGCATAACATCATAGTGCTATTACACTATTACTTTAAAAATAATAAGTAAAAATAATGTTTTTAAAAGTAATCTTATAGTGGAAACTCTGTGGTGTGTGATACCATTGAAAACAGTGGAGAAATCTTTGGAAAACTCCCCCAGTAAAGGCATCCAAATAGTTTATTTCAATGGTTAACAGGTCAGGATTGCACCATTACTGCACTATGAAAGTGAACTAGGTATATATTTAAAACAATGGGAAAAAATCAAGGTGTAACAAAATGTTAGTGAAATGGGAAAAATGGAGTCAGAAGGAAAAATATTTGCATTCTGTTATGACCTTAGAGAAAATTTCTGTAAGATGATGTACAGATAGTATTTGACACCAGCAATATTGGCCAAGATGCATAATGATATGTCAACCCAGTGTTGGAAATGTGATCAACATGTGGGAACTTTTTATCATATGTAGTAGACATGTGATAAGGCCAAAAAATTCTGGAATCAATTATACTTAATGGTGAAAAAGATTTTAAAAGTAAATCTCTAGAAGGGACCAGAGTTGTAGTTGTTAGGCTTGATGGAAGACTCCCTGCAAAAGAAACATGGCAGAATTCTACAATATATGATGACTGCAGCAAGACTCCTACGTGCACAGAAATGGAAGAGTAATGAAATTCCGGCTAAAGACGATTGGTTGATGAAGCTGATGGACAGAAGCCATTTCCACACTAGAGGTGGAGGAGCATTTCACTGCATGTCATGAGTGGTGTTTTTTGCTCCGACTCACCTCAATTCCTATCTGCACACCCTCCAGTTTCTATTGAAGTAAAGCAGAGAAAATCATTTGTAGCTTCTGCATCATCTATTCTTGTGGAACTCCTATTCCCCTCCCTCGCTCCACCTCGCTGCTGCTGATTGGTCAATTTAAAAAAAACAACATTGTAGAAACCATTGCTATGTTTTAGCGCAAGTGGCATGAATCAATGTAATGCTTCTGCATGTAGGAAAAAATGCAGCAGAAACAGTTTGGGTAGTTTACATTGGAGTTTTTCCGTTTTTACAATGCGTCGGTTTACCGTTGATGTTAACTGCGCTAAGACCTCAACTCGTGCAGAACCACAGAGGACAGAACATCAAACTAGTCTAACATGCAGATGTAAAAGTGACATATGACACAACTGCAATGTATCAGCCTTGTGCAGAAAGGGCCTTAGAGATGGATAAATTAACAATTTAATAAGAGAGAAAACATTAGCAACATTTGTGAAAGCCTGAGAGTTGTTAATCCGTTTTTTTTTACAAAACAAAGAGAACAATGTATTAACTATCCATTTTGTTTCTTGGTATATTATAAACTTAGCAATAGAACTTTATTTTTATTTTTATTTTTTTAATTTTATTTTTTATGACAACAAGACATAGACAAATAGCAACAAAATTTAAGACAATAAAGCAAATATAACAAACACATACACTCAAAAGCGTTATTGATATTTCTGAAATACAAAAAACAAAACAAAAAAAACCAAGGAGATAATCTCCTTTCGACTTCTTTTACCTATCAAGGACACAATGATCAAATGGGCAAGGAATATTGCGCATGAAATTCAACTAGAATGCTGGGAAAGAACATGAAGAAATACCAACAAATTTACTCTTTTCCAAAGCCTGAAAGTAAATTACTTAAAAATGATGTATAGGACTTAGAAGTTTTAGAAGACAGTTGATTAACAGAAGTTCAGTTAATCATGGTGACTTTATGTGGCGGGGGGGAGTTGGTAACCAATTTTATAGTAGATGTTTCAGTTGTAACTGTATTTTTGCAATTTTTTGTTATTGTTATGTGAAGTATAGTTGGGTAGTTGTAGTTGTGTACCTGTGCAGTTGTTTAGTTGTATGTATGTAATGTTATGTTCTATAGTATTATACATAAAATAATAAAATACTTTTTAAAAATAGAAAAAACTAAAAAGAGTGTAGAGCACAGAAAATGCTGCTGTTCTCTTGGGGAGTCTTGTTCTCCCTGTCCAAGCATCAGCAGAGAGGTCTAAGGTTTTCCTACTGGAGATGTCCTTGAGAACCCCCAAGGGAGGGACAACCAGGCCATGCCAACACAGTGGCCATTTCTGCACTAGACTGTTATAGTGCTATTGTTACTTTCAACAGACTATGGAATTCTGGGGTTTGAGGGGCTGCAAAGGCCCGTTCCTAAACTGCAAACCCCAGGATTCCATAGGATGTTGAAAGTGGGATAATAGCACTATAACAGTCTAGTGTGGTCTGCTAATTGATCGTTCTTGCAGTGAAGTAGAATGAGACATCTGCACTCAAACTGGCTACTGAATAGTACTGGGAAAGGGGATTATTAATGGATTATTTCCAGCATGAAAAAAAAAAATCACATTTTCAATGACAACAAAACAGCATGGGGAGAACCACGATGTTGTGTGATAAAGGCTGAGACAAAAGCAGGACTAAACTCGTATTATGATGAAGTGATGTGATAAAGATAAGTCTCACTATGAATTCCCTTTGTCCAAGCAACTTTCCTTCAAAAAGGAAAGATGAAAAGAAAAAAAAAAGACACTTTCAGGGATATCTGGATGCAGTGCTTGAGCTGTATCTGCTCTCTGATTCAGACAAAGGCATGACTCCTAAACAGGTCTGTTTATTTATATTTAAATAATCTGCAAGTGTGGGTTCTTTATCACACCTTCAATAAGGGCTCTCCAGATAGTTCAGGACTGCACTTCATACCACCCCAGTCCTTTTTCTGTTGGCAAAGGCCGATGGGAATTGTAGGCTGAAAGCATGTGGAGAGCAAGAGTTGCCCACCCTTGCTTCAAAATGTTACCTTTTAATGTAGCATCTGTTTAACTTTAAAGGAAAGCCCTTTTTATCTCAGAGCAGCTGGACCAGCCTCACAGAAAATATTTCCTTGTACCTTCTAGAAACATCTAGCTATTTACAGCATGTTTTCTGAAAACCCAAACATTTTGCTCCAACCAGCTGTTTTACCTCCTTGGCTCAAATGCTTGCTGTTATCTGAAATGCTTAAATATTAACATATGCATCTCTCTACCATATTATGCATCTGTATTATATGAATACAAATTAAAATGCATTAGTTGTAATAAACTGTTTGCCACCAAGTCCCCCACATGGCTATTATGTTAACATTTTCCTTTAACAGTAATTATTTAAAGGCCAAACTGGGCATGATATTATTTACATGATTGTGATTGACATGCTTAGTTATTTTTCAAAAAATAAACAGCAGCTGTAGGGTTGCAGGGAATCAAGATCCGACCATGGTTTTCTGAACCCTTTCTTCAATGCCATGATCTTCTTGAAAGTTTCTTCTGCATGTGCATCATAGTCCTGATCTTGATGGGGATGACAACTCTTATTCACAATTGTAAAAACTGGGTCCTCAATTCTGTCTATAATTTTCTCCTGGAGTAGTCTCATCGGATCAGTTGTTCAGTGGTGAGTGAACAGGTAGCACAGAGTTGGGTAAAGTACAGTCCATGGGCTCCATGCAGTCCACAGGGGGACCCAAATGTTTCCCAAAATTTAGGGGAGTTTTTAAAAGTTTTTTTTGCCCCAAATGCCCATGGGGGGCATTTTTGTCATTTTTTTTGTCCACTGGGCCCTTTTAGGCACCAGGGAAGCTCTTACAAAGAAAAGAAGTCAGCAAGAAGTGACTTTTGAGCATTTCTTCTTGTAAAAACATCCTCTTGGGGCCTAAAATGACCCAGGGTGGCTCAAAAATACCTCTTGAAAGGCATTTTGAGGGCATTTGGAGACAAGAAATATTTTGAGGGGAGTGCATTGGAGATGTGGCCCTCCAAGTGAATAAGGAGCAGTGATGTAGACTTGAGTTGATTGATTCAGACTCAAGTTATACTTAAGTCACTTCAGTGACTCGACGTGGACCGCGGACTTGACTTGGTAAAAATTACACCAGTGATGTATTTAAGTCTTTTACTCCAAGTCTCAAGTCAATTCTCAAGTCTCTACCTTCAAATCTCAAATCAAGTCTCAAGTCCCTCCAAGATACTTTCAAGTCAAGTCTCAAGTCTGGGAGCCAACTTTATACTTCAACCTGTATTCCAAAATTTCTGGAAAGAGTTGAATAAAATCAGTTTTAACAATTTAAGTAGAATTGGCCCTCTTCTTTTGTGATTTTGCCATTTGTAGCTTCAGAAGTGGGAAATAGGGTCCTTCTTACTTCCCATTTGAAAAATAAGAAGTGCGGAATAGGATTCCTCTTATTCCCCATTACTGAAGCTTCAAGAGCTTTAGAAGGAAGGATCAAGTCAGTGTGTAATTTTTGCTGAGTCAAGTCCGAGTCAAGTCAGTGGAGTGACTTAAGTCTGACTTGAGTCCAAGATATTTGACTTGAGTCAACATCACTGAATTACACACTGACTTGACTTGACTTGAGACCTGCATATTTTTAGTGACTGACTTGCTGCCCTTGGTTCAGTAACATAACATATTAATCCAGGAGCCTTACAACATACTGGTCACATGATGATGTGTCTCAAGTCCAAAGTGTGGACACAATTCTTAGAAGGAATAGCAAATGGGATAGGCAATGGACTTGAGGTGGGGTTGAGGTCTGTTCAACAGCCTGTCTCCACTACATATAGGAGGAGCTTTCTAAAACTTTTCCTAAGAGCAGAAAGCAAGATTCATGCCCAGAGTGAGGGTGCATATCTCAGGCCATTTCTGCACTAGGCTGTTATAGCGCTATGATTCCACTTTCAACATCCTATGGAATCCTGGGGTTTGCAGTTTTGGGAGAGGCTGGCTGGCCCCTCCCAAAACTGCAAACCCCACTTTTCCATAGTATGTTGAAAGTGGAATCATAGCGCTATAACAGCCTAGTGTGGAAATGGCTTCCGAGGGGAACAGCAGATGTGTTAGGCAATGGGCTTGAGGAGGAAAGATCTTTCCTTCTAAAGCTTTTGAATATTCAGTAATGGGGAATAAGAAGGATCCTATTCTCTGCTTCTGAAAAAGTCTCCAGCTTTGCAAATGGAAAGTAAGAAGGAGCCTATTCCTCACTTCCGAAGCTGCAGGTGGCAAAAACACAAAAATAGAGGGCTGACTCTACTTAAATTGTTAAAACTGACTTAACAATTAATGTCACAACATCTATTTTGTCTCTATGTACTTCTACGGAGACTCTGTTCTATTCTATAGAGAATCTACACATTTCACTCAAGAACGCTCAGTTGAATTAAGTGCCAAACCAAAGTATACGTCTTGGATTCTCAGTGAGCAAGATTTAGGACCATCACCACCATGATTTACATTACTAAAACATACAATGTTTGTACATAAATCTTGTATATATTGCCATCTTGTAAGACATGTGAGGATTAAACACATTTATATGACAGCTATTTTGTTCCCTTCCATAGGCCATGGCTTTGCTATCACTTATTATGGCTTTAAGTAAGCCTTTGTCAGTTAATGATACTTTCAGATAGAGTTCAAAAAGACAATGTTCATTTGTCAAAGGCATTAGAGGCAAGCCCTGAAAGCCTTTTCTCCATCACAGCAGCAAAAACTCATTCGTTGGCTTACAGATGGTGTGCATGCCTTCTTATCCAAAAACATGATGTAATTTTTCCAAAGGCAGCTGTAGGCTGCACTGAGCCAAAGGATCATGAAACAGCCAATCCCACCACCAGCTGGAGGTTACATTGAAAGTTGTCAATGTGCATTCCATTGCTTCAATTAGAAGCCAAGGCAAAGTCTTCCAACAACAAATCTGTTTGTGTTTCGAAGTGGACATGCAGAATGCCATCTGAAAAAAAGAGAAGAGAATCCTTTAAATGAATACCTGTGATCATGACCAGCATCCTTGTCAAGCAAATACTTTAATTTAGAACCAGGGCCAGGAAAGTATGGCCTTTCAGATCTTGTTGGACTGTGGCTCTCATCATCCCTCACAATTGGCTCTGCTATCTGCAGTTGATGGGAGTGGCAATCCACCTCATTTTTAGAAAGAAAATTCTGTTACTGGCCCTGCACTTCCCTCAGGTTTGATATGATCTAATTGGCAAAACATAATTTCAATTGGCGTTAGTATGGGAATCAGCTGCTATTAAATTGGTCCTGCTATGATCAGGTAGCTGGGCTGGTTAAGAGGGCAACAAATGGTCAGGCACGTATGGAGCAGATTAGGTGAGTGACCCCTACTCTAGGTGTGGTGAGATCATAGGCAGGAAACTCCAAAACACAAAGGATCACTGACAGCCCTGACAGCACTGACTCATGAAACAGGAAGATTCCCACCAAATTAATGATTGTCTTAATCACCTTGTTCCTCTTACCTGCATTTTTCCCATTATTCCCTATCCTGTCCTCAATATACAGAGCTAACACAGCCATCAATGCTTTTGTCACCTACATACTAAAATGATCACATATTTTCCTCACACGATTAAGACCATCAACTCATTCCAGCCACATTTTGCCAATCATGTAGGGATGGGGGGTGATGGGAGCCATTTGCCCCAGGCGGCAATGTTTTGGGGGCAGCTGAACCTGTAGCCATGCCTCTGCGCACCCTGGCCATGCCCCCAAGCACCCTGGCCACACCCCATGTACCGCGGCCACACCCCCATGCACAGTGGCCACACCCCATGTTGTAGCTCCACCCTTCCCATTCCCTCTCCACAGTCTAAGCTCTGCCAACCGCCTTTTGCCATTCTGCAACCTCCATTGTTTGCTCATGCAGTGAGCCATTTACACCCCTTGCCCTCAGGGCAGATTCTGGGTATAACTATCCCTGATCTTGGGCACTTCAGTGCAGTACATTGATTACTGGCATCCACTTTGTTGCTGTGATTTCCAATTTGTACTGTCCTTAGGTGCCAGCCTAGGCCACACTGCATTTCTTCTGCTGCTCTCGGGAACGGTAAATATTGCCCATTTTAGCCTGAAATCTCTTCAGTTACCCTTGTGTGAGTGTGTGAGTGAGTTAGCCTTGTGTGAGCAATTGTTGATAGTGAATGCCTGTCTGATTTTTCCACAGTAAAACACAATTTAGCTTATTTTTGCATCTCTGGCTGATTTCTTCTCTCAGTGACCCTATGAACATTGGTGAAAAGATCTTGCTAGTTATCCCACCTCTTGCAGCACTCTTAAGTAGAACCAATTAATTCCCCATTTTTATCCTGATTTGTGGGTATTGCTGTAGGACCTCAGAGGTCCCATGCATTTGGGGTAACAATTATGGGCTTATCTTAATATATTTAAATGTCTTTTACTGATTATACTGTTTTTTAATTGATATTGATTTTGAAATATTACTGAATGATAATAGTAATACTAATAATACCAGTAATACTACTACTAATAAAAATGTGGTTGAGAAATGGAAGTTTCGATTATAGATGTAGAAATCCCTAGGGACAGCAGAGTTGAAGACAAAGAGAGGAAAAAGATTATGAAATATTGAGACCTACAAATTGAGATTCAGCATCTCTGGGAAAGAAAGCAACCAGGGTTCTAGTGGTATCGTGGTCTGGGAACAATGCCAAACAGACTGACAGAACATTGGAATGTGATCTCTGTAGACTGGACCTCAATAGCACAATTTTAAAAACTGGTAGTATTGGAACATGCCACACCACCCAATGATACCTCACTGATTCCCAGATTCTTGGATAGCATCCAGATCACTGATACTCAAAAATTCCAGTCAGTACTTAGACTTTGAAACCAAGAGTAAAATGATAACAATAGTCGTTGTTTTATAGCTGCTGCTGTTGTATTGTGATTGCTAGTGTTAGTCTCTTCTGGCGCTATGTGCCAAAAGGTAGAATATTAATAAATAATAACCTTTGCTACTGTAGCAATGAATAATATACATTAATTCTAGTCAGCAGGCTCATACAGATAAAGCCAATGAATTACTATCCTAGCAGCAGGCTTGTCAGGTTTCCAGCCACTGTCTGAAGTCTGAGGAAAATGATGTGCTTTTTTCAGGTGTCCAGGCAAGCAAGACAAATCTCAGAGTAAGCAGTATTGGAATAAAAGGAATTTTGATTTTTAATGTGAGGTGGCTACATCTCCATCTGTTTCCGCTGGCATCAAGGTGTTTGTATGTGTGTTGCCCCCGTGCAATATTAGTTCAGCAAAAGGGGGGGGGAGTAAGGGGAGGAGAAAGGAGAAAGAGATAGTGGATGCATGCTCTTCTGCCCATGGCGTCATTTGGAGTATATGCCAATTTTGCAATGAATAAGCCTTCCTATCTAGGCACATTTTACTGCTTGTCTGGCCATAGGGGAAAAAATGTGTGTGTGTGTGTGTGGGGGGTTTCTGCTGGCTCTGGCTTACCATATTACCTGGTTTTGAATCAAATTCCAATCCCATTGCTCTCCTGCTCATCTCTACAATCAGCTGCCCCACAAACAGACCTGCTTCACCTTTCAACTCTTGCCTGCCCTGACTCTATGGCATGATAAAGACCCAACCTTTATGACACCACAAGATTCTGCCACTGTGATATCAGAAAAGGTCTACTCACTGATGTGAGATTTGGTCCTGAAATCTGAGGGAATATGATGTTGCTGACCGAACAACCTAATAACCTTCCACGGCCAGTCTGCTACAGGTATATGGCTTTGTAATATTGAAAGGAAACACAACATTAGCTTAGCAATCATAATCTGCTTGCATTACATTTGATTCAAAGACGAGAAAATTCTTCAGCTGACTAAAAGGTGCTCTGGAACAGGCCTACAGGAGTCAGACATAAAGAGGGGCCCATTTCACGAGTATCATTATCTCCCACCCAGTCATTAGGTACACTGAGACAGCTGCCCCAGTTAGCTGATTCTGGGTGTTGTGCAACTGCATTTGTTAGTTATCTGTTGAATTTGTTGAGGTTTTTTATCACTGCCATGAAGCTAGAGGCACTTACAAAATTTCTACAGCACTTGTACCATAATTTGTGCCCATTGATTATAATGGTATCTTTCTTCCCATGGATCAAGAGCAGGTGGCTTAAGGAATGGGATCAGTCCATGGGCGACCCCTTTGAGTAGCATTGGCTGCAGATTTGAGAGAGTAGAGCCTTGGATACTCTGCTTCAAGAAACAAAATTATTTGCACCAGCCCCGATTACTTACTTCAGTGTCAGTTCTTACTCAGCTCATGTAATGATTCATCAAATCACTGGCAAACATTTTATTAGCTTCTCATTTCTCTCCTCGTAACTCTCTGAGAATTAATTATACTGCCTGTTAGCAAGTACTACAAGACCCACAATTTACGACAAAGAGTTGCTAAGTGAGTCATTAATTTATTTCTGCAAACAAAACTGTAATGCTTTCTCTTTAGTTTAGCCAAGGCCTCAAGAAAATTCTTAGCCATTAGCAACTGCAACTAAATCTCTGTTAGTTCCTAAAGTTGCTTTCCCTCATCCCATATGTCTTTCATGTTAACAAACATTTTGAGAATTAATTAATTCTTAAAGAATTGTTTCCTTTTCTGGCATGGACAGAAATGAGAAAAGAGAAGAGAATATTGCCCTGAGTGTAAGCAAATTGTTGAAGAGTAATAATACGGAACATTTCAGAATTGGAATTACATCAGTTTATGATCCATGTTTAAGATGATGCATAGATGACTATTGTGAGCCTTTGTTTCCAGCTTAGGGCAATCCTAAGGTGAACACATCATGAGTTTTCTTGGCACAATTTGTTCACCACCTGTGCTGTCAAAACATGATCCTGCTATGGAATGTGTAATTCTGACCTTAGAGCACCTTTTAGGCTTTAACACAGGGTGGAGTGACCATGGCCAGCATCCTGCTGGTGACATACACAGAAGTAAGCTATGCTATGCATATGGAGTGACCTTTTTTTTTGGACAATGTGAAATGGATATATCCAGCTGATGGTGGCAGGAATGGAGTTTCTCATGTGGAACCATTGCAGACAGTGCAATAATGCACCTAGAGCAGTGTGTCAGTGCACTGAACATTTTGTACTGCCTTTGTGCGTTGCACATTATCCGATGAGGTGACAGCTATGCACATTCACTGTTTCTTGTACATTGTGCTATTCTGGCATTCATTAGCAGAATTCTGTAGTCCCAATATAGCATATCTTTATACTATGCATGTAGCTATCAAATATTTACACTTTTCTGAGACAATATAGGTCCTTGGCCCTTGTCTGTTATTTTAAGGATGATAGTCCTCTGTTTGAAGATTTCCTCTCCTTGATGTACTAACCAGTCGAACTCTAGTTTAAAGGAAAAAGATCCCAAGAAGGAAGAACAAGGGCCTTGAGGATAGCTGTCAACTCTCAGAATATAGACTGATGTACATGACACTCCAGGCTTGCCAGGCTTATGTTTAAAATGTTTCTTTTTCTTTTTGGGTGAGCAACCCCTCCCTCCTCACTGCTGGATATGTGTTCTCATTCCCATATGGCTGCCTTTTCTGCTGTATAATGGCTGCTGATTGGTCAGGTGCTCTCTTTGCTGCTACCCCTCCCTTTTCAAGATGGCCACTGGAAGTAACTAGAAGGAAAGAACTGTGGTCGTCTCTTTTTGAGGGGAAAGTACCACTTTCTTTTTCTCTTCTGCCACCCAACACTGAGGCCAGAGGCAAAGTAATGGAAGGGAGGAGCTCTGGAAGGGAATTGCAATGGGGGGAGTTATTCACGATTTTTCCACTTTCGTGAGAGTTCTGTGCCCCTAACCCTCGCGAATGTGTATGTACAAAGAACATACCAAACACTACATAAAAAGAAAAAAACAACTAAGAAACAATAACCATAGTTAAAAAGGTGGTTTCCAGCTTTCTTAATGTAGCCTCTAGTTCATTTATAAAGGAAAATAACTTCTCTAATTACAAACACCACTCAAATGCTTTCTCTGCTACCCCTCTCAAACTAATTGTTGAATCCTACGGTCAACACGTCTCACTCCTTTTTTTTTGCAAATATATATATATTCCAATTTTCCACAAAAGTCTCCACAATTTTTTCTCTTATCAGTGTCGTTAATTTGTCCATTTCAGATAAATCCAATAACTTTGCCAGCTGGTTCTCTTTTGCTGGAATCTCTATACTCTTCCATTTCTGAGCATATAAGAGTCTTAGTGCAGTCATCATATATCTCAATATCTTGTAATATATCTTCTCTGGTTGCTCTTCTACTAGATCTAACAAATACAGTCCAGGTTTAATTTGAACATTAACCTTCAGAATTTTTTGTACCGTGAGATGTATTTGATTCCAGATTTTTTTTGGCCTGGTCACATGTCCACTACATAAGGTAGAAGAATCCCACATGGTGTTCATATTTCCAACATCTGTTAGGTGCATCTTTATGTATTTTGGCCAATTTTACTGGTGTCAAAGACCAATGGTGTATCAGCTTGTAAAAATTCCCTTTAAGCTCATAACATACTGTGAATTTAATCCCCTCTGACCACATTCTCTGCTATTGTTCCAACAGTTATGTTATACCTGAGATTTTGTGCCCATTTTACTATACAGACTTTCACCACCTTTTCTTCCACTTCTAACTTTAACAAGAGTTTATACATCTTCCTAATCCAATGTTCATCATCTGAGCACAACTGTTTTTCAGATTCAGTTTTAGTTAATTCAAAAACATACATTTTTATCTGCTTTGTATTTTTCCACTATTTGTCTATAAGAAAACCATTGAAAACTAAACCCTTCAGATATAAATCCTTCAATCAATTTAATTCTATGTTGCTCATGCTCAATTTCCAGAAGTTCTTGACAGGTCACCTATTTTTCTTTTGCTGTTGTCTCTTTCCCATAGACAGCTGCTTGCAAAGACACCCATGTGTTTCATGGCATACTCTTAGTTTATAGCTATTCTATATTTTGAGCAAAGCTTTTGTCACATAATGGTTATTAAAACCCACAGTCAATTTTATTTTAATCACACCACAAATACCTGTGCCCTTCAAGATCCAATAATCTCTTATTTGTAACACAATCCACTCTTTCAAACAAACCAAACAATATGCAGAGAAATACAATTTCAGATCTGACAGCCCCAATCCTCCTCTTTGTTTAGCATCTTGTAAAATTTTATATTTTATTCTAGCTTTCTTCCCTTGCCATATGAACTTCAATAAATCACTGTACCACTGTTTAAATAGAGAGTAATTGGTCAAAATCAGTATAGTTTGGAACAAGAACATCCTAAGTAAAACTTTCATTTTTAACACAGAAATTCTAACCAATAATCATAGTTTAAGTTTTGCCCATCTTTGCAAGTCTTTTTAAATCTATTTCCACATTTTGATATAATTATTTTTCAACATGGACTTCATGTTCATCATAGTAGTACCTAAACATTTCACTCTTTTCTCTATTTGAAAACCCAACTTGTCCATCAAATACTCTTGCTTCTCGTTTCACATATTCTTCCTCAATGTCATCTTTTTATTTACCTTAAATCCTGCCATATCACCAAGTTCTTTCAGTCTTTCTAACAACACTTGTATACTTTCAACAGGGTTTTCTAGAATAATCACCAAATAGTCAGAAAATGCTTTTAATTTATATACTTCTTTTAAAAAATTTAGCCCTTTAATTCTTTCATCTTGTTTTATTCCTTTTTTCAAGACTTCCAAGACCAAAATAAGCAACAAATGTGAAAATGGACAAGCTTTGTCTTGTTCCTTTTTGAATATCATATGATTTACTTAACTCTCCATTAATTAAAATTCATGCTTTCTGCACATTATAAATTGCCTTAATCCAGGTACGAAAATTGTCCCCAAAGCTCATCTTCTCCAAAACGCAAAACAAAAAATACCAATTCAGGTTATCAAAAGCTTTTTCAATATTCAAAGAGATAAGCCCCATCTTTTTCTCATTGTGATTGTCTAAATATTCCAAAATATCCAAAACACATTTAATATTATCTTTTAACTGGTTTTTTTTGTGAAAATACAGCTTGATCTTTGTGAATAAATTCTTACAAGATCTTTTTCAGTTTTTCTGCCAAAATTTTTGTAAAAGTTTTATAAACATTATTCAATAAAGAAGTCAGTCAATAAATAGTTATCTTCATCAAGTCCTGTTCTTCTTTTGGAATTAACACAATCACTGCCTCTTTCGATGTATCTGGAATCTTCTTTATGAATAACCTCATAATTCATTAATCTTTGTACTGGTAAAAATAACTGCTCCTCAAAACTTTTATAATAACTTGCTGATAAGCCATCTGGTCCTGGAGTTTTACCTGACTTAATCTTCTTGATAACTTTGACAATCTTACTTGCCCGTATAGGTGCATTCATCATCTGTTTTGGTGGATCTGAAATCTCAGAAGGTCTTTTTTATTTAAGTACCCCTCCATCTTCTTCAAAGAGACTTGTTTTCTTTTATACAGTGATGTATAATAGTGATAATACTGATAAAATGATTTCTTGATATTAACATTTGCACTCACATTCTCACTCGCTTTTTGTATTTTTAAGATAAGTTTTTTCTCTCATTCTTTTCTCAGCTTAAAAGCCAACCATCTTCCAGACTTGTTAGAAAATTCAAACTTCTCCTGCTTCATGTAATGTAGCTTCTTCTCCTTCTCACCTATAGTCATCATTGATAGCTGTTTCTGAAGCATCTTAATTTGATTAAGCAAATTAGGGGACTTCTTCAATTCCTTCTCTTTTATTTTTATCTCGTCTAAAAGTAGCCATGATTTTTCTTCTTGTTCCTTTTTAAGTATTTTGCTGGATGAGGAACCCCCTCATAAATGATTTACTAGCATCTCACAATATTCCAATATCTGTACTTTTATCCATGTTGCCTTTTAAAAAATGCCAATCATTTTATGTATTTTAAGGACATTTTCCTCTTGAAGGAAAGAATTATTGTGTCTCCAATAACCTCCCAGTCTCTTCTCCTTCAGTATTAAAGTTACAGAGTTAAGACCTGAGAAGGTCCTTAGTAAACTGTCCATTTTTTTAAGCCATTGGCCACAGTCTTTGAAATCAAAAACTTTGAAATGATTTCTGTCATTTGGAAAAAATGTATAATCTCTAGTGTTCTCATAGTTAAATCTCCACGTATGTATCACTCCCAAATTATTCAACATATCCAAAAAGTTTTTGGCACTTTCCTTTGTCTAATCTTGATATTTTGCTCAGAAATTCTAGCTAACCATGGAGCAATAACACCATTCCAGTCTCTGAGATGCATCCAATTCTCACAGGAATAACCCAACAATTTGTCCATTAGATTCTCATAGAAAATCCCCACCACAAGGACTTTCTCATAGAAAACCCCCACCACAAGGACTTTAACCCCACAGTTATTAATTTTTTTTTGTAATTCATTTTATTCACATTCACATATAAAACAAACAATTTATAACTGTAATTTTACATGAATTATTATTGATATTATTGACACTGATCTAGATTTCATTTTCCATATCTCTTAACATGTTTATATTATTGTACCACATTATACTGCTAATATTACATATTAGTTCTAGCATTTCTATCTCCCCATTCCAGCTCCATGGTATATATCCAGTAGCCCCCTCATTAATTAACCATGAATTACTCATTTCCAGCTGACAGTACCCAGCAATTACCCATTACAATTTGCTATTCTTTTTGAATCTCCTCGTCTGATTTCCCTTTTACCCACAGTTATTAATTTAACCCCAGGGTTATTAATTTCAACTCCCACATACCTGTCTTCTTCATCTTCAAACACTAATTCTGTTGACAAAATTGGATTGACATAGATAACAAATCCATTTTTCTTCTTAGGTGATGCTGCAATAATTTTTTTCCCCTAACTTTGGGTGATGTAAAGATTTATTATCTCTGTTTCTGACATGAGTTTCTTGAAGATAAATTATACCTTGTTTCAAGTTTTTCAAATAGTGAAATACTTTAATCTTTTTCTGAGGATATTTAAACCCCTAATATTCCATGTCATACATTCATGCCAGTCTGTGAATTTAGAATAGTTTACTCCTCTAGCATCTCTATTTTTTCTTTATGCAGAGCCATGTCCTTGTCCTTATTCAAGTCTTGGTCTGGTGCAACATCTTAAACCTCCTCTTCTCCTTTTCCAATTTGTTCCCATTCCTTTTTATATTTATGCAAAAAACAAAACAAAAAACAAAAACAAACCTTGTCTTTTTCTATTGTGTTCATTAAAATCTTCTCTGCATGAAATCAAAGGAAATCCCTTCCAAGCATTCCCACCTAAATGGGATCTTGTTTTGTCTCAGCTTATCAATTAGAAAAGCATATTCCCTTATCTTGCATAAAATTCTCATAGGTATCTCCTTAAATCTAATGACTTCAGTTTCATCAGTCTTCATTCTTTTCTTAAAGTGTCATTTCGACACTTGGTCTCTAGTCTGTTTTTGAAGAAAATATATGATCACCTCTCTTGGCAGGTTTCTCCATTTAGCAGTATGTGAAGAAATATGATGATGAATCCAGTTCAAATTCTGTCTCTTCTTTTTACTTGTCTAACAGATTTCCATAGCTTCTGCCATACATCCTTGGATATTTTTGTTCACTTGGTCTGGAATTGCTTGGAAAGGAAGGCAATTTTTCTCTCTCTCATAGTTCCATTAGTGCAAAAGCATCTAAATCTTGTTCCTACTTTCTTTCCAGTCTATCTTTTCTAACTTCCAACATCTCTGCTTTCTCTTCAAGATTCTGAGTTCTCTTGTGTACCTGCATTATATCAGATATCTTCCTTCCTTTACATACACATGTATATTATTTCCTGTTTTACATGTCTCAAGCATTGCTTATGACACCACTTAACAATCTCGTTCCCCCTTCAAACACAACCAAAGGAGAGATTAAATATGAGTGACACCTCATTCCAGCTATTAACTAGGGAGGAGAAAGAATAATCTTTCGTATAATCTTTCTACTGGACTGGACCTTGAGATTAAAGTATTCTTTCAGATATGAGTCAGAGCTGAAGATGCATCAAAGCTGACACTTCTCCTCTGCCCAAATCTTTGTGCTGCATCTCCCCACACCCCACTCCATATACCTGTTGCAACTGATGCATTTAACCCAAAGGTGAGAATCATGCACCCTTTCAGATGTTATTGGACTGCAATTCCCAGAATTCCTTATGCATGGCTATGCTGCATGTTGGTAGATGTAGTTCAATATCAACTAGAAGACTTCATAATTATCACCCCTGATTTAGCCAAGGTTCTCAATTAATCAGTTAATCAATCATTTCATATTGAACCTTTTTCCCAAGAATGAGACTCAAGACAGCTTACAAAATAAGGATCTACTGTGTCTCAATGTAAGGTATAACCAAAGGAGTTATAGCAGTCATAAGAATCATAAGTCCTACTGGAGTCTAACAATGGTAATAATCTACTTAGGGTTTTGAAAATACCCTAACTTAGTTAACCGAATCTAAAAATAAAAAGAGCACTATCTTCTAAAAATGTTGAAGAAGGACAGAGTTGCATAGATCAGCGTTTCTTCATGCTATTTGATGTGGGAGACCAGACTTTTTTTTCCCCAGTGTCCCAGGGGCTGGCAATATATTTGTACCCATTGTCTACATTTTTTTTTCTTTTCTGGAAACTCACCAGAGATTGGCACTAGCCCATGGCCCACTGGTCTGAGTGCACTGGCATAGATCAAGATTTCTCAGCATTTCCATGAAGTGAATTTGAGAGATCACACTTGTGGAAAATCTGTCTTACCTAAGATTCTTGAGAAGACAGAGGTCCTTTTAGAGCAACTTTGATCCTAAATATACTTTTACATAAGCAACAAGAAAGGCTGAAAACCTGTGCAAATTTACCTGGGCGCAAGGTTGACCCCAGAGATTTTGCTTTTTGAGGAAAAGGACATGATGGCTCAGCATCCTTCCCCACCCACATTACACTGAGAGGAATGCATTTTACTTTAGCAGTGCTAATCAGCCATCCAAAATGCCAAACCTATTTAGGAACTTGTTCAGTAACATGGACAGTTCC
This sequence comes from Iguana delicatissima, assembly GCA_948472985.1. NCBI lineage: Eukaryota > Metazoa > Chordata > Lepidosauria > Squamata > Iguanidae > Iguana > Iguana delicatissima. The sequence continues at coordinate 870 of CAOKZL010002798.1, read as the reverse complement.
TTTAAAGTTTACACTAAAACACAGAATGGATGCACTCACCCAGTGACATGGAAGCATCATGGAAGTATCCTGTTGGTAATGCAACAATGTTTTTTTTCATTGCACTTCAGGGCAGGAGGCTAGTTGTGGAGACACTGTCATGTGGCACACACAGCTCTGTCTGCCAACAGGGAAATGGTCTGAGGGCTCAGGAGAAACAATGAGGAGGTTGGAACTATTAACCTACCATCTGTCTCCTAAAGTGACTGCCTCACTCTGTCTAATGGTACAGCTCATCTTGCTCAGAAGGCAATTCTACATAATGCAATGGAACTTATTTTAACCATGCATTGACTTACTGTAACTGTTAGTGTAGATTTTGGGGCATAACATTGTGCTGGAATATTGTGACTTGCTATATTATGCCAGGACACAAACCATTCTCCCCAACACCCCAAATACAGTGTAATACAATCCAGAATATCCCAGAATTAGTTTTCTTTGGAATACCTTTATTCCTCCACTTTCCCCTTTAATTCTTGTTGGCAGCCAGACTTGTGGTGTGATTTTCAAGGACAGTGTTTTAAATTAAATCCAAATGTTAAAGGGAATACACAGGTGCAAGCAAAGGGGTGGGATATAAATGGAACATTTCAGCCCATATGTTTGTAAAACAAGAAGAACAGAACAAATGTCATTTAGGATTGCCAAATACATGCACTGGGTTTTAATAATAAAAATTATTATGTCTTTGGTTAGTCCCTTTGAATATGTTTCCTCATAGGACAAATAAGAATGTTTTAAATAAGTACAGTAATTATAAACAAAATTCAACTGATGATCTGAAATACCATTTTCCCAAGGCATACTGATCCAAATCCATTCCCCCCC